>JAWZYU010000017.1:3600000-4200000 GCA_038380435.1 Ryuthela nishihirai
AATTGTAAAACTATAGAAAATGAAAATTCAAAGTAATAACAGATATATTATTATATAGTTAGAACAAAATAAATTTTTGAAAAAAAAATACACGAACATTAGTTAATTTTTTTATTAATAATTGAATCGGAATTTATTACTTTTTATTTATTTTACCATTCGAAACTTTAATTAGTTACGCTTGGTCCCATATCAGAAACTATTTAGGATTGATAACACGTATGGATATCGTTTATGATAAGAAATATATTTAATGAAACATCATTGATTCTAACAAAGAAAATTAAATTATATTCTGGAAACCCGAGTGGGTGGAAAGTCTTTGCAACTATACTAATTAGGAATAATAATCTGCTCACTCGCAGCCTGACTTTGGTAGCGCATACGTCTAATTCGTATGTACATATCTAATATATTATAAATTATATTGCTCACACCTTTTTTTTAAAACCTTAAGCTATTATCAATTTTACTATTAAACAAATAAACTATTAAATATAAAAACTTAAATTTTGGAACTATTACACTTCATTGAAAAATGACAATTTATAATTATATATTTGATATACTATGTATGATATTTAACATTTTCTTTAATTCTTCTTTATGCGTTTGTATCGTTTTTAAATGAACCTGATTTAGAAGGACTTGGAGTTAACATCATAAGATTGTTGAGTGTATGAAAAAATAGATAGGAATAATACTATTCAAAGTAGTCAAGAACTAATAGCAGCTACTGATGATGGGTTGGGTTGTTTTATCTCTGAGCGGCACTTTTTTGCACACCATGGGCTAAATGGCCAGGTCACATGGACCCCGAAGGCTCAGAGAAGGGTGGGGGAGGGGACCCACTGGAACAGCTGTTGGGAGACAGATGGTAGCCTCCCGTCAAGGCCATCCAGCGTGTTCTTTAACGTTGGGTTGTTTTACCTCTGAGCGGCACTTTTTTGCACACCATGGGCTAAATGGCCAGGTCACATGGACCCCGAAGGCTCAGAGAAGGTTGGGGGAGGGGACCCACTGGAACAGCTGTTGGGAGACAGATAGTAGCCTCCCGTCAAGGCCATCCAGCGTGTTATTTAACGTGCACAGGGTATGGCTCTCCGGTACACGGGGCCACGGCTTAACGTCCAATCCGACGGACGGCGGCATTTCCAAGCCCATCGGTGTCCACTACTGACCGTGGGCAGGGCGGGGAATTTTGCGGAGATAAATCTCAACGCTGACCCAGCTGGGACTCGAACCTGGGAACTATAGATTATGAGCCTGGCGCGCTACCGACTGAGCCACCCCCGCCCCCTACTGATGATGACAACAAGTCTGCTGAATTAGGTTGAGGTGTTTTCAGTGAACGCCACTTCTTTTGCATAATATGGGGCTAAATTGTAAGGTGACAAATATTCCAAGGTTCAGAGAAGGTTAGGAGCGGAACTCTTAGGAAAGAGATGAAAGCCTCGTTTGAAAATCCATCTAAAGCCGTGTTTCCCAACGTGGGGTCCACGCCCCACAGGGGGGCAATTTGATTATCAAGGGGGGCAATGCGAAAATGGACTCGTTCAGAGTTTAACCGTATGGCGGTTAAATTTTACATAGGGGGGGGGGGACATAAGAATTTTAGAAAGGCTTAAGTGGGGCATGGCCCAAAAAAGGTTGGGAAACACTGATCTAAAGTGTTGTTTAACGTGTATAGGATATGGGTTCTCCCGAACACCAAGCCAGGCGGTTAAAATCACATTGAAAGGCGGCTGGTTTTTGAAGACCAGAGACGTCTCCTTTCTCACCGATGATAGAGTGTGGGTTAACGGAGAAGATCTCAGTGAGAGACTCGAACCTGGAACATCATATTACGAGCTTTGTGTGCTGATGACTGAACCAGTCCTCCCACCATTGACAAATGGTCTAGCATAATAAATGGTATGTTTCAATTATTTTATTTAAGTATCACGCATAATTTAAATAACGAACTGTTTATGGTCATCAACGCTAACTGATTATATAGATATAATTTTAATTTCTACGACGCATGTCATGATGGTTATTAACCCTTTCAGGACCATAAGGTTTATAAGAGTAAATAAGGTTTCTGAGAGTAAATATTAGTATGTAACTGTTTATTTTAGTTTGTTTAGACGTAAAATAAATAAAAATCATAAGAAAAATACAAAACAATGTGTAGTTTTTTTGGAATTTTATGGGAAATATTTTTCCCAATGGAATATAAAGGTAACACAAATTATAGTTAGGCTTATTATGCAATGTCTTTTATTTATTGGTTTATTAGAACAAAATGTTAACTAAAATAATACAAAATTATGAAATAAAATTACTATACAAAATGATGTGCTAATTATGATATTCTGCGAAGCAATTTCTTTTGGTAGTGAGGCAAAGATGGACATTGCACATAGTACATATATTATGCGTCCTGACAGTTCTGTTTTTGTTTTCTAAACATTCCCGTTTACGTAATTGCGTTCGGCATACGTTCTATTTTGACATTCTGTATAAAAAAATGCAGATAAGGTTATAATTAAATACGACAATCACCAATTTTAAAATGGGAAAAATGTTTCCCTTAGTCGTGAAATGGTTAAAGAACAGAGTTCAGGAAAAAAATTGCATTAGCAATAGCACTAGTTTTCGGAAAGCAAAGAAATAGTTTCAGACCTAAATTTGATCTTTAACTTACCTGTCCCGCTCCCACTAGGACTCGTAAGGCCACTATGGCTGCCACTCCCATTTCGGCAGCAAGAGGTGTTAAGAGGGTCAAGATGGATGTGCAGAGTATTCCTCCTCCAAGAAGCCACTTAGCACCGAGAAGTTCGGAGAGTCGACCCCCTAGGAGGGGAGTGCAGATGTAACCGTAGTAGAAGGCTCCCAAAATGATTCCTTGAGTAGAAGGATTCCAAGTGAATCCTCCCTAAAAATAAAGAAATTGAATGAATCATCATTGTGATTCGAAAAAGTTATCAAAGCGAAGTCAATTGAATTATAGAAAACTGATATAACGAAATAAATACAATTATATTTTTAGAACATTAATTGTTCATGCCTAATTCGTTTCATTTGAAACCTTCGATATCTTTATTTGTCTGTGAGTAAGAGAAAAAACAATTTTTCTATTCACCTTGTTCTGTTTATAAATTAATATACAACACCGTTTAATAAATTGTCTAGTAAAGTATTGAAATACATACATACTTCCAATATTGCCGTTAATTTGTTCTTGAAAATGTCGGCGATACGAAAACAGGTTCAACTCATGTATGGTCAAACAAAGAGAGATTTCTCCAATAATGTCGAATAATTTTTTTTAATTTAAAACCGTTTAAAATACAATTTGTTTTGTATAATAAAACGAAGAAATTTGCTATCCACTTGGCAGAGTTTGTTTGTTTATCTTTCTATCTGTTCAATCAAAAATTCCTCTTAAATAGTAAGGACCACAAAAATTTATTACCTAGCTTCCTCTCATCGTAACTTAAAGTAAAAGAAGGGTTTTTGCTTCAAAATTTATTCTCACACTCACACACACACACAAAAAAAAATAAATCCAAAGTGAATGCACAGTATTCCCTGTTAAGAACATTAATTAATAGATTCTGAAAAAAATTCATTGCCGCCACGGCGGGAATCGAACCCGCATCTTTCCAGATTCATGCCAGAGTGCGCTAACTATTGCACCACGCGTCGGACAACGAATATTTTCAGGTCATATTCTGAATTTTATTCTGAATATTATTTTTATAAGGTCATATTCTGAATTTTATTCTGAATATTATTTTTATAAGGTCATATTCTGAAAATATTCGTTGTCCGACGCGTGGTGCAATAGTTAGCGCGCTCTGGCATGAATCTGGAGAAATGCGGGTTCGATTCCCGCCGTGGTGGCAATGAATTTTTTTCAGAATCTATTAATTAATCACAAAAAAAAGACGGGAAAGAAGTTTTTAAAGAAATGGTAATCTATTTCTTTTAAGAAAGAATTCCATTGAGCTTATTATGTTAAGAAATGAAGTTAAGAAATATAAAAAATGAAATTAGAAAACAATCTAAGCAACAGAAATTTTAGATTTAATTCTAACAAGTGCAAAATATTTTCCTCCATATGTCTTATGCATATTAAACATATTACATTCATTGGAAGCATTATGCATTTTTTAATCTTAGATAACTTATTTGATAAATTTAATTTATAAAAAGATAAAATGTTTTGTAATAAAAATGCAATCAAGGCCATAACATAAATAACACAATCAAACTGATTTAATAAATCAATGTACTTAAGCTTAAAATAAGGAGAATATTAAATACTACAAGAAAGTGAAAGGCTGAAACTAGACATTATGGTGACCTTGATGGTATGGTAACTAATCTCTTGAGATTCATATCGAAAAATCACGACCATAATAAAACGTTATCTCTTGAGTAAAAGAATGACTTTAACTGCCATAAACGATTCGACTCTTTCCCACAAACTCATTTTATTTCATAAAACTATTCATAAAAATGTGCTTTTGCCGATTTTATGTCAATACCTGTCCAAGAAACCGTTCGCCAGGTCATATGAACCAACACGCAAACTGTTCTACATACAGTATCAGTATTTTTTTTAGTTATCCGTAATTAACTGATACGAATATGAGCACTAAAATTATGGATATAGATATTATCCAAATATATAAATGTAAATGCTATTCTTTTTTAAAATTAACGGTTTTTCTCAAGACTGGCGCTATAGGTCATGTCGCAGCTGCCTAGTTTTCGCCTGGGAAAAATGATAAATAATATTAAATGATAAAAAAAGAAGAAGCAGAATTCGAAAAAAGTACAAAGAAGTGCAAATGAAAATTTTTCTTGATCCAAAAATTAATACATGCAATAAAATTTTAATAATTTAAACTTCCATTACAAACAATTAAAATATCATCAGCTATTTTAATATTAGCATATAGTGCTTATAATATGAAATTTTAATTTGAAGTTAAATAATTGAAACACCCTACTAAAACTTCTATTTGGTTACTACCCAACCATCGTTTGAAAGGAAAATAAGGTTGGCTTAGTTTTCAAAATTAAAATATGCTCTTAGAATCTCTAACTCAAATGTAATACTTTGATCCCTCTTTCAGAATCTGCAAAGGTTTCTATACTTGTGAGAAAAATGGTATTCTGCATTTCCTCTTAAGTAATATTTAGTGACTTACGTTGAAAATGATTAAACTTCCTTTACGATTTCATTAATAAAGCTAAGATTCAAAACATTTCGTTTTCAATTTTTTAAAATGCCTTGCACCTCTCGTGTAAAAGCATTCAGATTTAGTCATTTATTTATATATTTGGCAGATTCGAAAGTCAAATTCTTGTGTTAATCTTTGGAATAAGAATAAAAGTTGGAAATACGAAATAGAGAAAAAAAAGTAGGTCATCTTAATTATTAAAAATAGCAGTAAAACTCCAATTATTGGAATTTATTGGCAAAATGAACATGGTCGAAACAAATCGTGGATATCAAACTTCTGTATTTCTGATAGAATCCAATCGCAGGGCAAGTTACCTCCACACAAAATTCAGTTATTACCAAATATATTTTAATGAGGGCCACATTATTAGCTAATCTTACTTTTTCAGGTGGCCATATCAGTCAGCTATGTATAGCTATAGAAGTTCTATCTCTGAAAAATCATTTCGTATGAGGAATACTCACAAGGAAATGATCTGCGAACGCTCATTCGCATTTCTAATGAAAACTGTACACAAAAAATTACCAGCACGCTCCGCGGAGAAATGCGTTGCACCATTGATTTGCTTATGAGAAAATTACAGAAATCTCTTTTAAATGATTTCATGCCAATCGAATAACTGCTATTTCACCCCATTAAATGAACGAGAAGGGCAGAATTTATTGTAGAAACTTGCTCATACACCTAGATAGAGATTTCAATCAAAGAAAATGCAGTTGGATTGTTGGGTTGTTTTACCTCTGAGCGGTACTTTTTTCCACGCCATGGGCTAAATGGCCAGGTCACATGGACCCCGAAGGCTCACAGAAGGTTGGAGGAGGGGATCCACTGGAACAGCTGTTGGTAGACAGATGGTAGCCTCCCGTCAAGGCCATCATCCAGCGTGTTCTTTAACGTGCACATGGTATGGTTCTCCCTCACACGGGGCCACGGCTTAACGTCCCATCCGACGGCCTTTCCAAGCCCATCGGTGTCCCCTACTGACCGTGGGCAAGGCGGGGAAAGAAAATGCACTCTCATGGTTACAATTTTCACTAAACCTCGCCCTAGAGAATTTCCAATGTACGAATATAACATGTTGTCCCCCTAAGTGGAGGATTACCTGGAAATAAATTTGATTTCATTGGAAGTTGACAGTCATTTTGTATTTGGAGCGTACGACCTAGAGAAGAGCCATGTAACTTCTGCTCCTCGTGCCAGAGACAACTAGTGAAGAAAGTTTGTATGTCCGCAGAGTAAAATTTATATCGGCATTAATATCTCCGTGTGGTTGGGAACATGCATTCAAGTTAACCACTATATATATATTTATTTTTACAAAAGAGCAGTAAGGAAAGCTTCTGAATTAAAAAAAAAAGCGGATATGTGTGGCTTTGCTCATAATTCGCAACAATTGTACCCAAAAACGATGTTGCACAGTTATTTTTCATTCACACATATGAATGAATTCACACATATGTATCAAGAGATTCATGAATTTGTTGATGTTTCCATCCGCACCATGGTTCAAGAGATTAAAAAAAAATAACTGGCAACGATTTTTTTTAGGAAATAATGATCTGGCAACCTTCGTGTCACGACACGAAGGTTGCCAGATCACTATTTTCTAAAAAAATCGTTGCCAGATATTTTTTTCTGAATTCTGTAATTAACCATAGTGTTCGGATATTTTTTTGAGCAACCCTAATTTAAGGAAACCTGAATTTAGGGGTTGGAAAAAACCTAAAAAAAAAAGTTCTGTTATCACATTCAAAGTTCAAAGGTTTTAATGTCAGTAAAAAATCACTAGTCTTTTAAAGTCAACAGAGATTTCGGAAATAATAATATCGTCTAAGAGGAAGAATATTTATACAAAGAAATGTGCTTTATTACTTTCAATTATGTTTAATAAAAGAAAATCCAAAAATCTAAAGCATGGAAATTTCGTAATTTGCCATTGAATTGAATAGTTGGAGTTGTATTGCATTTATTTAAAATGACAGAAAAATTTATTTTAAATAAATTACCGTTTACAGCGATACAGTTTTATCAAACATCATCATTTTGTAGCAGCCCAGTGATCTGCTGCAGTACAGAGGAAACCCGGGGAACAAATCCCTGATAAGGCATGGGCTTGCCTCCTTCTGAGGAGTGGCCAACTTCTCAGGATTTTGATTATGACAATTTACACTCATTAGCCCTCTCTCTCTCTCTTTCTGATCTGGTCATCCACAGCTTTGGCGGCTCGCTTCAGGAGAGATTTATTTCATTTTCAATGAGACATTTAAACACTCTGGATACAAACAATTTTTTTTTATAAAAGGGACAGCCAAACTTCTCGTGGTCTAAAACGTATTGTGAATTTCTCAGCCAATGGGAAGCATACCCTTAGGGATAGGTGATAGAAATATATGGAGGATCAGGGAATGCAACTGAAATGTACTAATTTTTGTTTTAAGTTGTGCAAAGTTTTATTTTTTTTGTACTCTTTTACATACAAAAAAAAACAGTTACGATTAAATTGTTTAAATAAATGTATTGCAATAATAGAAACAAAAATTGGGTGTTTTAAAATTTTAGGTACTTTGGGTACTACAAAAAATTCTTTTAAAAAGGGGTGCTTCATTAAAAAAAATTTAAAGAAGGGATATTTTATAAAAAAAGAAGGTTAAAAAACATTCCTATAGAGCATTGATATTTCTCATTTGGCTTTTAGTAGTGATTAAAGTTGTTTTTATTCAGTTTTTCTACCGATTACTTGTTTATAAAAAAGTGTAATTACTTGAAAATGTGTCTTCCCTCTTCGTTATTAATGTAATAGATGTTTTTGTTTTTTTAAAGAATCGCTTAAAAACATATTTAACTTAAATCTGAATTTGGCCGTCCCTGTTTAATAGGAATCTAAACACAAAATGGAAAATATTAAATCTTATTAGGAAGCTTAATAAAAAATGAAAATATTTATTCTTAACATTGATAATGAGAATTAAACACAGAAAACTTAATCACTCTAATTCCTAGTGACGATGCTGGTGACATCGCAAAAACCATCTGTAAGGAAAACAACTTGATGGATGGGTGTCTCGAGGCACATCCCAGTTAGTGGGAATTGTAGCAGCCTCCCTCTCTCTATACTCACTGACCTCCTGGTAACTGGTCGTTTCGTTGCTAGAGAAGATGTCGGGACACTCGTCGAGCGTTGTATCGTTTTCATTCTCTTCAATGAAGGTGGAGTTCACCATAGCAACCATGGTAACATTGAGGTTCACTCTCTGCGTGTATTGGATTCCCAGGCCAAGAAATGTTAGAAAAGTCAACACATAGCGGGCTGGAATGCGGTCTGCAAGGGAAAAGAGGAAATTCACGAATAAACACAACGGATAGTACAAACAGTTATGCTGATTTTGAGGATTTGTGGAGTTCAGTTGGCATAGGATGAAACAATCTTTTTCCTTTACCAGCTCTAGGATTAATTCCTCATTTTATTAAAATTCACTGGGAAATATTAGCTTATTATTAATGAAAGTAAAACATTTATTTTCACAAGTAGTAAAATGCAATAAAGAATAAGCATTTGTTTACATCAGTTTTTTTTTCAAACGGCATTTCGCGAAACACTTTATTTTTTCACCCGAAAACTCTTTAAATTGCACCATGGTTTCGTAAAATAATAAAAGATAGTCAATACAACAATATTTACAGTTGATTGTGTTATAGAATGTTTATTTTATAACAAAATATGTCAACCTCAAAGTTCCGCTAATTTTTTCATTATTCATTGTGTTCCGCCCTTTTAAAAATGCTAAGTAGCATTTACATACAAGGAATGAGAAAAATTACAATAAAAGATTTGCGATATTTACATGTGTGTGATGAAGGAGGTGCAACAAGGATACACTTACTCGCTCAAAAAAATATCCGAACACTATGGTTGATTATAGAATTCAGAAAAAATATCTGGCAACGATTTTTTTTTTTAGAAATTAGTGATCTGGCAACCTTCGTGTCACGTGAATACAGAATTCAGGAAAAATATCTGGAGCGTGTACAGCAACTGTACACGCTCCAGTTACCGTTCACAGCAAACTGGAGCGTGTGCAGTTACTGCACACGCTCCAGTTTGCTGTGAACGGTAACTGCACACGCTCAATATTTCCGTGAGTGAGCCCACACGATCTAATATCAAAATAATATGACCACCTACAGTCGCTCAAAAAAGTATCCGAACACTGTGGTTGATTACAGAATTCAGAAAAAATATCTGGCAACGATTTTTTATAGAAATTAGTGATCTGGCAACCTTCGTGTCACGTGACACGAAGGTTGCCAGATCACTAATTTCACTAATTCGAAGGTTAACAAATCACTAATTTCTAAAAATATCGTTGCCAGATATTTTTTCTGAATTCTATAATCAACCATAGTGTTCGGATATTTTTTGAGCGACTGTACAAGTTGTGAAAATATATTGAAACCACTCATACAATGCAGCGACTTAAGGTGTCTGCAAATAAACGTTTTTAAATACATCAATATCTAAAAATACGATTTAATGTCATTATGATTAAGGCCGTGTGCAGAAAATTTCATATCCCAGGAAAGCAAGAAGAGTTCGTACTTGGGTCAAGAAAGCTACTTTTGCGATAGTAAAAAAAAATTAGCCATATCATAATTTGCAATTGCCCCTCCCCCGTGGGGCGGGGGTGGCTCAGTCGGTAGCGCGCCAGGCTCGTAATCTGTAGTTCCTAGGTTCGAGTCTCAGCTGGGTCAGCGTTGAGATTTATCTCCGCAAAATTCCCCGCCCTGCCCACGGTCAGTAGGGGACACCGATGGGCTTGGAAAGGCCGTCCGTCCGTCGGATGGGACGTTAAGCCGTGGTCCCGTGTGCGGGAGAGCCATACCCTGTGCACGTTAAAGAACACGCTGGATGGCCTTGACGGGAGGCTACCATCTGTCTCCCAACAACTGTTCCAGTGGGTCCCCTCCCCCAACCTTCTCTAAGCCTTCGGGGTCCATGTGACCTGGCCATTTAGCCCATGGTGTGCAAAAAAGTGCCGCTCAGAGGTAAAACAACCCAACCCAAAGCCCCTCCCCCCATATTGGTACAGTCCAAATTATAATATAAAATTGTTAAGTTTTTTCTTTTTTTTTTAAACCTTTTTTATCGCTTCCAATTTCGTTTCATTATCGTTTCTACAGGGTAGGGTTTGGTTCTGTAAGTAGTGAGCCAGCCTCATAGCCTAATGCTCCCAAATTCGAGTTTCCGCTGTGCCTGCTTTAAGAGTATATTCCCGTACACTCCCACTGATTTCTCCACGATAATTCACGGCGAGAGAAGGGACACCGATGGGCTTGGATGGACCACCGCCAGTCTCATGGGACGACAATCCGTAGTCCCATGTGTTGTTGGATTGTTTTACCCCTGAGCGGCACTTTTTTGCACACCATGGGCTAAATGGCCAGGTCACATGGACCCCAAAGGCTCAGAGAAGGTTGGGGGAGGGGACCCACTGGAACAGCTGTTGGGAGACAGATGGTAGCCTCCCGTCAAGGCCATCCAGCGTGTTCTTTAACGTGCACAGGGTATGTCTCTCCCACACACGGGGCCACGGCTTAACGTCCCATCCGACGGACGGCGGCCTTTTCAAGTCCATCGGTGTACCCTACTGACTGTGGGCAGGGCGGGGAATTTTGCGGAGATAAATCTCAACGCTGACCCAGCTGGGACTCGAACCTGGGAACTACAGATTACGAGCCTGGCGCGCTACCGACCGAGCCACCCCCGCCCCAATCCCATGTGCAAGAGAGCCATGTCGTATGCAGGTTAAGGAACACTCTGGATGACCTTCATGGGGTGTTTCCATCTGCCTCCTAACAGCCGACCAGTGAATACCCTTCTCCAACCTTCGCTGCGCTCTTAGGGTCATTGTGACCTCGCCATTTAGCCCATTGTGTGCACAAAAATATGCTCAGAGGAAAATGAAATTTAGACGCTATGTAATCAAAAAGCAAATGTGGAAAATTAATATTTTATCGAAATATAAATCAAGTATAATTATATTATCAGACCTGCTGAATTTTTATGCTGAATTTTTAATTTGTTTCAAATATTAATCAGGATTATTTAAAATGAATATCAGGATATTAATGATACATATTCTCCTTATTTGAAGTACGATATTTATTTTTCTGTCCATCAGTTATATCAATAATTCTGCCTAATTTATTTAAAAAAAATTATTATTTTGCTTTGAATACTTATCAGGGTCTGATTTGCATGTCAAGCGCCTTAAGGACCTCACAGCAGCGCCGCCTCCTTCAGCGCCGTTATTTTTTTAAATTTTCTATAAAACGTATAATTTTTTTATTTATTTTGCAATCATAATGAAAAACAAAACTGGAATTGAAATGCTTCTGGAATTTTAAAGAAAATAAATAATACAGTTGTGTTATCAAATTCAATAAAATTGTAACACTATGAATAAAACTTTCAACATGCAGTAGCATATATAAATCAGAGAGTTAATTTTAAAATGTTTTTCTACCTCGCTTCTAGTTCTGTGAATGAATCAATTATATTCTCAAAATCAATATCCATCAATTGTTCATTTTAGATTGTCAAAAGCGACAGCACATTTGAACTCTCTTGAATCATGGATCCTTGCAAGTAGTTTTTTTTACTCTTCTGATTGTTGAAAAGGATTCCTTTTTTCCACTTTAACAAATAAAATATAACACTGGAATAATGCCGTTCTTAACCCTATCAGGACCATAAGGTTTCTAAGAGTAAATATTAGTATGTAACTGTTTATTTTAGTTTGTTTAGACGTAAAATAAATAAAAACCATAAGAAAAATACATAACAATGTGTAGTTTTTTTGGAATTTTATGGGAAATATTTTTCCCAATGGACTATAAAGGTAACACAAATTATAGTTAGGCTTATTATGCAATGTCTTTTATTTATTGGTTTATTAGAACAAAATGTTAACTAAAATAATACAAAATTATGAAATAAAATTACTATACAAAATGATGTGCTAATTATGATATTCTGAGAAGCAATTTCTTTTGGTAGTGAGGCAAAGATGGACATTGCACATAGTACATATATTATGCGTCCTGACAGTTCTGTTTTTGTTTTCTAAACGTTCCCGTTTACGTAATTGCGTTCGGCATACGTTCTATTTTGACATTCTGTATAAAAAATGCAGATAAGGTTATAATTAAATACGACAATCACCAAGTTTAAAATGGGGAAAATGTTTCCCTTAGTCATGAAAGGGTTAAACTATATACAAAAATACCACCTCAAGCAGCTGCTTGCCACAGAGGTCTGACAGGAGCCTGTCAGTTTATATGCCAAATTAGAAGGTCTGTGAGGATGGCAGGACCTCAGCAGAAAAACAACACATACATCCATGCCTTAATCCGGGGATCGAACCCAGGTCCCTTAGATCAATAGCCAAGCGCGCTAACCACTCGGCCAAGGTAAATTTAAATATTCTTCCAAAACTTGGGACTCTCATAAAATAGAGTTGGTAGCCTCATTTTGAGGAAGAAAGTGTGACGAAATTATTTTAAATCTTGTTACTACTTACCGGGGAAGGGAGATATTTTGCCCTCCCCTGACGCCACCACTAATTTGAGAAACTCTAAAAGTTTAAACTAGGTCTGTTAACCCTTTCACGACTAAGGGAAACATTTTTCCCCATTTTAAAATTGGTGATTGTCGTATTTAATTATAACCTTATCTGCATTTTTTATACAGAATGTCAAAATAGAACGTATGCCGAACGCAATTACGTAAACGGGAACGTTTAGTCCATGTCCATCTTTGCAATAATGTTGCATCTGTGCAATGTCCATCTTTGCTTCACAACCAAAAGAAATTGCTTCGCAGAATATCATAATTAGAACATCATTTTGTATAGTAATTTTATTTCATAATTTTGTATTATTTTAGTTAACATTGTGTTCTAATAAACCAATAAATAAAAGACATTGCATAATAAGCCTAACTATAATTTGTGTTACCTTTATAGTCCATTGGGAAAAATATTTCCCATAAAATTCCAAAAAAACTACACATTGTTACGTATTTTTCTTATGATTTTTATTTATTTTACGTCTAAACAAACTAAAATAAACAGTTACATACTAATATTTACTCCTAGAAACCTTATGGTCCTGAAAGGGTTAATTGTGAGCTTTAAACTCCATCGAAGCAAATGATGATGCAAACTAAGAGAGCAAAAGATTTAAACTGATAATTGCCTCCATTTCAATAAGTATCAACCTGAAATCAAATGCTCAAGCTCATTCTCTAGCATGTTTATACTAGAAGAACTTTATTTAACGTCCCGGTAGGCTGCTTGTCTCCATTTGTTTCATAAAACATTCGATTGTGAGACCTTAAAAACAATCAATACAAAAACAAACTGACCCTGACAATTGTTTGGAGATTAGCATCGACATTGATTTTTTTTTTTTTGGAGGACCTTCTTCTACCCCAGCAAACTCGTTCTAATCAAGTTGTTTTTATCAAAAGATTTTCAAATTTGTCAATTATTAACAACTGCAACCGGCAACAACACATCGGCCGTCATCTCGAGCGCTGCGCAAACTTTACCTTGCTTACGTCAACGACTGGCCTTCGCCGTCTGTTGACGCTTCGCGGAGTCATCAAGAATACGTGTCGCGTCTGTTAATGAACCATCTTGTTTATCAGTGCACAAGGCATTGATTAAGGTTTTTTTTTTCTTAGATTATCATCGCTTCGTGATGAATTTCATTAAAGATGCTCTCGTTTTAGGTAAGTATTGAATTGGTTATCACAATTAATGAGTTCACTGTATTCGATACGGCTAATCACTTTCCACAGCCTAAAAAAAAGTTCTTTTTGCGAAATCATTTTCGTCAAAACTTGGCCAAACGTGTTAATTATTCTCGTTTTAGGTTATTTCACCATTTTTGAACTTGTGATATTAAGCTGTATTTTTAATCTATCTCTGTATTTACTCCATCTCTGTATATCTCCCCTATTTCAATATAACCCACATCTAGGAAATGATTTAATTATTATTAAAAATGATTTAATTATTATTAAAAATAATATAAAATCTTATTGATTTTATATTAATTTTTTTAAGCTACAAACTTCTGTCAAATGTCTGAAGCAACCAAGGTCAATCACTGCTATTCGAACTCTGGTAGCTGCGATGTCTCAGTCATATGCCTCGCCTTAGCAAGGAATGAAAAGTTAAAAAAAAAGTTAGTTAAAGGGTGGTACTTGTACCCTCAGGAATACACAAAAAATTCAGTAATGGCAAACGATGCATTTTTTTACATAAAGGCACAGAGGCGTTTTAAATGTAATTTTAATGTAATTTTCTGTAACGTACGGGCGGGGGTGGCTCAGTCGGTAGCGCGCCAGGCTCGTAATCTGTAGTTCCCAGGTTCAAGTCTCAGCTGGGTCAGCGTTGAGATTTATCTCAGCAAAATCCCCCCCCCCCTGCCAACGGTCAGTAGGGGACACCGATGGGCTTGGAAAGGCCGCCGTCCGTCGGATGGGACGTTAAGCCGTGGTCCTCGTGTGCGGGAGAGCCATACCCTGTGCACGTTAAGAACACGCTGGATGGCCTTGACGGGGGGCTACCATCTGTCTCCCAACAGCTGTTCCAGTGGGTCCCCTCCCCCAACCTTCTCTGAGCCTTCGGGGTCCATGTGACCTGGCCATTTAGCCCATGATGTGCAAAAAAAGTGCCGCTCAGAGGTAAAACAACCCAACCCTTGCTTGAACGTACATTTATCTTAGATATAGAGGTCCCACCTTAGACTGAGGTGAGAGGGGCCCGTGCACTGTGCTCCTCGCTTATATAAGGTCCTGCGCTGCAGCGAAAAATAAAAATTAATAGACTACAAAAAGGAAAAGACGAGTAAAATATACAAATAAGAAAAACAGCGTGACGAGAAACTTACCTTAAGACCCCGAGATTTCTAGTTCAGAGAGAGCCACACGTATATGAGTTGAAGTCCTGAAAGAGACTACTTATTTATCGTGACATATCCAAGAACCCGCTGGATCAATGGTGCTCAAGCATTTTTGCTCTGGCGGAACCCTTTCGCTTCAAGCAAAATTCTCCGAATCCTTGCAACTTTGGCTTGCATGAAGGCCACGAAGGTTTAGCAATTTATCTATATATATCCAGTGGCGGCTCGCGTATAGGCACTGTGAACTGCAGCACCCCCAATTTCAACTTGATATTATCGATAACATTTAATATAATGAGTCCTTTTTTCTTTAATTCTTTCTTTATACTTGTACAATATATAATCCTTAAGCTTAATGTCAGTAGCCATCCCCCAGTTTATGAAAAAGACACAAAAATCTAAATTTGTATGGAACTGTGCGCTTCACAGTACTAGCGGCAAGGTGTTTGACTGTTGTGCGCATGCGCACATAGGAAGCTACACGCAATGCTGCAAGGGAGAGAGAGCACTGTCGTTCCCGCAGTGCCGACCCTGGCGTGCTGGTTGAAGGTAGTTTTTTTTATTCCGCGTGTGTTGTGCTTAAAAACCGTGTACCATATTCTTGAATGTGATAGAGTGTAGAATTAGATTATTATCCTGCTTCCAGCTATTCTATTTGATTCATTTTTTTTTCGCGCAAATTAAAACAAGAAGAATGGATTTCATTTTTAAATGAATAGATTAAGCTTGAACTGTAACAATTTAGGTTAAAGTAAGTAAATAATGTTTGATTTTGTTCTTTTAGGATTTTATCAAGTTTCTGAATAAATTTTCTTTTTATACATGTTTGTTTCCTTTTACACAATTTTAAAACAAAGGCTAAAAATTTTCTGGAGCAGCACCCCCACTGATTTTAGCTACGAGCCGCCACTGTATATATCCCTCAATATTGCAAAAGAAAAGTGTGCTTTTATTGACGTTACCGTCTTTTGTGTTGTTGTTGTTTTACCTCTGAGCGGCACTTTTTTGCACACCATGGGCTAAATGGCCAGGTCACATGGACCCCGAAGGCTCAGAGAAGGTTGGGGGAGGGGACCCACTGGAACAGCTGTTGGGAGACAGATGGTAGCCTCCCGTCAAGGCCATCTAGCGTGTTCTTTAACGTGTACAGGGTATGGTTTCCCGCGCACGGGGCCACGGCTTAACGTCCTATCCGACGGACGGCGGCCTTTCCAAGCCCATCGGTGTCCCCTACTGACCGTGGGCAGGGCGGGGAAATTTTGCGGAGATAAATCTCAACGCTGACCCAGCTGGGACTCGAACCTGGGAACTACAGATTACGAGCCTGGCGCGCTACCGACTGAGCCACCCCCGCCCCCAACGTTATCGTCACTGTGCTTATTAATTCCCAAATAATATGAGAACATTGAACAACAAATGTGCTGATAAGGTGTAAACCAACTTTTTTTTGGTTCTCTTCTGTCCTGCGATGTGACAAGTAATGCAATACAGCGAACGGAAATGCAAAAGTGGTGCAGCTCCATTTTGTATTTAATAGCGTGATTTCTAAAACTACTTACAGGGTTGATTGAACCTATTGACCCTATGGACGGCATCGATTTTCTTTAGAAATCGGAGATGACAAAACTTAAGGCTCATCACAGGGCGTGCGTAAACTGGGAAATGTTAATATTTTCAAAGGACCTGCAAGTTTCAAATGGATATATGGGATAAAATCTTAAAAATGTTTCGGAAAATTTGCAGCGCATAGTTTGAAAAACACTCAGTTAACTATTCCACAAATTAATATGTCATTATTCCGTCATTGGAATTGCATCATCCTTTTTACAATCTGCTGTAATTAACATCTGTCAGGTTAAAAAAGTATTTAATAAAAAATAAAAAAAAAATACCCCCTCAAGCAGCTGCTTGCCACAGAAGTCTGACAGGAGACTGTCAGTTTATATGCCAAAGTAGTAGGTCTGTGAGGATGGCAGGACCTCAGCAGAAAAACAACACACACAACCATGCCTTACCCGGGGCTCGAGCCCAGGTCCCTTAGATCAATAGCCAAGCGTGCTAACCACTCGGCCATGGGTAACATTTTTTAAAATTAATGAAAACAAAATCTGAGATATGACTTGATGCAATTGGTAATGCATGATGGTCCTCGATGGAAAACTGCCCCGGAAAAGACTCTGACTGAAAGTAAATTCAGAGTGAAAATAAGCCTTTTGGAATATTTCCGAGTATTCATACGTGATATCTTCCTAGTCAGGGGCGTAGATATGGGGGGGGGGGGGGGAAAGAAACTCGGAGTTGGCAAAATTCGGAGCGATTTCTTAAAATCTAGGTGAGTTGGGAAAATTTGTAATCTTTTTTTTGTAAAATTAAGGGGAGTTAGCAAAATCTAGACAACTTGGCAAAATCTAGGGTAGTTGACAAAATCGAGGCAACTTGGTAAATCTAGAGCAGTTGGCAAAATTCGAAACTACTTCGTAAAATACAGGCGATTTGGCAAAATCGGGACAACTTGGCAAAATCTAGGGTAGTTGGAAAAATTCTGAGTGACTGCAAAAATCTGGTGAGATGTAAAAATTGGGGGTTTTTCTGTAAAATTATGGCGAGTTGGCAAAATTGAGGAAACTTGGCAAATCTAGGAGAGTTGGCAAAATTCGGAGTGACTGCTAAAATCAGGGAAGATGTAAACATTCGGATTTTTTTTTTCTGTAAGATTGTGGCGAGTTGGCAAAATCTAGGGTAGTTGGCAAAATTGGAATCCACTTTGTAAAAACGGGCGAGTTGTAAAAAATTGGATTGTTTTGGCTAAACTAATGAGAGTTGACAAAATCGAGAAAACGTGGCAAAATTTTGGGGAGTTTGAAAACTTTGGAGTAACTTGGTAAATTCAGGAGAGATGTAAAAATTGGGATTTTGCGAAATTAAGGAGAAGTGGAAAATCGAGGCAACTTGGAAAACTTGGAAACCACTTTGTAAAGTACATGTGAGTTATGAAAATTGGGGTTGGTTTTGTAAAATTAAGGAGAGTTGAAAAAATCGAAAACTCTTGGCAAAATCTAGGGAAGTTGGCAAAATTCGAATCCATTTGATAAAATACAGGCGAGTTGTGAAAATTGGGATTATAAAAAAAAATACCCCCAAGCAGCTGCTTGTCACAGAGGTCTGACAGGAGCCTGTCAGTTTAATATGCCACAGTAGAAGGTCTGTGAAGATGGCAGGACCTCAGCAGAAAAACAACCCAGATCTCTGCGATCAGTAGCCAAGCGCGCTAACCATTCGGCCACGGGACTAGTATTGTGAAATTAAAGAGAGTTGGCCAAATCGAGACAACTTGGCAAAATCTTGGGGAGTTTGAAAAATTAAGTGACTTGGCAAATTTAGGGGCGATGTAAAGATTGGGTGTGACATTAAGGGGAGTTGCGAAAATTCACACTGATTAGCTGTAATTCAGACGACATGTAAATATTGGGATTATTTCTGTGAAATTTCGGCTAGTTGGCAAAATTGGAAGTTACATGGCAAAATGCGGAAGAGTTGTGAATCCCGTATCCCCCGACCAAACCTGACAGAGACATTATTTTCTTAGTTGGCAAAATTTGATTTTCGAGTTGGAAAATTTTCGGTTTCTCCCCCCCCCCCACACCCACAACCGTAGTATTTCGCTACGCCCCTTTTCCTAGCAGGTTTTTTTGGGGGGCGGGGGTGGCTCAGTCGGTAGCGCGTCAGGCTCGTAATCTGTAGTTCCCAGGTTCGAGTCCCAACTGGGTCAGCGTTGAGATTTATCTCCGCAAAATTCCCGCCCTGCCCACGGTCAGTAGGGGACACCGATGGGCTTGGAAAGGCCGCCGTCCGTCGGATGGGACGTTAAGCCGTGGCCCCGTGTGCGGGAGAGCCATACCCTGTGTGCACGTTAAAGAACACGCTGGATGGCCTTGACGGGGGGCTACCATCTGTCTCCCAACAGCTGTTCCAGTGGGTCCCCACCCCCAACCTTCTCTGAGCCTTCGGGGTCCATGTGACCTGGTCATTTAGCCCATGGTGTGCAAAAAATTTCCGCTCAGAGGTAAAACAACCCAACCCTAGCAGTCTTTTGTGACACAATTCAAACGACGGCGTTCAGTTTGACTCATTTAACATGATCCGCCGCAAATAATCTCGTTCTCTGACAAAGTATCCCCGCTGCCCGACAGAAATTCAAGTGGCACTGTTGATTGAATCTCACGAGCTACTTCCTTATGACAACTTTCTCTTTGATACCATCAGTCGGATTCGCCGTGAGTTGCTCGGGGCTTTTCGAGGGCGACTGCCTCGACGTAATCTCGTGACCTAGCTCTCGGCCATTCAAAGTAAAGAATCTGAAGCTCGCGTTTATTACATCATCAGATGTTTCTGACATTCGCACGAGGCTTTGAGATCAACATCTTTTGCTCCCTCCCCCCTATAACCGTAGACTACGATGGCGTTGTAATCGCCGAACCTGATTTAAATTCTGTTTACTGTTTAGTTGCAGAGCATTTTTTCTTTCAATAGGGAAATAATTAGCATTTCGTTAAACGTGATGCAATGGTGTTGACGTTCGGCCCAGTGGTTGGACTGCGCCATCTTTGAAATGGGACTGCAACTTGACGATGTCATTTTCTTGACTACTGGGTAATGATGAAATCTTTCGTCTCATTATATTTATTAGAAGTCATTAAAACTCAGTATTTATTAAAATCTATCAGGTTAGAACTTGGAAATAATTTAAGAGGCCGGGGACAAGGAATTGGATTGAGTTGGGTTGTTTTACCTCTTAGCGGTACTTTTTTTGCACACCATGGGCAAAATAGCCAGTTACAAAGATCCCGAGGGCTCAGAGAAGGTTGGGGGGAGGGGATCCACTGGAACTGCAGTTCGGGGGGGCGGGGGTGTCTCAGTAGGTAGCGCGCCAGGCTCGTAATCTGTAGTTCCCAGGTTCGAGTCCCAGCTGGGTCAGCGTTGAGATTTATCTCCGCAAAATTCCCCGCCCTGCCCACGGTTAGTAGGGGACACCGATGGGCTTGGAAAGGCCGCCGTCCGTCGGATGGGACGTTAAGCCGTCGCCCCGTGTGCGGGAGAGCCATACCCTGTGCACGTGAAAGAACACGCTGGATGGCCTTGACGGAAGGCTACCATCTGTCTCCCAACAGCTGTTCCAGTGAGTCCCCTCCCCCAACCTTCTCCGAGCCTTCGGGGTCCATGTGACCTGGCCATTTTAGCCGATGGTGTGCAAAAAAAGTGCCGCTCAGAGGTAAAACAACCCAACCCACTTCAAACGAGAGGAATCAAGTATTTGATTCCTGAAAAATGACATCTAGTGCCTAAATTTACCAGGTCACAAGGAATCTAAATTTCGAACAGGAACTTGTTCACGATTTCGGTAGTAGAGGGGAGAAGGGATGGTAGAGGAAAAGGGGGGTGCAAAAAATTCTAAACACTTATTTTTATTAATTTTTCTTTATTTAACGTTTAGTAAACCACGCAGCCGTCCCGTGGCCAAGTGGTTAGCACGCTTGGCTACTGATCTAATTGACCGGGTTCGAGCCCCGGATAAGGCACGGCTGTTTGTGTCGTTTTTCTGCTGAGGTCTTGCCATCCTCTCAGACCTTCTACTGTGGCATATAAACTGACAGGCTCGTGTCAGACCTCTGTGGCAAGCAGCTGCTTGAGGGGGTATTTATTTATATTTATTTAAACCACGCAGTCAATTGAATGTCTTGGAAGCTTTTTTTCCCACTTCATTCGACATTATGGGTGGACATTTATTCCTTTGAACAAACCGAAGGATATCTCATAAATTTTGTAACTTAGTTTTTGTAATAGTAGTTCGCCACAACGGGGGTTGTTGGGTTGTTTTACCTCTGAGCGGCACTTTTTTGCACACCATGGGCTAAATGGCCAGGTCACATGGACCCCGAAGGCTCAGAGAAGGTTGGGGGAGGGGACCCATTGGAACAGCTGTTGGGAGACAGATGGTAGCCTCCCGTCAAGGCCATCCAGCGTGTTCTTTAACGTGCACAGGGTATGTGCTCTCCCACACACGGGTCCACGGCTTAACGTCCCATCCGACGGACGGTGGCCTTTCGAAGCCCATCGGTGTCCCCTACTGACCGTGGGCAGGACGGGGAATTTTGCGGAGATAAATTTCAACGCTGACCCACCTGGGACTCGAACCTGTGAACTACAGATTACGAGCCTGGCGTGCTACCGATTGAGCCACCCCCGCCCCCCACAACGGGGGAGAAAGTGTCCAGCTATAAGGGCTGACCTCGACCACGGTATATGCCTAATATTCCTTGCTTATGAACATATATTTAAAATATTATTTTTGATGTTCTACGGGTGCAAACGTCCCCATCCCCAGTGGTGCAAACAAGGATACCTGTGCATGCCTAATTTCGGGAAGACTAGAATCTGCATTCGAGGTCATTCAGCTCTGATTTTATACGGTTTATGACTCCTCGGGAGCAAGATCCACGACCAAATGACTCCTCTGAGGGACAACCTCATGCAATCGCATCCTGTTTCCTCCGCCGAGGAGTGAAGAATATCGCAAGCTGGCAATGTCCGGCCAAGCTCATGGTAAGGACTTTGCTGGACTGCACGCGCTAGACCGTGAGGAAAAACGATGACCTGTGAAAGAAAATGTAAAAACAAATGTGTTCTAATAGAATAATACTCTTGATGGGGCTACAGCAGAAAAGAAAGATGAATTATTTTGGGGAAATAGATATAAAACTTTGATATAGTATACTGTATATTTTAGAGAGTTTTTGTTAGTTTGATCAAGAATTCCTCGAATAAGGTAAGAGATCAATCGATTCGGTAGACGGCTTCCTCTGATCATAACGAAGCAACGTAACAGCTTAAAGAACGTAACAGTTGGGTTGTGGAGGGGAAAATATGATGTGCTTGGAATGGAAGTGGTTCTCATATAAAACCAAACAGGAAACAGAATGTTCGAGTCTGTACAATCCTCACATTTGACACAACTGAATGAATGGGGTGGGGGTGGCTCAGTCGGTAGCGCGCCAGGCTCGTAATCTGTAGTTCCCAGGTTCGAGTCCCAGCTGGGTCAGCGTTGAGATTTATCTCCGCAAAAAATCTCCGCCTTGCCCACGGTCAGTAGGGGACACCGATGGGCTTGGAAAAGCCACCGTCCGTCGGATGGGACGTTAAGCCGTGGCTCCGTGTGCGGGAGAGCCATACCCTGTGCACGTTAAAGAACACGCTGGATGGCCTTGACGGGAGGCTACCATCTGTCTCCCAACAGCTGTTCCAGTGGGTCCCCTCCCCCAACCTTCTCTGAGCCTTCGGGGTCCATGTGACCTGGCCATTTAGCCCATGGTGTGCAAAAAAGTGCCGCTTAGAGATAAAACAACCCAACACGACACAACTGAATGAATGTTAAGAGACTAAATGAAGATGAGTCAGAAAAATAAGAAATAAACTGGAATAGGATTTCTTCTAAAGGAATCTTACAGAAAGAAAAGATAAAACGGTGAAATTTTCAGTATTTCTCTGTTTCGGCACAGATAAATGAATGCTGAAGCTTTTGAAACCAGAGAGAAATCTTATTCGAAACAAAATTCGCTAAAATTCTTTTCTTCTGAAAACGTAGCTAATAAGAGTTTAATAGGGATGAAGATAAATAATATACCTCATGGGCATTCCCACTTTGCAAAACATTTAACATCCCATTCCATCCATCGGTGTCCCCTTTCTGATTCGAGGACAGAGTGGGAGTGAACGAAGAAATTTCTCGACACAAGCACGGAATGGACTCGAACTTGGAAATATCAGGTGACGAGCTTGGCGCGCTATGACAGAGCCAACCGATGTCCCAACACAGCAGATGCACAGAATGACCAGCTGGCACAGAGGGACGAATCGATACCACTGCTTACAGCGCCACCTTTGGCATCCGTACGTAATTTTCATTTTCCCCACTAACTTTCAAAGTGTGTGAGCATCTTGTTTGCAGTTATGTTATCAGAATATTATTTGCTTTATTTTAATTACTTTTTATAAAAAAAAAGAAAATTTTTTCAAATATAATATTTTAAAAATAATCTAAAATTAACTGCTGGCTTTTTAAAATAAATTCATATCTCTATAATTTTATAATCATAGATTTGGAACAAAAGTTAGTTAAGCTTTTGCTGAACAGGAGAGCTAGCATCGATTTCGTGCTACAATTTGGCTTATATCTGTTACCGCTAAAGCTCGAAAGCCGTTAATGTGCACATTACCTAGCTAATCTGCAGATTAACTGATTTGATCCGTTAACGCGCGGAATCAAGAGTTTTCCGCATTTTACCTAGGTAATGTGCACATTAACGGCTTCCGTATCGTTAAAGTTCAAAAGTTTGTTTCTCTCATAGTGGTGAATCTCTTGAATATGAATCTTCGTGTCACGTGATTCACTCGTCCGCATTGTAAAAAACGCCCCGGATGAGCGGAGGCCAAGTGAGAACGAATCGGTAAAGTGATTCATTCTTGATAACGAATCACTAAAATGATTCGTTCTCACTTGGCCTGCTCATTTTGGGGGCGTTTTTTATAATTCGGACGACTGATTCATGTTGACAGAGGGATGACCCTGGTTTCAACTCTACTCTCGGACACTAGATAAATAACATTATGTTAATTTAAGCGTACAGAAACGTTCCTGTTGTTCCAGCAAAGATCTTATTTTCTCTTTAACGAGTGCCTAGTAGGTAATGTGCAGATTATCCAGGTAATTTGCAGATTACCTAGGTAATTTGAGAAATGAAACAATTTTGCGCACGTTAACGGATCACCCTAGTTAATCTGCACAGTACCTAGATAATCTGTAGAATAACTGATTTCTGCACTTTAGCGGTATCATATATAATGGAAATCGTCTCTCTGTGCTGGCTAATTAATATGCGAGTAGGTATCCCTTAACAAAATACCTGTCTTGGTGAGAGAGAAACAGAATCTTACATTTAACCGAATATTTTATGAAGACCCTAGCGCCACTCAAGAAATGGAATAATCGAAAATGAGATAAATTTATTTTTAAAAGAGTTCATATGCGTAATTTATGCAAGTTTTTCTTTAAAAGTCTCTAGTTTCTACTTTTATAATTCATAATTTCATGTGTCTACTTTCATAAATGCATGTCACAGAACTCTATGATATTAAAATCAATTCATGCCCTACGTTTCAGAAAATATATGCTGTTTAAATGGAGCGTCTTTATAGGAAGACTCCATATTTGAACAAGGTGGGTTGGGTTGTTTTACCTCTGAGCGGCACTTTTTTGCACACCATGGGCTAAATGGCCAGGTCACATGGACCCCGAAGGCTCAGAGAAGGTTGGGGGAGGGGACCCACTGGAATAGCTGTTGGGAGACAGATGGTAGCCTCCCGTCAAGGCCATCCACTATGTTCTTTAATGTGCTCAGAGTATAGCTCTCCCGCACACGGGGCCACGGCTTAACGTCCCATCCGACGGACGGCGGCCTTTCCAAGCCCATCGGTGTCCCTACTGACCGTGGGCAGGGCGTGGAATTTTGCTGAGATAAATCTCAACGCTGACCCAGCTGGGACTCGAACCTGGGAACTACAGATTACGGGCCTGGCGAGCTACCGACTGAGCCACCCCCGCCCCCGAACAAGGTGTAATTCGTTTAAGATTCGTGACTGTACATGAAGCATAAATTATCTGAATTAAAGCTCATCAAGTAATCAAAAACATAGATAAAAGAAATCTAAAATTTGTTTTAACTAACAACTTTTTTGTTAAAAAATTATCTTTCTAAGAAACGAATGCAGATAATTGATAACACAATATAGTTCAGTTTTCAAACTTATGAGAACCTTACTTATTATATAATACGAAGCAACTTTTAATGGCTTAGTGGAAATAATTAGTTTGTCTCCTCTTAAAACAAGTGATTAGTAAAATTTCATTTAGTTTCTAAAACAGGAAATGGTCAATGGAAATCGTTATTCTACTTTGTCTCATCCATTGATATAAAATATCATGCAGCTGATGATTTAAATAAAAACCAAGACGACATCTACAGTATTATTTCTCTCTTGAATAGCAAACAAAATTTCGAAATTTTAGTTTGCATTTAAAGGTAATCGACAGGCAATATGATGAGCAAAAATTAAATATTAACAGCGCATGCTTGCAACTGATTTAGAATGTAACTAAAGAATCGACTGCTACTCGGTTAAAATTAAAGAGGTTAAGCAAAATTAAGAATAAATCGCATTCCCAGTGGCAACAGTGATTGATTGTGGAATAAAAGGATCTGGGTTCGAGTATCAGATAACGCATCGATATTTATTTCCTTATTAATTATTTTGCTTATTATTTTTAGGTGAAGAGAGAAAACAATGAAAAGAATTTATTTAATAATATTTTTTTCTTTTGAATAATAGTTAATTAAAATGCTCAGTTACAGAAAAGAAATTCCAAGTTCTAATGTTCACGTTTGCTTAGTAATTTAATTTTGTTAGTCATACAGTACCTCACTGATATTTCAGTAAAGATTCGTTCACGTGGTTTTTCAGATTAAATGATGATTCTGCACAGCCATAAAAATATAGTTTCCAGATAGTTTTTGGGCGGGGGTGGCTCAGTCGGTAGCGCGCCAGTCTCGTAATCTGTAATTCCCAGGTTCGAGTCTCAGCTGGGTCAGCGTTGAGATTTATCTCCGCAAAATTCCCCGCCCTGCCCACGGTCAGTAGGGGACACCGATGGGCTTGGAAAGGCCGCCGTCCGTCGGATGGGACGTTAAGCTGTGACCCCATGTGTGGGAGAGCACATACCCTGTGCACGTTAAAGAACACGCTGGATGGCCTTGATGGGAGGCTACCATGTCTCAACAGCTGTTCCAGTGGGTCCCCTCCCCCAATCTTCTCTGAGCCTTCGGGGTCCATGTGACCTGGCCATTTAACCCATGGTGTGCAAAAAAGTGCCGCTCAGAGGTAAAACAACCCAACGTTAAAGAACACGCTGGATGGCCTTGACGGGAGGCTACGATCTGTCTCCCACAGCTGTTCCAGTGGGTCCCCTCCCCTAACCTTCTCTGAGCCTTCGGGGTCCATGTGACCTGGCCATTTAGCCCATGGTGTGCAAAAAAGTGCCGCTCATAGGTAAAACAACCCAACCCAGATAGTTTTGACAGTTTTATTCCATTTTCAATCTTTATCAATTGGGAAAAATGGAAAAACTTTAAGGTTTAAATTATCTTTTGATACATTATTAAAATAATTTTATTAAAACTGATACGAGAAACAGAATTATTTTTAAATATCGATATCAATTCGAAATTTAATATCTATAATTCTTCTCGATCGAAATTAGTTTTAAATAGTGTTAGGATCAGATTGAGAAACTTCAGAACAAATGCTATTTCAATAATAATGCACAACACAACATGATATAACGTAACAGCAAAAACTTAGCAAGCCTAACCAATGGAAACAGTTAACATTACTTTCTAACAGAACTGAAATGAAAACTTATCAGTGCCTTTGAAGCTGACTGGTCTTGTTTTAGTTTTCAGCAGGGGCGTTTTGTCATCGGGCACGATCGCTGGCCATTGCTGATAACCCATCGTTGAGCCGCTGGACGATCCTCTGCGGAGAAATGCAGAAAGCCAACCGAACCGTCGGAGGTATTAATGCAGAATGAAATGCTCTTCAAGTGCCCCCATGATCTGGGCCAAGGAAATGGCCAGTGCATTTGTTTGCGCCCCATTTCTGTCTTTTTTTTTGGCCCTTCTCGGTATCTTTTATCAGCATTGCGAAATTCTTCTACGTCGATCGCTTCTCAGCATACGATTCACCATCTGAAGAGAATAATTATCGAGATGACGTAACGGAAGTCTCAGCAAACAACAGAGGTCGTCCCAACGACCTTCGGTTGCGCGTGCCGATGGCAGATAAACAAGGAAGTTCGAGTGAACGTCTGAAATGGATTGGCGCCCCCTAGTCGATTTCAAGAAAATCCTCTAATTCAGCTGGGAGCAATCTCGACGTTAATTGACTTGTTTGCGAAAATGAATATTGCCATAAGGTGAGATGGGGTTTGGTCGCGGTAAGTGGGATTTGTGGTTAAGTCAACGTCGTTTTCTTAAAGCTCTCCATTCGTAACTTATCCTTTTGAACGGATTCGTCAGTTCAAAAACCTTTTATTCCTTGGGGCGGGGGTGGCTCAGTCGGTAGCGCGCCAGGCTCGTAATCTGTAGTTCCCAGGTTCGAGTCCCAGCTGGGTCAGCGTTGAGATTTATCTCCGCAAAATTCCCCGCCCTGCCCAAGGTCAGTAGGGGACACCGATGGGCTTGGAAAGGCCGCCGTCCATCGGATGGGACGTTAAGCCGTGGCCCCGAGTGCGGGAGAGCCATACCCTGTGCACGTTAAAGAACACGCTGGATGGCCTTGACGGGAGACTACCATCTATCTCCCAACAGCTGTTCCAGTGGGTCCCCTCCCCAAACCTTCTCTGAGCCTTCGGGGTCCATGTGACCTGGCCATTTAGCCCATGGTGTGCAAAAAAGTTCCGCTCAGAGGTAAAACAACCCAGACAACCTTTTATTCCATTAGTTTAATTCTTTATTAAATTAGGATGTACATTGTAATAGGAACTTGAATATCTGTGCATTTACGTGGAATTCTACTTCATTCCTACTGAAGCCTTCGCAAATCATGCCAACCAGGTTCCCCATAAACTGTTTTAATTTTTTACTGCATATCGTCTGGTCATCGGTTTTTGCTGCATATCATTGTTGCTTCATTATTTAAATTATTCAGTTTCAATTAGACCTGCCATCTAATATCTGCAATACAAGAACAGATCATACACTAAATTTTGTCACATTAATTAGCTTTAGAGAAGGATTTTATTGATCAAGTTCGGTTGGGTTGTTTTACCTCTGAGCGGCACTTTTTTGCACACCATGGGCTAAATGGCCAGGTCACATGGACCCCGAAGGCTCAGAGAAGGTTGGGGGAAGGAATCTACTGCAACAGCTGTTGGGAGACAGATGGTAGCCTCCCGTCAAGGCCATCCAGCGTGTTCTTTAACGTGCACAGGGTATGGCTCTCCCGCACTTACGTCCCATCCGACGCTTAACGTCCCATCCGACGGACGGCGGCCTTTCCAAGCCCATCGGTGTCCCCTACTGACCGTGGGCAGGGCGGGGAATTTTGCGGAGATAAATCTCAACGCTGACCCAGCTGGGACTCGAACCTGGGAACTACAGATTACGAGCCTGGCGCGCTACCGACTGAGCCATCCCCGCCCCATTTTATTGACCATGATCAGGACAGAATCTAGAGTACCTCCCACTTCATTGAGAATTTTAATAATCGTAAAGGACGGAAAAACGTCCTGCGCTATAAGACGAGAATAATTTATGATAAAAAAACAAAACAGCGTTTTTGCGCCGTTCCAGCCCAATACAATCTCATTATCCTGACCAACAATTTTTTTAAATTCGGTTTTGTTTGTAATATTATTGCATGGTTGGGGCACTCCTAATCTTTTACCACATATTTCAGCTTCCCCTTTTTAACCCTCCCAACTTCTCCTATGGTTATGCCCCTGGGTGACACTGGTATCTAGCAAGAAATGGGACACCAGAATTCCAGTTCGGAAATATTTTTTTTTACAACACAAAAAAAAACACATACCAGTTTTTTGAAGTTGAAGTTTTTGTTTGGTAGAAACATTCGTAAATTTCATGTCATTTCAAAACACATTTATTTCGAACATATATTTGCATCAGATTCTTTTAAGAAAGCCCAATAATTGAAAAATACAAAATGTAAAGCATTTAATTTTTTGTTTCTTTACTTCCTTTAGTCATAATTTATTCATCCCCTTAAAAACGCAAAAAATTTATAATTTGTTCGAGGTGAAATTAAGAATAGCACAAACCTATTTCATCGAAGCATGGGTATACATTAATTCTGTTAAAAGGTTTCTGGATTGTTTTACCTCTGAGTGGAACTACTTTCGCACCCAATGGGCTAAATGGCCAGATCACAAGGACCACAAGGGCTCAGAGAAAGTTGGGGGAAGGAACACCACTGGACAGCTGTTAGGAGACAGATGGTAGCATCCCCAAGGCGTGTTCTTTTAATTGCACAGCGTAAGGCTCTCCCGTGGCTTAACGTCCCATCCTACGGACGGCGGTCTTTCCAAGCCAATCGGTATGCCTTATTAACCAAGGGCAGAACGTGGTTTACGGAGATAAATCTCGACGCTGGCGCAGGTGGGATTCGAACCTGAGAATTATCAGACTGCGAGCCGTATACCGGCTGAGCCCCCCCCCCCCTCCCACAAGTCTCAAAGATCCCAATGACCTGAAACTGGAAAGGGGAATCCACTGAACAGCTGTTAGGAGATAGTAGTTAAAGTGTGGCACTCCTTCACCCTTAACCAAAGCTTAAATCCCAACCAATGGACAGGGGGTGGCTCAGTCGGTAGCGGGCCAGGATCGTAATCTGTAGTTCCCGGGTTCGAGCCCCAGTTGGGTCAGCGTTGAGATTTATCTCCGCAAAATTTCCCGCCCTGCCCACAGTCAGTAGTCCATAGTCAGTAGGGGACACCGATGGGCTTGGAAAGGCCGCCGTCCGTCGGATGGGACGTTAAGCCGTGGTCCCGTGTGCGGGAGAGACATACCCTGTGCACGTTAAAGAACACGCTGGATGGCCTTGACGGGAGGCTACCATCTGTCTCCCAACAGCTGTTCCATGGGTCCCCTCCCCCAACCTTCTCTGAGCCTACAGGGTCCATGTGACCTGGACATTTAGCCCATGGTGTGCAAAAAAGTGCCGCTCAGAAGTAAAACAACCCAACCAATGGACGTTGTCCATTCCAAACCCGTTAATGTTCCATTCTCACCGACGGCAGAGTGGAGGTTAGCATGGAAAATCTCAACGGAGGCAAAATGGGGTAGTTCCCCCTTTTTGCTTCCGTTGAGATGACGTTTTGCTACCGTTGAGAACAACAATTTTCGTAAGGACTCAGAGTCAACTAAATTTTTGGATGACCCCTTAAACCCACGCCTCGTGTGGAAATGACGTACCGGCAGTCGACAAGTACAAAGCTCAATGATCTTATCTGGGAATGAGTGGTACTTACGAAGTGAACTTGTACATATGTAACGGTTGAAAGGAAGCCGATCAAAATATCTCGGTTATCGCTGTACTAGTTTGCAAGCCATGCTGAGAAATCTTTCGAAAGATAAACCATGTTCCTCGTTGTTCAAGAGCATTGCAAAGATTAAGTTTCGTGTGCATCCTCATCTCATCATACATTGCAAGTGGAATAATCACTTCACAGGGTCAATGATTCGTCTTCTCCTCCAGAGAAAAACAATGACACGTTTCAATTTTTGAAAATAATCATATTTTCAGTGAAATGGGAATGCATTTCACTCGCATCATATGAAACAGGCAGAATTTAATTCGGTAAATGCTGAACGGTAATGACCAAAAATTAAGATAGATTTGGCACACTGTAAGATCTACCGACACACCGTATTTAAATGACGAATTTTGAAGAAAATATTTTATTGCATATATTTAAAACGAATTCCTCCAGTAAACTGGGGGCGGGGGTGGCTCAGTCGGTAGCGCGCCAGGCTCGTAATCTGTAGTTCCCAGGTTCGAGTCCCAGCTGTGTCAGCGTTGAGATTTATCTCCGCAAAATTCCCCGCCCTGCCCACGGTCAGTAGGGAACACCGATGGGCTAGGAAAGGCCGCCGTCCGTCGGATGGGACGTTAAGCCTTGGCCCCGTGTGCGGGAGAGTCATACCCTGTGCACGTTAAATAACACGCTGGATGGCCTTGACGGGAGGCTACCATCTGTCTCCCAACAGCTGTTCCAGTGGGTCCCCAACCTTCTCTGAGCCTTCGGGGTCCATGTGACCTGGCCATTTAGCACATGGTGTGCAAAAAAGTGCCGCTCAGAGGTAAAACAACCCAACCCAACTGTAAGGTCTACCAACACACCGTATTTAAATAACGAATTTTGAAGAAAATATTTTATTGCATATATTTAAAACGAATTCCTCCAGTAAACAGCAATGAAGCCCAATGCTTTTATTTTACCTATTTTCTCCGGTTTGGAGCCAGTTTCAAAAAAATTGTGCCTTGTTCAGGACTCAGGTCGGGATTGGCTAAAATTGTCGAATCATCATATTTTCACCTATCCTAGTCCTGAATTACGATTCACAATGCAGGGATTGAATGTATACAATATTTTAATAACAGTTCGTTCAGCATAAAGGTAAAAACCTTTATAGGAACTCTTGACAATATTGAATCTTTGCTATTGGCTCAAAATTAAAATAATTAAGTCTTTGATATTATGTTTAAAAAACTCTGCCCTTAAATGATTGTACTATTGGAAAAAGTATATATGCTTATAGTGTTAACATAAAAGATTTAGTATGAACACTAATCTTTTCTACATCGTGTGTTAGGAATAAAATATTTTAAGAAAAATTTTATTAATATGCATAATTACACCCACCAACGAGTCCTACTCTAGTGGGTTATTATTTATACGAAGTATCTTGCTTACTTATTTATAACCTATTCCAAAGATCACTCATAAGAAGTATTTTGTATATTTCATTTTTGCATTATTCTTTAATTTTTCGTTAGAAAATAATTAATGCCTTTGTTCTTATACATTGGAAACATTGGAGGAAAACGAAGTTGAAATTTATGATTGCTATTCTTTATTTCCTGTGTACAATAAAGCAGGAAATTTTATTGTTTTTTGAAGTAACATAATGTATAAAGGCAATAATATGTAATAGTAATTTGATTATTTGCAATAGAATTTTACCTCATAATTGTTCATAGAATAAATATAATAGGTTGTAGGTTGGATTGGATTGTTTTACCTCTGAGCGGCACTTTTTTGCACACCATGGGCTAAATGGCCAGGTCACATGGACCCCGAAGGCTCAGAGAAGGTTGGGGGAGGGGACCCACTGGAACAGCTGTTGGGAGACAGATGGTAGCCTCCCGTTAAGGCCATCCAGCGTGTTCTTTAACGTGCACAGGGTATGGCTCTCCCGCACACGGGGCCACGGCTTAACGTCCCATCCGACGGACGGCGGCCTTTCCTAGGTTGTAGGTACTTAATACTATGTATTACTATACTAAATTACATTTCTAACTAATTTGTTCTAATAAAGATTCATTTATTCGTTTAAAATTCAAAATAAAAAAAAATATTCCTCGAGCAGCTGCTTTCCACGGAGATCTGACAGGAGTCTGTCAGTTTAATATGCGATAGATAAGGTCTGTGAGGAAGGCGCCACCTCAGCAGGAAGACAACACAAGGAAACACCCATCTCTTATCCAACCTCGAACCCAAGTCGCTTTGATCAGAAACCAAGCACGCTAACCACTCGGCCACTGGGACGGGCGGACCTTGAAAAATGTGCATGAGTTTTGTTACTTTATTTTTCCTTAAAATTTAGGCTACTCTGAACATGGCTGCATTGCAATGGGAGCAAAATATACACATTTAGCATTTATTTTTCATTTATAAAGCATTATTTGGTTTTCGGAGAATAAATGTTTTAAACTTTGGCCACTAGACAGTTACATCACAAATATGAGCGTATTTATAGTGTTTTTTTTTTAATGATTCAGATGAAATTAAAAAATAAACTAGTTTGCTGTCCAAACGGATGAGATCCCGTGCCCCGGGATCGGGGGGCAGAGCCGTGGTCCCGTGCTTAAGAGATCCATACCCTGTGTACGTTAAAGAACACACTGGATGGCCTTGATGAGAGATTTTCATCTGTCTCCTAAAAGCTATCTAGTGGATTATTTTCTTTTATCAGTCGTTGAATCTTTGACATCTTTTCGTCCTGGTCATTTAGTCCATTATGGGCTAAAAAAAGTGTCTAAGAAGTGACATCACCTAATCACCACCACTAACAGAAAAGTATTTTTTTTTTAATCTCTAATTTATAGACACCATCAAGTATAAATTTTTCGATTTTTTTTTTACATTTGACTGCATGAAATCGTATGTTTTTGCATTCAGAATATAATGCTTAGTGCCTTGGATTACAGGGAAACATCGTTGCAAAGTTTACGCTCATGGTATAGTTTAGTTCCAGTCAATATTTAAATTGTTATAGCCTCCTATTATAATCCTGAATCTTAATATTCTTCCAAAAATGCTGGTTTTCTCATTGATGGAAACTTAAAATTATTAGAATTCCTAAAATAAATATGCAAAATGTTAACTCACAATGTAATCAGTCTTGTAAATATTAAACTTCCGATTTTATTGTTATATGTAACACATTAGATTTATTATTTACAGCTTTTTTTTCGAAACACGAACTACTCTTCTCGTTTTGTTGTTCGTCTGTAATTTTAATAGATAAATGAAAAATCCTTTTTGGGCTAGATAAGTTCTAACGTAATGTCATTACAATCATTTTCCGAAATTTCCATTCGTTTTAACTTTCGCTGTTACAGAAACAAAAATTTGAAAATGCCGAATCTTTAAACTAATACACTGCCTGGCCAAATTATTATTAAGAATGCTTGGGTTGTTGGGTTGTTTTACCTCTGAGCGGCACTTTTTTGTATACCATGAGCTAAATGGCCAGGTCACATGGACTCCGAAGGCTCAAAGAAGGTTGGGGGAGGGGACCCACTGAAATAGCTGTTGGGAGACTGATGGTAGTCTCCCGTCAAGGCCATCCAGCGTGTTCTTTAACGTGCGCAGGGTATGGTTCTCCCGCACACGGGGCCATGGCTTAACGTCCCATCCGACGGACGGCGGCCTTTCCAAGCCCATCGGTGTCCCCTACTGACCGTGGGCAGGGCGGGGAATTTTGCGGAGATAAATCTCAACGCTGACCCAGCTGGGACTCGAACCTGGGAACTACAGATTACGAGCCTGGCGCGCTACCGACTGAGCCACCCCCGCCCCATACTAAGAATGCATCGTGCACGAAGTACCACGAAACATGACAAGAATACAAAATTTCTTACAGACGTAAGTATTCTTCGAAGTCCTGAAGGGGGCTCATCGTTAGAGTGCGATGGGAAGGAGCATCGGAAACGGAGGTGAACGAACTCAGCGGAAAATCGCGGGGCACAATATCTCACTCGATGGAGAATGGCAACGGTCTCAAAAAAAGTCCATCAATGGGGGGCAAATGCGGGAGGCGTTTGTTGGCACGAGCTGTATGGCAAATTAGAGCTGCTACATTTCTCATCAGCTTAGAGAGAGATGACCGCTGACAATACTTCAAAGCTCATTTCCACGAAAACTATGCGCAGAGAATTGAAAACTTTGAATTTGGGAACTGTACCGTGATACGAAAGCCATTTATTGCCAAAACAGGAATCGAAGACTCCGATGGGGATGTGGAGGACTGGGAACAAATCGTATGGTCAGACGAATAAGGTTGAATACTGTTTTAAAAGATGGCAGAATGTGGCAGCAATCCCATGAAGCAGTTTACCCATCCTGTGTGGGGCGGGGGTGGCTCAGTCGGTAGCGCGCCAGGCTCGTAATCTGTAGTTCCCAGGTTCGAGTCCCAGCTGGGTCAGCGTTGAGACTTATCTCCGCAAAACTCCTTGCCCACGGTCAATAGGAGACACCGATGGGCTTGGTAAAGGCCGCCGTCCGTCGGATGGGACGTTAAGCCGTGGCCCCGTGTGTGTGAGAGACATACCCTGTGCACGTTAAAGAACACGCTGGATGGCCTTGACGGGAGGCTACCATCTGTCTCCCAACAGCTGTTCCAGTGGGTCCCCTCCCCCACCCCTCGATGCGAGAGCCTGTCCGTGGTGAGGGGACCACCCTGTGAAGGTTCCGCTGGCTCGGTTACCTTCACAGGGTCCTAAACGCTCGCCCGCGTGTTTGCCGTGCGCGGAGACCCGTGTCCCTGGAAAGGAGGATCCTGGCAGTTGCTCAGGGGTCCCCGTCTTCTCTCCCCAGCTCATGACTGGTGGGGTCCCCTTTGGCCGTTTTGCCATTGGGGAGCCTGTCTGTCGCGGGGCTGGGCAGCGACTTCCGGGGCCGCTGCTATACACTGCTTTGGCCTCTGCTTCAGGTAAACGGGAGGTCCTGGGGTGGCCCCCTCAGGATCAATCGGCTGGTGGGCTGGTCCTGCTAGGGTCAACTATGCAGATCGGTGAGTAACCTTGTCCACCGTCCGGACAACGGTTTGCGAGTTTCCACACACATTTATTAATTTTGTAGTTTTCTTTCTTTTGTGTGGCCAGCTCTTGCCTCACACTTTATTGCTTTGTTGCTTCTTTTCTTTTGTGGGAACTCCGACGAGTTTCCCGCCACTTCTCTTTTTCTTTTCTTTTTGTTTTGTTGTGCGGGCTTGGCTCACTGCCTGTATGGGTATGGTGCCCGGGCAGCCCTGGCGCCCGACTGGGCGTCCCCTTGTTGGACTCCATGGTGGGTGGGGACAACGGGCACTGAATTTTTTAAAAACAACCATGAGTTCTCCAACTCATAAAAATACGAACAATGCCGCGAAGAGGGCGCGTCATGAACCCCCTACTTCTCTGTCTTTGCCTTCGTCTTCGTGTGTGTCTCCGTCTCCAAAGTTCCTGATCATCCACTCTACGGGTGATCAGGTACTTGGGGACATGTCCCCCTTTTTTATCAACAAGGGTTTACAAGGTCTTGCGGGAGAGCCGAAATCTGTCAAGCGCCTAAGATCCGGTGACTTGCAGGTGGAGACTGCATGCTCCAAACATTCGGAGCTTCTGTTAAAGGTTACAGCGATTGGTGGAGTGGCAGTTGAAGTCACTCCACACAAGACGCTCAATTCCTCCCGGGGCGTGATCTCCGAGTGGGGCCTCCTCAAGGTTTCTGAGGAGGAAATCCTCTCGGAGCTTTCAGCCCAGGGAGTGATAGCAGTCCACCGGGTTTCGTCACGCCGTAATGGAAAGTTAGAGCCCAGCCGGGTACTCATTCTAACTTTCAACTCACCACACCTGCCTACTTCTATCAAGGCAGGATACTTAAAGTGCGAGGTGCGGCCATTTATACCAAACCCTCTGCGTTGTTTCCAATGCCAGAGGTTTGGCCATGCCCGCACCGCATGCCGGGGCAAGCCCACCTGTGCTCGTTGTGGCAGTCAGGATCATCTTGAACCTGACTGCACAGCAGATAAGGCATGCTGTGTCAACTGCCGTGGTGAGCATCCGGCGTACTCCCGCGACTGTCCGAAGTGGCTGGAGGAGAAAGAGGTACAGCGCCTGAAGACCCTCCACAACATCAGCTATCCAGAGGCGAGAAAGCTCGCTGCACCGCCTGCCGCACCTGGCAAGGTCTCCTATGCCGGTGCGGTGGTCGGAAAGCCCGTCGTTAAGATGGCTTCCGTGGCGGTGCAGACCGACATCAGCGTTCCACCAGCTGAATCTTTCTCGCCTGCTGCTAAGTACCTCTTGACGCAGGCGAAGCCGACGTCGGTGTCAATCTCGACATCGACACCGGTTTCTATTCCTGTGTCTGTGCCTTCCACTTCCACCTCCGGAAGGCCCCCTCCACCTCGCCCACAGACAGCAAGACCTACAAAACCCAAGGGGCCCCCGCCGGGGCCCAAAAAGAAAATTTTACCTCCTTCGCGTTTAGCGGTCTCTGATCCATGTTGCTCGGACGACTCCGAGGACATGGACACCGACCGCCCAAATTTTCCTAAACCGTCGCTGGCGACGGTTAAAATAAATCGAAAGACGTCCGCCAATTCTTCCAAGACCTGAGATGGCCACACTCCTTCAATGGAACTGTCGTGGATTCCAGAGGAATATTGACGACATCAAGGTCCTCCTGAGGGCACACGAACCCCTCTGCGTGTGCCTTCAAGAGACATTCTTACAGACAGCCAACAATCCCACTATCCGGCACTTTTCTCTCGTTCGCCGGGACCGGGATGGGGATGGTCCAGCCCACGGAGGTGTTGCCATCCTCGTGAGCAACCATTCTCCATTCCAGGTCATTCCCCTCACCACCGACTTAGAGGCGGTAGCTATCCGCCTCTTTGTGGGATTTTCGTTGACTGTCTGTTCTGTCTATCTCCCACCCGGAAGCATCGTTTTCCGGGACGACCTTGATGACCTCGTCTCGCAGCTGCCGTCCCCCTTCCTCATCATGGGGGACTTCAACGGACACAGTCCACTTTGGGGCAGTGCTGACACCAACGGGAGGGGCCGGGTCCTGGAGCAGTGGCTCCTGGATCCTTCTCTCTCCCTGTTGAACACCGGTGTCAGTACTTACTTTCATTCCCCAACCTGCTCTTTCACTGCCATTGACCTCACCATCTGCTCCTCCTCAATCCTTCCACTCTTTACATGGGAGGTCGAGGACAATCCATATGGAAGCGATCACCTCCCCGTGGTGTGCACCATCTCTCGTGGGGGGCCCTGCAGCCCTTCGCGTGTCTCCCGGTGGAGGCTTGATCGGGCTGACTGGAGTGGCTTCGAGCTCTTGTCGGAGCTTGATGATCACTCTGTCAGCCAGGAGCCCATCAATGTCGCAGTGGCGGAGTTGACGGACTGCATCGTCCATGCAGCTGCCTCTACTATTCCTCAGACCTCGACTCGGTTTCCACGGTTCCCAAAACCGTGGTGGAATCCCGACTGCACCGCAGCTCGTAAGGCTCAGAACAAGGCTTGGGGGGTGTTTCGGAGATATCCGACGTCCCCCAACCTCGAAGCATTCAAACGCGCCAGGGCGAAAGCCCGTTTCGTCCGGCGCCAGAGCCAGAAGGAATCTTGGAAGAAATATACATCTTCCATCACACGCACGACCAGTTCTAAGGTCGTGTGGGATAAGGTCCGGAAGATGGGTGGGAAGTACACGTCCCACTCATTATCGATCCTGGAGCACAATGGACAGGCAATTGCTGAGCCTCGAGCAATTGCCGACATACTGGGGGAGTCATTCTCCACCATCTCTTCTCTGTCCTCCTACTCCCCCGAGTTTCTGGCCCAGAAGAGCAGGGCCGAACGCTCTCCGCTGTCCTTCCATTCGAATGGCCTGGAGTCTTACAACAGGCCATTCACAGCGGAGGAGCTTCGCCGTGCTCTGCACACTTCTCGTGCATCTGCTGTGGGGCCAGACAATGTCCATTATGCCATGCTACAACATCTCTCACCATCGAGTAAGGATCGACTGCTCCGACTCTTCAACCGTATTTTCATCGAGGAGCAGTTTCCGGACTCCTGGCGGGAGGCCATCGTCTTGGCCTTCCCTAAGCCAGGAAAAGATCCCAAGATTCCTTCGAATTATCGTCCAATTGCGTTGACGAGCTGCGTCTGCAAGGTGTTGGAAAGGATGGTAAATACCAGGCTGGCCTGGTATTTGGAACATCACGGCCTTCTTTCCAACACCCAGTGTGGCTTTCGCAGGCACCGGTCTACTTTAGACCACCTGATCCGCCTCGAATCGGCGATCAGGAATTCTTTTTTACGACGAGAGCACCTGGTGTCAGTTTTCTTCGACATCGAAAAAGCGTACGACACGGCATGGAGATTCGGCATTCTTCGTGACCTTCACAGCTTCGGCTTGCGAGGTCACATGCCGATCTTCATTGCGAACTTTTTATCTCCTCGTATTTTTCGAGTTCGTGTCGGCAACACTCTGTCGCGGCCTTTCCCCCAAGAACAGGGGGTGCCTCAAGGCTGCGTCCTGAGTGTTACGCTTTTCGCTGTCAAGATCAATTCCATTACACGGCAACTTCCTCCGACTGTAGGCAATGCCCTCTATGTTGACGACTTTAGCATCTTTTGCTCATCGTCCAGCATGAGGGTCATTGAACGACAACTGCAAACTGCCCTGAACAATCTCTCGGTTTGGGCGACGGCGAATGGGTTCCGGTTCTCCCCACAGAAGACCGCTTGCGTGCACTTTTGCCACAGGCGTAATCTTCATCTGGACCCCGAGCTGCGGCTCGGGGGTAACATCATTCCAGTTGTGGCGGAGACCAAGTTTCTCGGTCTCATCTTCGACCGGAAATTGACCTTTTTATCTCATATTCGACATCTCAGGTCCAAGTGCACGCGGGCATTGAACATCATCAAGGTCCTCTCCTCCCTCTCTTGGGGGGCGGACCGATGTTCTTTGCTCCGCCTTTACCGTGCACTTGTCCGGTCGAAACTGGACTACGGATCCCAGGTGTATGACTCCGCCCGGGATTCGGTGGTGAAGGTGCTGGACCCCCTCCATCATCAGGCCCTCCGTGTGTGCACGGGGGCCTTCCGCACTTCACCGGTCCAGAGTCTCTACGTTGAGACCGATGAACCATCTTTATCTATTCGCCGTCAGCAGTTGTCCCTACAGTATGCATCAAAATTGCGATCCCTGCCTGGCCATCCCACTTGGGACTGCGTTTTCAGTCCCAGGTGGGAAATGTTATACCAGAATCGGCCGACTGCCATTCGTCCTTTCGGTTTGCGTGTCCGAGGTTACCTGCGAGACATCAACACCAGTCTCGATAGCATCGCACAGTCGACAGCTGAGCCACTTCCACCTTGGCTCGCTGTTTCCCCTTCCTGCGATTTTTCCCTGTGCAGGACGGGGAAGGCCTTTACACCCGACTGTGTGTACCGGCAACTCTTTGCCAGCCATCGTGCTGCGCACCCGGACTTCTTGCCTGTCTTCACAGATGGCTCGAAGTCCGGCACTTCTGTGGGATCAGCCATGGTCTGCTGTGATGTAATCATTGCAGACCAGATCCCACTGCAGTGTTCCATCTTCACTGCTGAGTTGCATGCTATCAGCATTGCCTTGGACCATATAGCAGCTAAGCATCATCGTCGGTGTGTGCTTTACACCGACTCGCTTAGCTCGCTACAGGCTTTGATCTCGGTGAGGCATCGGCCTCACCCTGTTCTCTCCACGATCCGCCAGCAACTCCATCGTCTGGCAGCCACAACCACGATTCTCTTCTGTTGGGTGCCCGGTCATGTCGGAATCAGGGGCAATGATTTGGCAGATTCTGCTGCCAGGTCAGCCACGCCCCTGTCCGACTCTCCGTTGCCGGTTCCATATGTGGATTTCCGGCAGCGTTTCACCATCGAGCTCCGGGCACAGTGGCAGAGATCTTGGTCTGAACAGGTTGCTAACAAGCTCTTCGAGATCAAGCCCATTGTCAAACCGTGGCAGTCTTGTTTTCGCAGGAATCGTAAGGAGGAAGTTGTCCTTGCTCGGCTCCGCTTAGGTCACTCGTTTTTAACTCACTCTTTTCTACTTAAGGCGGACGCAGTACCTAAGTGCGAGTTTTGTGACACCATTTTAACTGTTAAACATATTTTAATTCATTGTCTTGCTTTTAATCTTGAACGACGTTTGTTTTTTACCTTCCACAATTTTATGGCTGAGCCTCTTACACTCAGCCATCTTTTATCTGATGAATCGTTTTTAACTCCTGTTTTCGACTTTTTACGTTTTACTGGTTATTTTACACGTATTTGATTTTTACTCTGTTTCCTAGTTTTTACTCTTGTTTTGTGGTTTTCTATAGGTCCTATACACCCATTTTTATTGTTAACTTCTACACTTGTTGTTACTTTTTAGGCTTTTTACTTGTGTTTTGTGCCGTTTTGTTTGTGTTCATTTTAACTTTGGTTGTGGGTTATGAGACTTTTATCCCTTTTTATCATTTGTTTGGCGCAATATAGCCATAGTTGCTATTGCGCCAAAAAACCCCAAACAACCAACCAACCAACCATCCCCTCCCCCAACCTTCTCTGAGCCTTCGGGGTCCATGTGACCTGGCCATTTAGCCCATGGTGTGCAAAAAAGTGCCGCTCAGAGGTAAAACAACCCAACCCATCCTGTGTAGCTCCTACTATTCAAGATGCTAGAGGCAGTGTGATGGTGTGGAGAATATTTTCTTGGCACGGATTGGGTCCTCTGGTTTTTATGCAAAGTCGTGTCACTTCCTGGATGTATAAAAGCATCTTGGATGATGAGGTACTAATGATGATGCATCATTTTTACCGCAGTGGAGATAGCAAATTCCAGGATGATAATGCACCTATTCATCAGCCTCGAATCGTACAGATGGGTGTGAGGTAAATGAAACGTTTTTTTTTTTGTTACCTTCATTTTGGCCTGCACAATCGTCTGATCTTAATTCAATCGAAAAAACTCGGGACAGTTTCGAACGCGCTATTTGATTGCACATACCTCTGTCCTCTTCATTTCGAGATGTTCAAGCCATTTTGCAGGAAGAGTGGTTTTAAAGCTCCTGTGATGCATTTCAAAAGTATGTGGAAAGCATACCACGTCAAATCCGGCCTGCCAACTCTGCCTGCGGAGACCCGACGAAATATGACGTAGGTGTTCACAACGAACGAACGAAAGAGTTTGCAACCTCCTCTGAGCAGCATATTGTGCGGAGAGAGACTCCGTTGGTTTGGCCATGTTGCCCGTATGAATAATTATAGATTGGCGAATAGGGTTATGAACAGTGTGCGTAAAGGCCTCAGAAAGAAGGGGAGACCTAGGATGCGGTGGGCAGACATTGTCAAACAGGACCTTGTTAGAATTGGTGTGCAGTGGCCAGATGCAGTAGATGTAGCTCAGGACAGACTTGCTTGGAGAACTAAATTGCACGGTCTGGTTGGACCTCCGTAGCCCATGGCTGCTTGAGGATGATGATGATGATGTTCACAATAATCTGGATAGACAGTGTATTTTAAACAGTGTTTGCCGTCCCGTGGCCGAGTGGTTAGCACGCTTGGCTACTGATCTAAGGGACCTGGGTTCGAGCCCCGGAATTAGGCATGGATGTGTGTGTCGTTTTTCTGCTGAGGTCCTGCCATCCTCTCAGATCTCTTACTGTGGCATATAAACTGACAGGCTCCTGTCAGACCTCTGTGGCAAGCAGCTGCTTGAGGGGTTATTTATTTATTTATTTTTTTATTCATAGTAGAAATTTGAAATTTCAGTAGTAGGGTGAGATGCTCAAAGGTTCACATCGACAGAAGCGATTTGCCTCCTTGTAAGATATTCAGCTCATTTATTTTAGAGATAAATATGAAATTATTTATCGGTTAGATAGATACTAAAAAAAATTCCCATTTTCCGAATCTTGCATTCGTTTTAATTTCCACCAGTAGAGAGCGCTTAGGTTCGAAAATGGTAAACATTATTCTTTGAACCAGCATTCCATATTTGCCATCTCTCTCATTATTAATTTTAGCTCGTTTTCAAAAATCACGAGCTATTCTTTCCATTTTGTCTTCCGTTCGTCTGCATACATTCAATCTTTTTTTTTTCTGTAGAGATAAATGAAACATTCTTTTGTGGATTAGATGTGTACTAATGAAATATTAAGATTCTCATTTTCTGAAACATCCATTAGTTTGACTTTCCAATGATAGAGGATGATGAAGTCATAAACTGACGAACTTTTTTCTCTTTAAAAACTAGCTTTCTGTATTCCCCAGAAATTTCACAAAACATTCTTTACAGAAATTTCTGTATTCCCCATTCTAATTTTATTCTTACCGAATGCAAAATAATTTTTCCAGATACCTTTCATCACCTTTCATCATCTTGTTTACCTTTCATCACCTTTCATCATCTTGTTTACCTTTCATCACCTTTCATCATCTTGTTTACCTTTCATCACCTTTCATCATCTTGTTTACCTTTCATCACCTTGCCATGGTTGAAATAAGTGCCACTTATAATAAGCCCACTTATTTCAATCATGGCAAGAAGTGTTCTCAAGTCATAATAAAGGAGGCAATCAAAGCATCGAACTATCATGCCTTCATTATCCATCAGTTGATAAATTGATAGATGTTTCATTTTCTTTTAGCCGTTCCTGATTCCCTACAGCAGTGGCTTCCAATCTCGTGCACGCATACCTCTTGTCAGTGCCACTCCTCCGGAATCATTTCGCCCTTCCAAATTATTTTCGCCCTGGTTGGTACATGACACTTTTCCCACACAAGAGTGCCACGTTACAGGAAAATAATGAGCCACCCCTGCCCTATTATGTCATCATATCTCGGAGCAATTGGCTATGAAAAGTGTGCTGCTTCTTGTAATAACTAATGAGCGTGCACCGAATTTAGCACCCTATAAGGTTTCTGCCTAATCCCTTGCACTTTATTTGTCGTGATTTGGTACTATGGGGGGAGGCTCAGTCGGTAGCGCGTCAGGTTCCTAATATGTAGTTCCCAGGTTCGAGACCCAGCTGGGTCAGCGTTGAGATTTATCTCCGCAAAATTCCCCGCCCTGTCCACGGTCAGTAGGGGACACCGATGGGCACCGATAGGCTTGAAAAGACCGCCGTCCGTCGGATGGGACGTTAAGCCGTGGCCCCGTGTGTGGGAGAGCCATACCCTGTGCACGTTAAAGAACACGCTGGATGGCCTTGACGGGAGGCTACCATCTGTCTCCCAACAGCTGTTCCAGTGGGTCCCCTCCCCCAACCTTCTCTGAGCCTTCGGGGTCCATGTGACCTGGCCATTTAGCCCATGGTGTGCAAAAAAGTGCCGCTCAGAGGTAAAACAACCCAACGTTAAAGAACACGCTGGATGGCCTTGACGGGAGGCTACCATCTGTCTCCCAACAGCTGTTCCAGTGGGTCCCCTCCTCCAACATTCTCTGAGCCTTCGGGGTCCATGTGACCTGGCCATTTAGCCCATGGTATGCAAAAAAGTGCCGCTCAGAGGTAAAACAACCCAACGTTAAAGAACACGCTGGATGGCCTTGACGGGAGGCTACCATCTGTCTCCCAACAGCTGTTCCAGTGGGTCCCCTCCTCCAACATTCTCTGAGCCTTCGGGGTCCATGTGACCTGGCCATTTAGCCCATGGTGTGCAAAAAAGTGCCGCTCAGAGGTAAAACAACCCAACGTTAAAGAACACGCTGGATGGCCTTGACGGGAGGCTACCATCTGTCTCCCAACAGCTGTTCCAGTGGGTCCCCTCCCCCAACCTTCTCTGAGCCTTCGGGGTCCATGTGACTTGGCCATTTAGCCCGTGGTATGCAAAAAAGTGCCGCTCAGAGGTAAAACAATCCAATCCAATTTGGTACTATGGGGATTAATGTGGCCATTCTAAATTGTACTGGACTCCCTTCCGAAAGGTTATATAGATCCTAATACAGTCAATGCCTTTGCTTGCTTTTACGTTTCCATAAATCAAGAACAACTTGTTCGCTTGTTTTCAGCTGCATCACACTTATCTGTGCTTAGGTTGGGTTGTTTTACCTCTGAGCGGCACTTTTTTTGCACACCATGGGCTAAATGGCCAGGTCACATGGACCCCGAAGGCTCAGAGAAGGTTGGGGGAGGGGACCACTGGAACAGCTGTTGTGAGACAGATGGTAGCCTCCCGTCAAGGCCATACAGCGTGTTCTTTAACGTGCACAGGGTATGGCTCTCCCGCACACGGGGCCACGGCTTAACGTCTCATCCGACGGACGGCGGCCTTTCCAAGCCCATCGGTGTCCCCTACTGACCGTGGGCAGGGCGGGGAATTTTGCGGAGATAAATCTCAACGCTGACCCAGCTGGGACTCGAACCTGGGAACTACAGATTACGAGCCTGGCGCGCTACTGACTGAGCCTCCCCCGCCCCTCTGTGCTTAGGAATTGGGCAGATTGGCACAGTGAATCTCGACAGAGAGAGAGAGATCGGAATGCTTCTCGTGTCTGCTGAGTAGAACGTGGACTAGATACAAAAGAGAGGTGATTTTATTATCTACTGACCTGACCGAGAAATTGGTGCCGACGGCAAGGGTTCCTCGCCGTCGTTGCCCATCGCCATCTTTCCCATCACCGACTTGCCCACCAGCTTCTGCGGATCCATATCGGGACAACCGCCGCTATTGGAAAGTGTACGACGTCTCATGCATTCTTCGACCCTCGGCTTCATCAATATATACTTGCGATGCAACAGGAATGGGTAAAAATTTTTCCCTCCCCACCACTTAAATACTTCGTCCAGAAAACAGATTTACGACGTATAGAAGAAAAGATTTACACCTGGTGTTAGTGCAACAAAAGATAACAGTTGCATTACCTTGACCTCCGTCGTTAGTTTAGCACATATCTTGACCTCAGCAGTAGCAATCTCACTTCCTTTTCGCTACCATTTTACTCTTTAGTGGACTTGGAGGAATTTTTTTGGTGGCATTGCTCTTGTTTACCTTGTTTTGGTGATGTTACTTGGGTGGCAGCAACATTTCGGAACCCTTGGACCCTTATATTTGCGGGGCGGGGATGGCTCAGTCGGTAGCGCGCCAGGCTCGTAATCTGTAGTTCCCAGGTTCGAGTCCCATCGTCGGATGGGACGTTAAGCCGTGACCCCGTGTGTGGGAGAGCACAAACCCTGTGCACGTTAAAGAACACGCTGGATGGCCTTGATGGGAGACTACCATCTGTTTCCCTAACAGCTGTTCCAGTGGGTCCCCTCCCCACAACCTTCTTTGAGCCCTCGGGGTCCTCGCGACCTGGCCATTTAGTCCATGGTGTGCAAAAAAGTGTCGCTCAGAGGTAAAACAACCCAACACATCCTACGATTTAATAAAAACGAACTAATATTTTATTGTCCCGAATTATCTGTCGGGTATCGTCCGGCGACTTCTGGATACTGCTACCCATCCACTTCGAATGAGAATCAAGGGGGTTTATCACTTAAAAACATCAACTAATAATGTGGATTGTTTATATAATTTAACATGTTTTCAAAAGATCCATAGATTATCCTTAAAGCTGAAAATTTCATTCTGTTGATTGTCAGAATTTTCTGAAAGTAGTGTACTTTCATGAACTGTAATGTCTTCAGGCTTCAGCTGACACAGAATATTCCTAATGTTTGTTTTAAAAAAAATGGAGAAAAGTAAACAACATGAGAAGTGAAAAGAATATAACTAGGTCGTGATAAAAACGAATGAGAGAAAGAATTATGATGGAAAAGAGAGAATTGGGAAAACCTTACCTAGGGCTCGAATGAGAGAAAACTTTACCCGGGGCTCGAACCCAGGTCCCGTAGATCAGTAGCCAAGCGTGCTAACCACTCGGCCACGGGACGGCTTAAAATAAATACCCCCTCAAGCAGCTGCTTGCCACAGAGGTCTGACAGGAGCCTGTCAGTTTATATGCCACAGTAGGAGATCTAAGAAGATGGCAGGACCTCAGCAGAAAAACGACACACACATCCATGCCTAATCCGGGGTTCGAACCCAGGTCCCTTAGATCAGTAGCCAAGCGTGCTAACCACTCGGCCACGGGGGCGGGGGTGGCTCAGTCGGTAGCGCGCCAGGCTCGTAATCTGTAGTTCCCAGGTTCAAGTCCCAGCTGGGTTAGCGTTGAGATTTATCTCCGCAAAATTCCCCGCCCTGCCCACGGTCAGTAGGGGACACCGATGGGCTTGGAAAGGCCGCCGTCCGTCGGATGGGACGTTAAGCCGTGGCCCCGTGTGCAGGAGAGACATACCCTGTGCACGCTAAAGAACACGCTGGATGGCCTTGACGGGAGGCTACCATCTGTCTCCCAACAGCTGTTCCAGTGGGTCCCCTCCCCCAACCTTCTCTGAGCATTCGGGGTCCATGTGACCTGGCCATTTAGCCCATGGTGTGCAAAAAAGTGCCGCTCAGAGGTAAAACAACCCAACCCAACCCAACCACTCGGCCACGGGACGGCTTCGTCCCAAAGGCACAGTCGAAAGAAGATAAGAAGAAACTCCTGTGGAATTTTAACAATCGGTGAGGAAGAGAAAAAGAACTTGTTTTGAGAAAAAAAAAATTAAAAGACTACAACGGAGTGAGAAAAGTGCATATTGTGCTGTTTGGCAAACATAATATCTGGAAAAAAATAAAAAATAAAAAATGGAATGGCGTTCTGGTCTATTCCGATTTATTCTCCTCTCTTTCCAAAGCTGTTTTTTTTTCCCTAAATCCAGAAGCTGTCCAAAGGCATTATCATTTCCACTTCTTATTTATTGGCTGTCAGATCATCGCGTCAACATTTGTGTTTCGTAAAAAAAATAGATTACGAAGATCTGGTTTCATACAGATCCAGAAATACTCTGACCATCATAATTCTTTCTCTCATTCGTTTTTATCACGACCTAGTTATATTCTTTTCACTTCTCATGTTGTTTACTTTTCTCCATTTTTTTTAAAACAAACATTAGGAATATTCTGTGTCAGCTGAAGCCTGAAGACATTACAGTTCATGAAAGTACACTACTTTCAGAAAATTCTGACAATCAACAGAATGAAATTTTCAGCTTTAAGGATAATCTATGGATCTTTTGAAAACATGTTAAATTATATAAACAATCCACATTATTAGTTGATGTTTTTAAGTGATAAACCCCCTTGATTCCCATTCGAAGTGGATGGGTAGCAGTATCCAGAAGTCGCCGGACGATACCCGACAGATAATTCGGGACAATAAAATATTAGTTCGTTTTTATTAAATCGTAGGATGTGTTGGGTTGTTTTACCTCTGAGCGACACTTTTTTGCACACCATGGACTAAATGGCCAGGTCGCATGGACCCTGAGGGCTCAGAGAAGGTTGTGGGGAGGGGACCCACTGGAACAGCTGTTAGGGAAACAGATGGTAGCCTCCCATCAAGGCCATCCAGCGTGTTCTTTAACGTTGACAGGGTTTGTGCTCTCCCACACACGGGGTCACGGCTTAACGTCCCATCCGACGGACGGCGGCCTTTCCAAGCCCATCGGTGTCCCCTACTGACCGTGGGCAGGGCGGGGAATTTTGCGGAGATAAATCTCAACGCTGAACCAGCTGGGACTCGAACCTGGGAACTACAGATTACGAGCCTGGCCGCTACCGACTGAGCCACCCCTTACAACATGGGAGAAATCTCTTTTCTTATGGTGAAACCAGACTGAAAAAAAATGTTTCCCAAATGCAGACTTATTTTGTGAAAAATAACACTTGATTTTTCTCGAAATACACATTTTTTTCGTTCATTTATACGGAGAGTAATACTTTTTAATTTTTTTTTTATCATTCATATTTGATTTTTCTACATTTTTGGTGTGTTCTCAAGATTCGATGTTTTCCCCCGTTTTTTTTACCATGTCTGACATGTGCTATTTTTGGTTTTCATGAATCCTTCAAAATTGAGAGCCTGAGGTTCCACTGCACTATTCTGAGCGATGTGCTAGGAACGATGCTCACCAGTGAGGCAGTGCTTCATAATGTTTGGGGGGGGGGGGGGGGGGGGCAAAAATGAAAGTTGCTAATTGGGAGGTTTTAAAATGAAACTTGATATAAGGAGAGACTGAAAATGGGAGTTAACATTTGGGGGACTGAAATATGGAACTTGATATTTAGTGAAGCCAAAAAGAAAACTTTATCCCTGCTCATTAATTATATTTTTCGTTTCACACATTATTTACAAGCAATTTTTGCGATTCAAAGAAATCTTAAACTACTACATAAAATTCTTCAATATATATATACATGCTTAAAAATAATAAACATTAATGATTAATGAATAGAACTATTTGTTTATGCTAACGATATCAATAGGTAAAATTCGATTTTAAAAATTAGATTGTTATCATAAATTGTAAAATAAAATTATACTTAATATTAATAAAAAATTTATAAAAACGGAAAAACCTATGGATGAACTATGGATGGCTACCATCTGTCTCCCAACAGCTGTTCCAGTGGGTCCCCTCTCCCAACCTTCTCTGAGCCTTCGGGGTCCATGTGACCTGGCCATTTAGCCCATGGTGTGCAAAAAAGTGCCGCTCAGAGGTAAAACAACCCAACGTTAAAGAACACGCTGGATGGCCTTGACGAGAGGCTACCATCTGTCTCCCAACAGCTGTTTCAGTGGGTCCCCTCCCCCAACCTTCTCTGAGCCTTCGGGGTCCATGTGACCTGCCCATTTAGCACATGGTGTGCAAAAAAGTGTCGCTCAGAGGTAAAACAACCCAACGTTAAAGAACACGCTGGATGGCCTTGACGAGAGACTACCATCTGTCTCCCAACAGCTGTTTCAGTGGGTCCCCTCCCCCAACCTTCTCTGAGCCTTCGGGGTCCATGTGACCTGCCCATTTAGCACATGGTGTGCAAAAAAGTGTCGCTCAGAGGTAAAACAACCCAACGTTAAAGAACACGCTGGATGGCCTTGACGGGAGTCTACCATCTGTCTCCCAACAGCTGTTCCAGTGGGTCCCCTCCCCCAACCTTCTCTGAGCCTTCGGGGTCCATGTGACCTGGCCATTTAGCCCATGGTGTGCAAAAAAGTGCCGCTCAGAGGTAAAACAACCCAACGTTAAAGAACACGCTGGATGACCTTGACGGGAGGCTACCATCTGTCTCCCAACAGCTGTTTCAGTGGGTCCCCTCCCCAACCTTCTCTGAGCCTTCGGGGTCCATGTGACCTGGCCATTTAGCCCATGGTGTGCAAAAAAGTGTCGCTCAGAGGTGAAACAACCCAACAACCCATGTTTTCTTCTCTACGTTCAATAACAGGAATTTAAACACTTCTTGTGTTTGGAAAGCGCGTGCCTCGATAAATGTTGCAATAAGTTTCATCTCGACGCTGAAAGTTTAAACTTTGCTACGATGAATCCTCACACTCCGATTTCTTGCAAAATTTACTGCAAAGTGATTTGAGTGTGTATGCCGTGCGTCAGACTCGGCGATTAGGAAATGTTCTGGCTACAACGTGATTCTGTTCGTGAAACTTGCACATGAAACTGACATTACGATTAGTCTAGGGTCCACCTTTCTATTTCGCGCTGTTGCCATTGGGTAATGTTTCTGAAAACAATCTATCGAATAAAATTTCAGCTTAGAAATAAGATTTCTGAAAGACAAGGGGCGGGGGTGACTTAGTCGGTAGCGCGCCAGGCTCGTAATCTGTAGTTCCCAGGTTCGAGTCCCAGCTGGGTCAGCGTTGAGATTTATCTCCGCAAAATTCCCCGCCCTGCCCACGGTCAGTAGGGGACACCGATGGGCTTGGAAAGGCCGCCGTCTGTCGGATGGGACGTTAAGCCGTGGCCCCGTGTGCGGGAGAGCCATACCCTGTGCACTTTAAAGAACACGCTGGATGGCCTTGACGGGAGGCTACCATCTGTCTCCCAACAGCTGTTTCAGTGGGTCCCCTCTCCCAACCTTCTCTGAGCCTTCGGGGTCCATGTGACCTGGCCATTTAGCCCATGGTTGCAAAAAAAGTGTCGCTCAGAGGTAAAACAACCCAACGTTAAAGAACACGCTGGATGGCCTTGACGGGAGGCTACCATCTGTCTCCCAACAGCTGTTTCAGTGGGTCCCCTCCCCCAACCTTTTCTGAGCCTTCGGGGTCCATGTGACCTGGCCATTTAGCTCATGGTGTGCAAAAAAGTGCCGTTCAGAGGTAAAACAACCCAACCCAACTCTGAAAGACAAATGCGAGAAAGCAGTACTTCGTGAATGAGAGAAAATTTTACTTATATTGGGGTTTAGTAGATGCTTTGTAACATGTTTCCCAACTTATTGCCGTGACTGCGGTACCAATAATATAAAAATTTTCATCTTTAATTCTGAACCACCGCTGCCGGCTACTGAGCATAGAAACCGAAAGGCGAACTGCTGCACGTGTGAGAGTGGGGAGAGCAGTCGCAACACGACAACACAAAAGTCCGTCTTGCAAATGAGTAGACATTAGTTATTGTGGATGGTTTTAGTAAGGACTCTCTTTTTCATGTTATTTTTTATCGCTTCCATTGAGAATGAGTAAGTAAATTAAATTGTTGGATATTTTAAACAGAAAACATGTTGATGACAATGAAAGATGTGAGAACCGGGCCGAGTAGTGTGTCCGCAACTCAAATGTGATTTGGGAATGTGGTCCTCTGGTGTGAAAAGGTTGGGAACCACTGCTTTATAAAATGAACGATCAATCAGGGAAAATTATGCAGATGTTAACGACAGATCGAAGTTTCACTCTAATATGTGATTGTAACATACTTTACGAAACATGTGTTTTTTTTCATCCTCAAAGGACTTCAATAGGAATCTTGGATCTTTTCCTGGAACAATATTTACGATCACCCTTTTCTCTGTATAAATTGCGGGAGGTTCCGGTAATTGATTCTTAACGATATTGTTACAGATTTTCAGTTGAATTTTTTTATTTGACAACCGTGCGTGAATTCGTAATAAACAAACAGACAGTAAATTAATTAATTTAATAACTGAGGCAATAAATTTGCATCAATAACATAAAATTTTAAGTATTAGTCACTTTAAACACCAATTTTTAACCAACTATGGCTAATTAATAGTTGGGTTGGGTTGTTTTACCTTTCAGCGGGCACTTTTTTGCACACCATGGGCTAAATGGCCAGGTCACATAGATCCCGAAGACTCAGAGAAGGTTGGGGGAGGGGACCCCCTGGAACAGCTGTTGGGAGACAGATGGTAGCCTCCCGTCAAAGCCATCCAGCGTGTTCTTTAACGTGCACAGGGTATAGCTCTCCCGAACACGGCTTAAAGTCCCATCCGATGGACGGCGGCCTTTCCAAGCCCATCGGTGTCTCCTACTGACCGTGGGCAAGGAGTTTTGCGGAGATAAGTCTCAACACTGACCCAGCTGGGACTCGAACCTGGGAACTACAGATTACGAGCCTGGCGCGCTATCGACTGAGCACCCCCGCTCCTATTAATACTGACATTCTTCAAATACCAAGTGAGAAACGAACACGACATTCGAAAACTGAATCATAAATCATAGACACGACTCTGACCAATCATCTTTCAGCCGATGATAGAAATCGTACGAAGGAAATGACACTGCCTACGACAATTAAAGATGCGCTGTTTTTCTACTACCAAACAAAACTGATGTAGATGTCAGATGTCGATTTGCGACGCAAATATCGACAATTTTAAGTCGTCACCGCGCACAACACGAAATCCTTTTCACACTCGTACAGCTCTCTACTCAATTCTTCTTTTTAAAACGAACGTGTTCCAATACAATCGTGACGTCATTCACACAATGTGCTGTATCTCGCGTGTCTCGTGGTGGAAAAACACTCTTTCATTATAAGCAAAGATTCCGCTTCAATATAAGCAAAGCCTCGAGGCGTATAACTGAAGAAGAGCAACAGCGAATTCGGTTGTTGGGTTGTTTTAACTCTGAGCGGCACTTTTTTGCACACCATGTGCTAAATAGCCCGGTCACATGGACCCCGAAGGTTCAGAGAAGGTTGTGGGAGGGGACCCACTGAAACAGCTGTTGGGAGACAGATGGTAGCCTCCCGTCAAGGCCATCCAGCGTGTTCTTTAACGTTCGGTTGTTTTACCTCTGAGCGGCACTTTTTTGCACACCATGGGCTAAATGGCCAGGTCACATGGACCCCGAAGGCTCAGAGAAGGTTGGGGGAGGGGACCCACTGGAACAGCTGTTGGGAGACAGATGGTAGCCTCCCGTCAAGGCCATCCAGCGTGTTCTTTAACGTTCGGTTGTTTTACCTCTGAGCGGCACTTTTTTGCACACCATGGGCTAAATAGCCCGGTCACATGGACCCCGAAGGCTCAGAGAAGGTTGGGGGAGGGGACCCACTGGAATAGCTGTTGGGAGACAGATGGTAGTCTCCCGTCAAGGCCATCCAGCGTGTTCTTTAACGTTCGGTTGTTTTACCTCTGAGCGGCACTTTTTTGCACACCATGGGCTAAATGGCCAGGTCACATGGACCCCGAAGGCTCAGAGAAGGTTGGGGGAGGGGACCCACTGGAACAGCTGTTGGGAGACAGATGGTAGCCTCCCGTCAAGGCCATCCAGCGTGTTCTTTAACGTTCGGTTGTTTTACCTCTGAGCGGCACTTTTTTGCACACCATGGGCTAAATGGCCAGGTCACATGGACCCCGAAGGCTCAGAGAAGGTTGGGGGAGGGGACCCACTGGAATAGCTTGTTGGGAGACAGATGGTAGTCTCCCGTCAAGGCTATCCAGCGTGTTCTTTAAAGTGCACGGTGTATGGCTCTCCCGCACACGGGGCCACGGCTTAAAGTCCCATCCGACAGACGGCGGCCTTTCCAAGCCCATCGGTGTCCCCTACTGACCGTGGGCAGGGCGGGGAATTTCGCGGAGATAAATCTCAACGCTGACCCAGCTAGTACTCGAACCTGGGAACTACAGATTACGAGCCTGGCGCGCTACCGACTGAGCCACCCCGCCCCAGCAAGAGCGAAGGAAGAATTCTTGGGAGTGGCCAAAAACGAAATAAAATAAGAAAATGTTCAAGAAAAAACTTCTTATTCCCTTAGGAATTTAAATATAATTATTATAAGGGTTTATAATCATAGCGTTTCACGTTGTTGCCACTACTTCGCAGCATTTGTTTGCACTTAGTTGATTAATATGCAATTCTCTCTTTCATATATTTTCACTTAAGTGGGAGGGGGGATATAGTCGGCGAGCTCGAGGCTACTAACCTAATGTTCGAGTCCTCATTGTGCCTGCTTCGAGATTTTCTCAGCTAAATCCGGAAAAGGCCCTTGATGAGAAGAGAGATACTGACTGACTTAAAAAGGTTGTCATCCGTCGGATGCGACGTTAAGCGGTTGCTCCGTGTGCAGGGGAGTCATGCCCTGTCCATGCAGAGAACACACTGGATGGATTTGACAAGGATGGCTTACACCTGACTTACTCTTCTGTTTTCCTTCTCAATCCTGAGTCCTTGGGATCCTTATGATTCTCCGAAAAATTTCCCCGCCCTGCCCACGGTCAGTAGGGGACACCGATGGGCTTGGAAAGGCCGCCGTCCGTCGGATGGGACGTTAAGCCGTGGCCCCGTGTGCGGGAGAGCCATACCCTGTGCGCGTTAAAGAACAGGCTGGATGGCCTTGACGGGAGGCTACCATCTGTCTCCCAACAGCTATTCCAGTGGGTCCCCTCCCCCAACCTTCTCTGAGCCTTCGGGGTCTTTGTGGCCTGGCCATTTAGCCCATGGTGTGCAAAAGAGTGCCGCTCAGAGGTAAAACAGTGCAATCCAAGATCCTTATGACCTGGCCATTTAGCCCATTGTGTGAGAAAAATTGTCACAAATATGGCGTCGAATGCAAGGAGATGGTTTTTATACTATCTCATTGTTAGGATATACCATTCAGATGAAAGCAGTTTTTTTGACAGACAATGATCTTGAAAAAAATTGTGGAAATGATCAATAGAGGAGTTTGAATCGGAACCGACGAAACACTCGCATAGTAGTCTTATAAATTTCCCTTTAATTTTATCTCAATCCGATCTGGGAGGAAAAGGAGCATGACCCTTTGCTTTCCACGAGATCAAACTATCTTTTTATTCGCCCACCTCCCCAAATTCGGCCCTGTTTATGGAGAAATTGTAGAAAAACGTCTGAATTCAACATTACATTGTTGATGCAAGATGTTTTTTTTTTTCATGTTCCTGCTAATTGTGGGGTGGGAGTGGCTCAGTCGGTAGCGTGCCACGCTCGTAATCTGTAGTTCCCAGGTTCGAGTCCCAGCTGCGTCAGCGTTGAGATTTATCTCCGCAAAATTCCCCCGCCCTGCCCACGGTCAGTAGGGGACACCGATGGGTTTGGAAAGGCCGTCGTCCGTCGGATGGGACTTTAAGCTGTGGCCCCGTGTGCGGGACAGCCATACCCTGTGCACGTTAAAGAACACGCTGGATGGCCTTCACGGGAGACTACCATCTGTCTCCCAACAGCTGTTCCTGTGGGTCCCCTCCCCCAACCTTCTCTGAGCCTTCGGGGTCCATGTGACCTGGCCATTTAGCCCATGGTGTGCAAAAAAGTGCCGCTCAGAGGTAAAACAACCCAACCCCAAATTCGGCCCTGCTTATGGAGAAATTGTAGATAAGCTTCTGAATTCAACATTACATTGTTGATACAAGATGTTTTTATTTTCATGTTCCTGCTAATTGTACCTAAAAAACAAAGCTAAACAAAGTTGCTGTGTGAGCATAGGCATTGGCAGTAAATTCGAAACATTTGCGTTCCCTGGATTCGTAAACTTGTATTTGAAGTTTCCTTCTTGACTATTATAATTTTACTTTGCTCACCTCTCCGAAATAATTCCTGTCGACGCCCATGATTATAACTCCCATCTATCAGACATCCCTTAGAAGTGACTTATCATGCTTGTTTACGTCCTCTGTGCAACATCATTGAGGAAGATTCTTGACTCCGTTATTGAAAACTTTCCGCCAGTATAAAACATTGAACGCCTTTGGCTTAAATCAGCTCTTACCGTTAAATCAACATTTATTTTTTTCTGACAGGGTTAGGTCATGGGAACAGAGTTTTTCACACGTGGCTACCTTGACCTAAACCAAGTTCGTAGTTCATTCTCCTTGCAGTTCTTGCTTCTCCAGGGGTGATTCCACCATCTTCATCGTGATCTCATCAACAATCCATGTGTTGGATTGTTGTTCTATCATTGAGAGGCAGTTTTGGGCACACAATGATCTTAAATGGCCATGATTTGCAACGGTTCAGCGTTAGGTAGGCGAAGCGGACTCTCTGGACAGTTGTTAAGACGAAGAGGGAAATTTCTCGTCAAGGCTATTCAGTGTGTTCTTTAATATGCACAGTGTATGGTTTTCCTGCACACGGACCTGGGGCGGGGGTGGCTCAGTCGGTAGCGCGCCAGGCTCGTAATCTGTAGTTCCCAGGTTCGAGTTCCAGCTGGGTCAGCATTGAGATTTATCTCCGCAAAAATTCCCCCGCCCTGCCCACGGTCAGTAGGGGACACCGATGGGCTTGGAAAGGCCGCCGTCCGTCGGATGGGACGTTAAGCCGTGGCTCCGTGTGAGGGAGAGCCATACCCTGTGCACGTTAAAGAACACGCTGGATGATGGCCTTGACGGGAGGCTACCATCTTTCTCCCAACAGCTGTTCCAGTAGGTCCCCTCCCCCAACCTTCTCTGAGCTTTCGGGGTCCACGTGACCTGGCCATGTAGCCCATGGTGTGCAAAAAAGTGTCGCTCAGAGGTAAAACAACCCAACGTTAAAGAACACGCTGGATGGCCTTCACGGGGGGCTACCATCTTTCTCCCAACAGCTGTTCCAGTAGGTCCCCTCCCCCAACCTTCTCTGAGCTTTCGGGGTCCACGTGACCTGGCCATGTAGCCCATGGTGTGCAAAAAAGTGTCGCTCAGAGGTAAAACAACCCAACTCAACCTGCACACGGACCATGGCGTTAGTCCCATCCCGATGGACGGCTGCCTTTCCAACCCTTCAATATCCCCTTTTGACTTAGAACAGAATGTGCTTCCAACGGAGAAAATTTTCAACACAGAAATAGTTGGAACTCGAACGTGGGAACTGTAGATTACAAACCTGGCTCGCTACAAACTGCGCAAACTCCTTCCCACCATTGTGGGGATACACATAATTTATCATATTACGAACGTTTTGATTTAAATTGGTAAATCTGTTCCGCCATCCTCACAGACCCTCTTCTATGACGTATAAACTGACGGGCTCATGTCAAACCTCTGTGCAAGCAGCTGCTTGAAGGTTTAGTTATTTTAAATTTATTAGAAATGCTTTTTTAAGAGCAGGGCCGATCAAAAGTCTGAATCCTGAACGATATTCGATCATGGCCTCCCTTCTTCATCTTAAGATTTATCTTTAAAAATAAATATTAGAAGCCTAGTTTGATGTACTAAAGTGATGAAAATTGGTCAGGCAGGCTGTGATTCAGTTAATCTGAATGGTTGCAGTCTTGAGCAGGTGTCACAGTTTAATTACCTTGGGAGCTATGTAACAGATAATGGTGATGTGCGGCATGAGATTAACAGACGAATAGGGATTGCTGCCGGGACTTTTAAGAATCTATGGAGAGTGTGGAGAAATAGGCGTATACACCTAAAGACTAAAATTAGACTATATAATAGTTTGGTTCTTTCTAGGATTAGTTATGGTAGTGAAACTTGGACACTTTGTAAACAAGATAACAGGAAACTAGATGCTTTTGATTCCAGATGCTTACGCAGTATCTTGGGTATTAGGTGGTTTAACTTTGTAACTAATGATGAGGTTAGGCAAAGGAGTCTGCAACCTCCTTTAAGCAGCATATTGTGCAGAGAGAGACTCCGCTGGTTTGGCCATGTTGCCCGTATGGATAATTATAGATTGGCAAATAGGGTTATGAACAGTGTGCCTAGAGGCCTCAGAAGGAAGGGGAGACCTAGGATGCGGTGGGCAGACAATGTCAAACAGGACCTTGTTAGAATTGGTGTGCAGTGGCCAGATGCAGTAGATGTAGCTCAGGACAGATATGCTTGGAGAATTAAACTGCGCGATCTGGTTGGACCTCCGTAGCCCATGGCTGCTTGAGGAGGAGGATGAGTTTGATGTAAAAGCTTAACTTACTAAATCATATTTAAAATCCTTTGAAGACAAAGATATTTTAAACGATCAGGAATATCCGAATTATCCTGATTCAAGCTTGAATGCCCCCTCCCCCCCACACACACAGCCTGTGTCGTCGGCAGAGGCGGGGGGGGGGGCAGTTACCTTCCCCCAATCTGTCACTAAGAGAATCATATTTTTTTCTGACGTCATGTCACTACAGGGCATAACGTCACAAAGGGAAGTTTCGTAGACATAGACGTCCTTTTCTGCGCGTCTCCATTTCACTACTCTAAAGGGCTTCGTTCCGTTGCTAAGCCTACTGTTTCTGGGCTATAAATCAGAGGGGATGTGTTGCCTGCGATAAGGTCACTTTCTCTGGCGTTGCTGCGGGTTATGTGGAAGAGAGGAACACACGAACTGACACTAACATTTTCCTCAAGCATTAGCGGAGAATGGGAAAGGAATCAGAAAGGTGACAGAAACATATTTTTGTCTCCAATAAGAGACAAGTTCCTTGTAAGTACAGGATTGTTTCGATGCACAGCAGATGTGGTGCTTTGCATAGGGTACCTTCCATCAGTGAATACAGGTGCAAGCTTTTAGGTTTTTCAATTCTGACGCCTTTTTGCACACATTGAGTTAAATGGCCAGGTCGCAAGGCCAAGATCTGGATAGAAGGGAATTTGCTAAATATCTTTTAGGAGATAGATGGGAGCCTTCTATCAAGAAAATTCAGTGTAATCATTATTCTCCTGCATAGAGGACCAGAGCTAAACGTCCCAATGGACGGACGAGGACCTTTCCAAGCCCATCGATGTTTCCTTTCCCACCGAGTGTCAAATGGAGGTTAGCAGAGAAAATATCAGTATGTAACCCAGGTCCAGTGGGTTGACGAGGGTCAAATGCAGGTTAGCAGAGAAAATATCAGTATCTAACACAGGTCCAGTGAGTTGACGAGGGTCAAATTAATGTTAGCAGAGAAAATATAAGTATCTAACACAGGTTCAATGGGTTGTTTTTTAGCAGAGAAAATATCAGTATGTAACCCAGGTCCAGTGGGTTGACGAGGGTCAAATGGAGGTTAGCAGAGGAAATAACAGTATCTAACACAGATTCAGTGGGTTGACGAGGGTCAACTGGAGGTTAGCAGAGAAAATATCAGTATCTAACACAGGTTCATCGGTTGTTTTTTAGCAGAGAAAATATCAGTATGTAACCCAGGTCCAGTGGGTTGACGAGGGTCAAATGGGGTTAGCAGAGAAAATATCAGTATCTAACACAGGTTCATCGGTTGTTTTTAGCAGAGAAAATATCAGTATGTAACCCAGGTCCAGTGGGTTGACGAGGGTCAAATGGAGGTTAGCAGAGGAAATATCAGTATCTAACACAGATTCAGTGGGTTGACGAGGGTCAAATGGAGGTTAGCAGAGAAAATATCAGTATCTAACACAGATTCATCGGTTGTTTTTTAGCAGAGAAAATATCAGTATGTAACCCAGGTCTAGTGGGTTGACGAGGGTCAAATGGGGGTTAGCAGAGAAAATATCAGTATCTAACACAGGTTCATCGGTTGTTTTTAGCAGAGAAAATATCAGTATGTAACCCAGGTCTAGTGGGTTGACGAGGGTCAAATGGAGGTTAGCAGAGAAAATATCAGTATCTAACACAGGTTCAGCGAGTTTTTTTAGCAGAGAAAATATCAGTATGTAACCCAGGTCCAGTGGGTTCACGAGGGTCAAATTGGGGTTAGCAGAGAAAATATCAGTATCTAACACGGGTCCAGTGGGTTGACTAGGGTCAAATGGAGGTTAGCAGAGAAAATATAAGTATCTAACACAGGTCCAGTGGGTTGACGAGGGTCAAATGGAGGTTAGCAGAGAAAATATAAGTATCTAACACAGGTTCAGTGAGTTTTTTTAGCAGAGAATATATCAGTATGTAACCCAGGTCCAGTGGGTTGACGAGGGTCAAATTGAGGTTAGCAGAGAAAATATAAGTATATAACACAAGTCCAGTGGGTTGACGAGGGTCAAATGGAGGTTAGCACAGAAAATATAAGTATATAACACAGGTCCAGTGGGTTGACGAGGGTCAAATGGAGGTTAGCAGAGAAAATATCAGTATCTAACACAGGTTCAGTGAGTTTTTTTAGCAGAGAAAATATCAGTATGTAACCCAGGTCCAGTGGGTTGACGAGGGTCAAATGGAGGTTAGCACAGAAAATATAAGTATATAACACAGGTCCAGTGGGTTGACGAGGGTCAAATGGAGGTTAGCAGAGAAAATATCAGTATCTAACACAGGTTCAGTGAGTTTTTTTAGCAGAGAAAATATCAGTATGTAACCCAGGTCCAGTGGGGTGACGAGGGTCAAATGGAGGTTAGCAGAGAAAATATCAGTATCTAACACAGGTTCATCGGTTGTTTTTAGCAGAGAAAATATCAGTATGTAACCCAGGTCCAGTGGGTTGACGAGGGTCAAATGGAGGTTAGCAGAGAAAATATCAGTATCTAACACAGGTTCAGTGAGTTTTTTTAGCAGAGAAAATATCAGTATGTAACCCAGGTCCAGTGGGTTCACGAGGGTCAAATTGGGGTTAGCAGAGAAAATATCAGTATCTAACACAGGTCCAGTGGGTTGACTAGGGTCAAATGGAGGTTAGCAGAGAAAATATAAGTATCTAACACAGGTCCAGTGGGTTGACGAGGGTCAAATGGAGGTTAGCAGAGAAAATATAAGTATCTAACACAGGTTCAGTGAGTTTTTTTAGCAGAGAATATATCAGTATGTAACCCAGGTCCAGTGGGTTGACGAGGGTCAAATTGAGGTTAGCAGAGAAAATATAAGTATATAACACAAGTCCAGTGGGTTGACGAGGGTCAAATGGAGGTTAGCACAGAAAATATAAGTATATAACGCAGGTCCAGTGGGTTGACGAGGGTCAAATGGAGGTTAGCAGAGAAAATATCAGTATCTAACACAGGTTCAGTGAGTTTTTTTAGCAGAGAAAATATCAGTATGTAACCCAGGTCCAGTGGGTTGACGAGGGTCAAATGGAGGTTAGCACAGAAAATATAAGTATATAACACAGGTCCAGTGGGTTGACGAGGGTCAAATGGAGGTTAGCAGAGAAAATATCAGTATCTAACACAGGTTCAGTGAGTTTTTTTAGCAGAGAAAATATCAGTATGTAACCCAGGTCCAGTGGGTTGACGAGGGTCAAATGGAGGTTAGCACAGAAAATATAAGTATATAACACAGGTCCAGTGGGTTGACGAGGGTCAAATGGAGGTTAGCAGAGAAAATATCAGTATCTAACACAGGTTCAGTGAGTTTTTTTAGCAGAGAAAATATCAGTATGTAACCCAGGTCCAGTGGGGTGACGAGGGTCAAATGGAGGTTAGCAGAGAAAATATCAGTATCTAACACAGGTTCATCGGTTGTTTTTAGCAGAGAAAATATCAGTATGTAACCCAGGTCCAGTGGGTTGACGAGGGTCAAATGGAGGTTAGCAGAGAAAATATAAGTATCTAACACAGGTTCAGTGAGTTTTTTTAGCAGAGAAAATATCAGTATGTAACCCAGGTCCAGTGGGTTCACGAGGGTCAAATTGGGGTTAGCAGAGAAAATATCAGTATCTAACACAGGTTCATCGGTTGTTTTTAGCAGAGAAAATATCAGTATGTAACCCAGGTCTAGTGGGTTGACGAGGGTCAAATGGAGGTTAGCAGAGAAAATATCAGTATCTAACACAGGTTCAGTGAGTTTTTTTAGCAGAGAAAATATCAGTATGTAACCCAGGTCCAGTGGGTTCACGAGGGTCAAATTGGGGTTAGCAGAGAAAATATCAGTATCTAACACAGGTCCAGTGGGTTGACTAGGGTCAAATGGAGGTTAGCAGAGAAAATATAAGTATCTAACACAGGTCCAGTGGGTTGACGAGGGTCAAATGGAGGTTAGCAGAGAAAATATAAGTATCTAACACAGGTTCAGTGAGTTTTTTTAGCAGAGAATATATCAGTATGTAACCCAGGTCCAGTGGGTTGACGAGGGTCAAATTGAGGTTAGCAGAGAAAATATAAGTATATAACACAAGTCCAGTGGGTTGACGAGGGTCAAATGGAGGTTAGCACAGAAAATATAAGTATATAACGCAGGTCCAGTGGGTTGACGAGGGTCAAATGGAGGTTAGCAGAGAAAATATCAGTATCTAACACAGGTTCAGTGAGTTTTTTTAGCAGAGAAAATATCAGTATGTAACCCAGGTCCAGTGGGTTGACGAGGGTCAAATGGAGGTTAGCAGAGAAAATATCAGTATCTAACACAGGTCCAGTGGGTTGACGAGGGTCAAATGGAGGTTAGCAGAGAAAATATCAGTATCTAACACAGGTTCATCGGTTGTTTCTTAGCAGAGAAAATATCAGTATGTAACAGGTCCAGTGGGTTGACGAGGGTCAAATGGAGGTTAGCAGAGAAAATATCAGTATCTAACACAGGTTCATCGGTTGTTTCTTAGCAGAGAAAATATCAGTATGTAACAGGTCCAGTGGGTTGACGAGGGTCAAATGGAGGTTAGCAGAGAAAATATCAGTATCCAACGCAGGTTCAGTGGTGTTGAGTTGTTTTACCTCTGAGTGGCACTTTCTTGGATACAATGAGTTAAATTGCCAGGCCACAGGAGCTGAGAGAAGTTTTGCGGAACAGCTGTTAGCAGACAGATGATAGCCTGCCATCAGGGACATGTAGCGTGTTATTTAACTTGTACACGGTATGGCTCTCCTGCACACGGACAACCGCTTAATGTCCCATCCGACGGACGACGGCTTTTCCAAGACCATCGGTGATGCCCTTCTCACCGAGGGCAGAGGGAGGGTTGGCGGAGAAAAATCTCAACACTGGCAGAGTTGGGGCTCGAACCAAGGAACTGCAGATTAGTATCGTGTCGCGCTACCGACTGAGCCAACTCCCACCCCTGGTTCAGTGGAGAATTGAACGGGGCAACAGCGGATTACTAGCTGGCCTCATTTCGAATTTAACGGATTGAATTTTTGAATTATTCATTTCCCGTCCACTCTCCATGTACATACATTATCTTAAGTTTGACCTTATCCTAGGAAACTTGAAATGCTTATAACATACTGGGCAACCCCGGATATCCGCTAAGGGGAAAAGATATATTTTTCTCCCAGGAATTTAAACAGACTATATACACACTGCACAAGATAGAAAAATTAGAGGATTTCCTTATTGTGCTACTGGAATGCTAAATTTGAAGATAGTAACTCCAGGCCTCTCACAGGTCACAGGTCCAGTTCCAGGGGCGGGGGTGGCTCAGTTGGTAGCGCGCCAGGCTCGTAATCTGTAGTTCCCAGGTTCGAGTCCCAGCTGGGTCAGCGTTGAGATTTATCTCCTCAAAATTTCCCCGCCCTGCCCACGGTCAGTAGGGGACACCGATGGGCTTGAAAAGGCCACCGTCCGTCGGATGGGACGTATAAGCCGTGGCCCCGTATGCGGGAGAGCCATACCCTGTGCACGTTAAAGAACACGCTGGATGGCCTTGACGGGAAGCTACCATCTGTCTCCCGACAGCTGTTCCAGTGGGTCCTCTCCCCCAACCTTCTCTGAGCCTTCGGGGTCCTTGTGGCCTGGCCATTTAGCACATGGTGTGCAAAAAAGTGCCGCTCAGAGGTAAAACAATCCAACGTTAAAGAACACGCTGGATGGCCTTGACGGGAGGCTACCATTTGTCTCCCAACAGCTGTTCCAGTGGGTCCCCTCCCCCAACCTTCTCTGAGCCTTCGGGGTCCTTGTGGCCTGGCCATTTAGCACATGGTGTGCAAAAAAGTGCCGCTCAGAGGTAAAACAATCCAATCCAATCAGGTCCAGTTCCAACCTTTGAGGCCTCTAGCCAAAATAAATATTCATTATCATTTTTATTTGCGAACGTCTATAATTCTAATTTGGCAAAGTCCATATAAAAAATTTACTCCCCAAGCAGCTGTTTACTATAGATGTCTGATAGGAGTTTCTTAGTGTAATATACGATAGAGAAGATCTTAAAGAGATAGCTCAGCAGAAAGACAACACCAGAAAAGACACATGTATCACTTATACGAGGCTCCACAGTTAAAACATAATATCTTTTACTAAATAACACTTTATTCTTTCATCTGATATTAAAAAATGAACAAGTGTTTAATTTTGAGTCCACCTTTGAACATGAAGCCGGTAATCGACTTCTCGCATCTATCGTTCGCAATTCTTCTTCCCGTCCCAAAATATTCCTCGATAAATGGTTTTTCGTCAACATTAGCAAATGCTTAGAGTGCGAAACAGAACAATGTCTAATCATATTTATGAGCTCTCACGCTTTTGGGAAGATGTCAGTCGCATGAATTGAACTTTTCATATTCGCCCAATTTGACGCATGCGTACCTTTAACACTTTGCAACCTATTTTCCAAGTTGGGTTGGGTTGTTTTACCTCTGAGAGCACTTTTTTTGCATACCATGGGCTAAATGGCCAGGTCACATGGACCCCGAAGGCTCAGAGAAGGTTGGGGGAGGGGACCCACTGGAATAGCTGTTGGGAGACAGATGGTAGCCTCCCGTCAAGGCCATCCAGCGTGTTCTTTAACGTTGGGTTGTTTTACCTCTGAGGGGCACTTTTTTTGCACACCATGGGCTAAAGGCCAGGTCACATGGACCACGAAGACTCGGAGAAGGTTGGGGGAGGGGACCCACTGGAACAAGCTGTTGGGAGACAGATGGTAGCCTCCCGTCAAGGCCATCCAGCGTGTTCTTTAACGTGCACAGGGTATGGCTCTCCCGCACACGGGGCCACGGCTTAACGTCCCATCCGACGGACGGCGGCCTTTCCAAGCCCATCGGTGTCCCCTACTGACCGTGGGCAGGGCGAGGAATTTTGCGGAGATAAATCTCAACGCTGACCCAGCTGGGACTCGAACCTGGGAACTACAGATTACGAGCCTGGTGTGCTACCGACTGAGCCGCCCCTTATTTTCCAAGAGACCAGCATCATTTATCATAGTAGCCAAAAGTTGAAACTCTCAGTATTCGTCGTGAAACTGTTCCAACACTTGATAAGGCAATATGCTGCTTTCGAAACAATTAATTAATAAGAAACTGTTTCGAAAAAAAAAACACTCTGTGTTTATGCATGCATTCTGTGTTTGTGCATGTGTTTAAATAAATGCGGTTTATTTAAACACATGCATTTATTTAAACACATGCTATTGGGCGAGAAGAAACGTTATTTATAACATGGATAAATCCTATTCTTATTGAAAGGCCTTGATTGAAAATATCAGACACAGATTTCTATTGTACAATGTAATTTTGTTTCATCCGAGAAAATTGTTCTTGTTCGTTTGCAGGGAACAAATTGCATTTGTCATCAAACATTTTTGAATACTTTGCACTTTTGTTTTTCGTGTTTTCGTAATTTTAATGATATTTTCACATTTCCAAATGTTTTTTGTTTTGTTTCCTGATTTACTTTATTCATCTTTTTTCCCTTTCCCCCCCCCCTTTTTATTGTTTTCGTACTCGCTTCAAAAACGATATTTAGGATTCACTACAAATATTGCGCAATAAAATAACAACTTGAAAAAGCAAAGATAAAATAATAAAATTTTACCGAAATATTTACTGAATTTTGGAAACTGTTTCTGATTAAAAAGAATGCTCGCGAAACTCGTCGCCTTATAAGCTCAGATTTGTTTCATTTTCCTCTGTATAGCAAGAATAAGAATAAAACAACTGTTGCCAGAGTTTCTTTTTCCGAAGGTGAAAATCATTTCTATCTGCGCAGTTTCTCGCTAATATTTCAAGCTTTGTCACGCTACGTAAACAATGTCCAGCACGCAATAATCTCCTCGAGACGTTATCTTTCGCGTAACAAGTGATTTAAAATCCAGAAAAGTACTCGGGACATTTCAATGGACCAAGAAACAGAGGCTTCTCGTGAAGAAGCTAATGTCGCCATTCACGTGGAGGCTTACTTAACCGGAGATCCTCTTTTACCTTGAAATCTGCACAGGAGTCCGTTTTATCAAAATTAACAATTTTACTTTTTCTCTCCTTGTTTATTGATGTGAATGATCCGCACTAACTTGAAAGAGTGGAAAGGAAAGTACAGTCGCTGAAAAAAATATCCCACCACTATGGTCGATTACAGTATTCAGAAAAAATATCTGGCAACGATTTTTTTTAGAAATTAGTGATCTGGCAACATTCGTGTCACGTGATTACAGAATTCAGGAAAAAATATCTGGGGCGTGTACAGCAACTGTACACGCTCCAGTTATCGTTCACAGAAAACTGGAGCGTGTGCAGTAACTGCACACGCTCCAGTTTGCTGTGAACGGTAACTGCACACGCTCAATATTTCCGTGAGTGAGCCCACACGATCCAGGTTTTTGTGAGCTCACACGATCCAATGTGCTGTGAACATTAACCGCAACCGCTCCAATTTGCTGTGAACGGTAACTGCACACGCTCAATATTTCCGTGAGTGAGCCCACACGATCTAGTATCAAAATAATATGACCACCTACAGTCGCTCAAAAAAGTATCCGAACACTGTGGTTGATTACAGAATTCAGAAAAAATATCTGGCAACGATTTTTTAGAAATTGCTTGCGTTTCCTAGAAGCTACTCCTTAGCTTTCAGGGAATGCTAAGGAGTAGAACCCCATTGTAAACCAAATGTTCAATACATTTTTACAATTCTATTTTTAAATGTCCTTCCTAAACTGTTCATATCTAAATGTTCATCTTTGGAAAATTAAAAAGTTGCAACAGTACTGGTAGAGTGAAATAGAGATTTTTGGCTAAGTAACCGAATTTCAAATTCGCTTATAATTTCTGGGAATTATTTTTGGGCATGTAACATATTTTAAGCATCTCAGACGATGTTTGCCATTCCTATTCCGACGAGTATTTCCCAGGGTTTCTGGGAATTTTTTAGCTTATAGGGAACATGTTGATTAAATTCGACATTGCATTGACATTATCTAATTTCTTTGAAGAATCTGTTTTTTCAGTAAAAGTGAAGACACGCTACGTGGATTTCCTCCTTCTCCCCCCCCCCCAAGCAAAAGCAAGTTGAAAAAGATCACCAATATGAGGGAATGCAAAAAATCATCTATCTGCAGTGTTATGAACACGACCAACTTCTATCTTCATCATCATCAATGTTGAAGTTAGCGTTTCCCAAACTAAGGTCCCGGAGTTATTTTTCCGTGGTTACGTAATGTTTTTAAGTTGGGTTGTTTTACCCCTGAGCGGCATTTTTTGCACACCATGGGCTAAATGTCCAGGTCACATGGACCCCGAAGGCTCAGAAAAGGTTGGGGGAGGGTACCCACTGGAACAGCTGTTGGGAGACAGATGGTAGCCTCCCGTCAAGGCCATCCAGCGTGTTCTTTAACGTGCACAGGGTATGGCTCTCCTGCACACGGGGCCACGGCTTAACGTCCCATCCGACGGACGGCGGCCTTTCCAAGCCCATCGGTGTCCCCTACTGACCGCGGGCAGGGCGGAGAATTTTTCGGAGATAAATCTCAACGCTGACCCAGCTGGAACTCGAACCTGGGAACTACAGATTACGAGCCTGGCGCGCTACCGACTGAGCCACCCCCGCCCCAATGTTTTTAGGATTCTGATAATTTTTATCACAAGAATCATTTTAAGAGCACAATACTAAATCAAACACAAAGCATTATCTATTTTAATTTTGGACTTTATTTTTAGAGAAAATGCAGCCGTTTTATCAATAAATTACTTTTCCTTTTACTCCTCCGCTTCATGTGTTTTTGCCTCTCTCACTAATGTAACTATTGAGGATGATATTGATGGCATCTCACTTTTTAATACTTTGTCATTAAATAGTAAAATATGTACTCTTTGCATTTCATCAATTAACTGCAATAGAATCTGATGTTCAATAATCCTCCAGTGAAGATTCTTTCAAAATCTCGAAAGATATCAAGGAGTCCTCAAGGTAGAAGAGCTTGAGAAACTGATCTAAGAGATGCAAAAACAATCAATGTTTGTAAACTTCAACCACCTTCAATATTTGGGGTTCATTCTTATCAGCGATGATTTCATTAATGATCAGTGACTTGGAGAAATCGGATCGATCACTCAGCATCGTTGATGTCCGAGATCTTCGTCCCGTTGTTGCCCTGGAAACCATACTTTGAGTCCTTATCTGCAAGAAGTCGTCATCGTCTTCTTGGGTGCATCCCCAGGGCTGAACTTCTGCAGATCCAAAGAGGAGGAAAGTAACAGCCCCGAAGACATAAATTCCTGCTGTGATGTAGAAGATGGTGTTCCATTCTTTCATTCCTTGCTACAAAACATAAATAAGGAAAAAAAAAAAAGGTTAAAGATGTTGTTTTATCTGAAAACGAACTTGCATTTTTTTTTCCCTGAAAGATCTAAAATTTTCAACTTTCGTTTATACATCATTAATATTAAAATAAAACATAAAAAACGTTGCTTATCTTGTATTAAAGGTTAATTAAATCTAAGCTTGGATTAAAAGTTTATGCATTTCGTTCGTTATATTGCAGACAGGAGGAAATTAAAATAATTACAGCCAGCTATAAGTATCCTTTTAACAAGTTGTTTCAGTCGAATTATGTATTTAAAAATTCTGTTGTATTTCCTGTTTTGTCTTGTATAAGAATTGGCCATCGATGGGAGTGGATAGGCTGTCCCTGTCAAATGGTCCATTAAGCAGTGGTTCATACAGTCGCTCAAAAAAGTATCCGAACACTATGGCTGATTACAGAATTGAGAAAAAATATCTGGCAACGATTTTCTTTTTAGAAATTAGTGATCTGGAAACCTTTGTGTCACGTGATTACAGAATTCAGGAAAAATATCTGGGGCGTGTACAGCAACTGTACACGCTCCAGTTACCGTTCACAGCAAACTGGAGCGTGTGCAGTTACTGCACACGTTCCAGTTTGCTGTGAACGGTAACTGCACACGCTCAATATTTCCGTGAGTGAGCCCACACGATCTAGTATCAAAATAATATGACCACCTACAGTCGCTCAAAAAAGTATCCGAACACCATGGTTGATTACAGAATTCATAAAAAATATCTGGCAAAGATTTTTTTTTGGAAATGAGTGATCTGGCAACCTTCGTGTCACGTGACACGAAGGTTGCCAGATCACTAATTTATAAAAAAAATCGTTGCCAGATATTTTTTCTGAATTCTGTAATCAACCATGGTGTTCGGATACTTTTTTGAGCGACTGCATGAACCACTGGGTACGTTAAAGCATCCTCTGCCCTTCATGAGAGGCGTCAACTTGGATTCTCAATATCCTTGTTTGTGGCGACCCAGGACGAAGATTATAATTAGGCATTGGCGAGTGCTGGACTTTCCTTCTATAGTACAGTTCAGCTCCGACGGTGGATAGTGGTAAACATGGCATTTTCCTGATAGATGTAGTGCAGTCTCTGAATTCCGGAGCATCTGGGTTTTGTCATTCATTATATTACCTGTCCTTCATAAGAAGTTATCGATCTCCTAACGGAATCTGCTTCCCTTACTCAAAACTAAACCCTTGGGACTCGGGTGCCAACGACCGCAAAAAAAGTGCTATTCAGAGGAAATTTAACCCAGAATTTTAATCAAACCAATTTCTTTTTCCCCGAAACATTTTAAGGGTTGTTGGGTTGTTTTAACTCTGAGCGGCACTTTTTTGCACACCATGGGCTAAATGGCCAGGTCACAAGGACCCCGAAGGCTCAGAGAAAGTTGGGGGAGGGGACTCACTGGAACAGCTGTTGGGAGACAGATGGTAGCCTCCCGTCAAGGCCATCCAGCGTGTTCCTTAACGTGCACAGGGTATGTCTCTCCCACACACGGGGCCACGGCTTAACGTCCCATCCGACGGACGGCGGCCTTTCCAAGGCCATCGGTGTCCCCTACTGACCGTGGGCAAAGCGGGGAATTTTGCGGAGATAAATCTCAACGCTGACCCAGCTGGGACTCGAACCTGGAAACTGCAGATTACGAGCCTGGCGCGCTACCGACTGAGCCACCCCCGCCCCCATTTTAAGGGGCTCATCCCTTTACTCCTTACAGACTCCAGCAATGCTTTTATCTTACACGTTTTCATCTTCATCTCTGTACTTACCCCGTGCTGCATAATCTTCCCAGCAACCATAGGCCCTACGAATCCAGCACAACTGCCGATGGTCAGCACGAATCCAGACACTGTGCCTAGATTGAGAAGAACGGAAGAAATTTGAATAAAAATCACAGAATTTATGTAACAGCCTGCACAGTGTAGAGTCAAACAAAGAATGAGATATTTCCTGGACATTTCGAGATAACGCTCGATGAAAGACAATCAAAGAACAAAAGGTTTGGTTTTAAAATTCAGTGAGCACCAGTGAAACTCGAGAAAGGTTATCAGTTCACGAAATCCTGTTTCAGATAATTGTGAAAAAGAATTTACTGTTATGTCCAGGCGCGAACTGGCAAAGGGCGCTGGACGCTCTAGCATCCCTGGTCCTCAGAGTCGGGGGCACTCTGGACATCATAGACACAATATCTTTTAAAATAATAGAAGATCTATGAGAATTGCGGGACCTCAGCAGAGAAACAACACAAACATTCATGCCTTACCCGGGACTCGAACCCAGGTCCCTTAGATTAGTAGCCAAGCGCGCTAACCACTCGGCCACATCCTGATTTAAATTTTGTGACAGCTGACAAATATAAACACTAAAATGAATCCGTTACGTGTCTTAAGTTTTATTTGATATGAAAATCCGATATTGAACAATGTTTACCGTTCATTTTGAATAGGGGCGGGGGGTGGCTCAGTCGGTAGCGCGCCAGGCTCGTAATCTGTAGTTCTCAGGTTCGAGTCCCAGCTGGGTCAGCGTTGAGATTTATCTCCGCAAAATTCCCCGCCCTGCCCACGGTCAGTAGGGGACACCGATGGGCTTGAAAAGGCCTCCGTCCGTCGAATGGGACGTTAAGCCGTGGCCCCGTGTGTGGGAGAGCCATACCCTGTGCACGTTAAAGAACACGCTGGATGGCCTTGACGGGAGGCTACCATCTGTCTCCCAACAGCTGTTCCAGTGTGTCCCCTCCCCCAACCTTCTCTGAGCCTTCGGGGTCCATGTGACCTGGCCATTTAGCCCATGGTGTGCAAAAAAGTGCCGCTCAGAGGTAAAACAACCCAACTCATTTTGAATATTTGAAATAATTCTAATAGAAATGACATTTTAGAATGAACTTTTAAGGCAAATCACATTACTTATTGATTTCAATTAATTAATTGTAGTTAACTGATACAATTAGGACTAAATTCATGTTTCTCATAATGAGCATACTTGATTTGATACAACAATCAACGACGTAATGTAAAAGAATACGGGACTCCTAAGATGCAGATTTCTGCTGCCCTTAAAACTAGGAAATAAAAGAACATGGTAAACACTTCACAGTGAAATGATAAGTCTGCACGTATCTGAGTGTTTGTTACAGGGAACTTACCAAAGGTTGTTTTTGTTGTTTTTTACCTCTGAGCGGCACGTTTTTGCACACCATGGGCTAAATGGGCAGGTCACATGGACCCCGAAGGCTCAGAGAAGCTCTCCCGCACACGGGGCCACGGCTTAACGTCCCATCCGACGGACGGCGGCCTTTCTAAGCCCATCGGTGTCCCCTACTGACCGTGGGCTGGGCGGAGAATTTTGCGGAGATAAATCTCAACACTGACTCAGCTGGGACTCGAACCTGGGAACTACAGATTACGAGCCTGGCGCGCTACCGACTGAGCCACCCCGCCCCACTTACCAAAGGGTGTTGAATGGAAAGTCAGGCTAGAACCACGGAACTTCGCAGGTAAAGCTTTCACCGATCTCTACTATCATTGGTTGAAGCTTCGACATCGTCAACGATCATTGGTTGAACTACGGGCATCGTCCATTGGTTGAAACATCGACATCGTCATTGATCATTGGTTTGAAGCATGGACATCATCATCGATCATTGCTTCATTGACAGGTACAGTCGCTGAAAAAAAATATCCGAACACTATGGTCGATTACAGAATTCAGAAAAATATCTGGCAACGATTTTTTTTTTAGAAATTAGTGATCTGGCAACCTTCGTGTAACGTGACACGATTGACGATCACGTGACACACGTCATATTATTTTGATACTAGATCGTGTGGGCTCACTCAGGAAATATTGAGCGTGTGCAGTTACCGTTCACAGCAAACTGGAGCGTGTGCAGTTACTGCACACGCTCCAGTTTCCTGTGAACGGTAACTGGAGCGTGTACAGTTGCTGTACACGCCCCAGATATTTTTCCTGAATTCTGTAATCACGTGACACGAAGATTGCCAGATCACTAATTTCTAAAAAAAAATCTTTGCCAGATATTTTTTCTCAATTCTGTAATCGACCATAGTGTTCAGATATTTTTTTGAGCGAAGGTCGAAACTAAAAGTATTTGAGCTAACGATCTACATGAACTATCGAATCCATCAACTGCGCAGTCTCATAGTCCCAATTTGATACTGTCATACATTGTCTGATACCAATAGCCCGATGTTCATAAAGATGTGTTAATGACCTTTATCAAGTGGTCATTCCCATTGCTTTTTTTTTCTAATTCATTTTGCTGGGTCAGTGTCCAAATAGGGAAATTAATGACACCACTACCATCCCTATACAAATGTGCGTCAGAAATATTTTTTACAAGCATAACTACTAATATATTTTTTTAAGTACATGAAATTATCGAAATAATTATAAAAAAAATAAACTAATTTTGTTCTCTCTTAAGGTAAATATGTCTCTTGTTACATTTATAATTTCAGAGTTAACACTATTTCAAATCTTCATAGGAGACCTACCTGCGAAATCAGGCGCTAAATCCACCATGGCTGGAATGCTTCCCCCAGCGTTGAAGCCATACAGTCCTTGGGCAAGTGTGATGAGTCCAACCACTAACAGTCGATTGCAGCCAGCAAAAGGGATAGCTGCCAGACAAGCTGCAGGCCCCAAACTGCCTGATTTTTAAAAAGAAACAGTCATTTTCTTATAAAATAATAACTAATATAAGTAAATACCCCCTCAAGCAGCGGCTTGCCACAGAGGTCTGACAGGAGCCTGTCAGTTTATATGTCATAGTAGAAGGTCTGTTAGGATGGCTGGACCTCAGCAGAAAAACGACACATACAGTCGCTCAAAAAAGTATCCGAACACTATGGTTGATTACAGAATTCAGAAAAAATATCTGGCAACGATTTTTTTTAGAAATTAGTGATTTCGTGTCACGGGACACGAAGGTTGCCAAAATCACTAATTTCTAAAAAAATCGTTGCCAGATATTTTTTCTGAATTCTGTAATCAACCATAGTGTTGGGATATTTTTTAATATATATAATGCGTATGAATATATAATGCAATGAATATGGAGCGTGTGCAGTTACCGTTCACAGCAAACTGGAGCGGTTGCGGTTAATGTACAGAGCACATCGGATCGTGTGAGCTCACAAAGACCTGGATCGTGCGAGCTCACTCACGGAAATATTGAGCGTGTGCAGTTACCGTTCACAGCAAACTGGAGCAGTTGCGGTTAATATTCACAGCACATTGGATCGTGTGAGCTCACAAAGACCTGGATCGTGTGGGCCCACTCACAGAAATATTGAGCGTGTGCAGTTACCGTTCACAAGAAACGGAGCGTGCGCAGTAACTGCACACGCTCCAGTTTGCTGTGAACGGTAACTGGAGCGTGTACAGTTGCTGTACACGCTGCAGATATTTTTCCAGAATTCTGTAATCATGTGACACGAAGGTTGCCAAATCACTAATTTCTAAAAAAAATCGTTGCCCGATATTTTTTCTGAATTCTGTAATCAACCATAGTGTTCGGATACTTTTTTGAGCGACTGTACATCCATACCTTACCCGGTGCTCGAACCCAGGTCCCTTAGATTAGTAGCCAAGCGTTTGGAAATCATCTTTAGTAATGGTTTAACAAATTGTCGTCAGAAAAAAAAACGAAAGAGGCAAAAAGAAATTTCAAAATATTAATTTTCGTAAATTAAAAAAAACGCGGCGCTAAAAACATTAAGAATTTTAAGCCACTCGTGGTAGAGAAAGATTATTCGAGTTTCGCCTGATGAGCCTTTGGCAAATGCGGCCCCATAGAGAATGAGGCCCCATAGAGATGTCATACATCTCTCTTCCTCAACATCTCATCTCCTTCCTCATACATCTCTCCTCCTCAACATCTCATCTCCTTCCTCATACATCTCTCCTCCTCAACATCTCATCTCCTTCCTCATACATCTCTCTTCCTCAACATCTCATCTCCTTCCTCATACATCTCTCCTCCTCAACATCTCATCTCCTTTCGCATACATCTCTCCTCCTCAACATCTCATCTCCTTCCTCACACATCTCTCTTTCTCAACATCTCATCTCCTTCCTCATACATCTCTCCTCCTCAACATCTCATCTCCTTCCTCATACATCTCTCCTCCTCACTCTTCCTCCTCATCTCATTTCCTTCCTCATACATCTCTCCTCACTCTTCCTCCTCATCTCATTTCCTTCCTCATACATCTCTCCTCCTCACTCTTCCTCCTCATCTCATTCCTCATACATCTCTCTTCCTCAACATCTCATCTCCTTCCTCATACATCTCTCTTCCTCAACATCTCATCTCCTTCCTCATACATCTCTCCTCCTCAACCTCTCATCTCCTTCCTCATACATCTCTCTTCCTCAACATCTCATCTCCTTCCTCATACATCTCTCCTCCTCACTCTTCCTCCTCATCTCATCTCCTTTCTCATACATCTCTCCTCCTCAACATCTCATTTCCTTCCTCATACATCTCTCCTCCTCACTCTTCCTCCTCATCCCATCTCCTTCCTCATACATCTTTCTTCCTCAACATCTCATCTCCTTCCTCCTCATCTCATCTCCTTTCTCATACATCTCTCCTCCTCAACATCTCATTTCCTTCCTCATACATCTCTCCTCCTCACTCTTCCTCCTCATCCCATCTCCTTCCTCATACATCTCTCTTCCTCAACATCTCATCTCCTTCCTCATACATCTGTCCTCCTCAACATCTCATCTCCTTTCTCATACATCTCTCTTCCTCAACATCTCATCTCCTTCCTCATACATCTCTCCTCCTCAACATCTCATCTCCTTCCTCATACATCTCTCCTCCTCACTCTTCCTCCTCATCTCATTTCCTTCCTCATACATCTCTTCTCACTCTTCCTCCTCATCTCATTTCCTTCCTCATACATCTCTCCTCCTCACTCTTCCTCCTCATCTCATTCCTCATACATCTCTCTTCCTCAACATCTCATATCCTTCCTCATACATCTCTCCTCTTCAACTTCTCATCTCCTTCCTCATACATCTCTCTTCCTCACTCTTCCTCAACATCCCTTTTGCAAAATTTTTTGGTACAGGAAAAAGATTCATATCTCTAATGCAGTCAGCGTAAAAATTCACCTGGCATTTCAGGAATAAAATCGTTTGACATGAATACATTCCACTGGAATTTGTAAAATGAAACTATAATCACTCCTACATTATTTTGACACGTCACAAAGAGTTTGTAAATCGCGCTGCGCTATGGAAATCTACGCCGATTACTAGTTAACATAGCAGCTTATACGAGTCTGCAATCTATAGTTACTTATTGTGTGGCCTAACACTGTGACTCTGCCAACAATTCACCCACCTCAACATCCACGCAGACGATGTGGACTTCTTTCGATGAGATTTGCAAGCTTACTATTTAATTTTCTTTAGGCTTATAATATTTAATAGATATAATCAGAAATAATAAATTAATCAAATATATAATTAGCGCGCTCGACTACTGATCTAAGGGACCTGGGTTCGAGCCCCGGGTAAGGCATGGATGTATGTGTCGTTTTTCTGCTGAGGTCTTGCCATCCTCTCAGACCTTCTACTGTGGCATATAAACTGATAGGCTCCTGTCAGACCTCTGTGGCAAGCAGCTGCTTGAGGGGGTATTTATTTTATTTATTATAATAAAATAATACAAATAATCAAAAACTTATTTAACAACATCGCCTTATATGTCATAATGGCTCTACCAAACGCAGCTCGTTAGCATTTAATCGAGAGAAAACGCTTCCTCGTTTCTGGTAAATTATAATTGAAGTCTTTAAACAATTTTAGCAAAAAAAAAGTCTATTTAAATTTCCTGAAAACACTATCCACGAACCTGGGGAAACTGTCCAAGAACCAGTTGTGCAATCTCACAGTCTCTTCACTGTTTCCAGGGCCGCATTTACCATAAGACTCATCAGGCGAAGCTGGGGCCTCACTCTCTATGGGGCCGCATTTACAATAAGGCTCATCAGGCGAAGCTGGGGGCCTCACTCTCTATGGGGCCGCATTTTAAAACCTTACTCCTCACAAACAACAATATAAAAAACAGCCTAGTTACGTTTGCAAAATAAAATGCTTATTTTTAAACACGAAATTTACTAGCGCAAACTAAAATGTGGAATTTATCTTTAACGTTTATTGAATGCGAATTGACAGATTCTTTAAATTGTGATGATTTAATTGATGGTTTCGCCAAAGAGAAAGCCCGCAATAGAACACTTTGATGATTTTTGATCGAAAATTTTTTAGTTAAATGCATATCAAGAAATGTTCAATATTGTATTACGTTCATCTCTCCTCATTAATACATCTCTCCTCTTCACTCTTCCGTAGTAAACTGCAATTCATGCCAAAAATATTTTAATGAATCTTAGTAAGGTCTATACTTGTGTTTACTGGGATTCAGTTATATATTTTTGTGATTATTTTTCTACAATTTTTAAATAAAATTTTTTAAATATTTTTCTTGAACCAAACACCAAATATTGCAAAAAAACCTAAGTAGGGGGTCTCGAATCTAATGTGCTCCTAGGGCCTCGAATTTTATGTGCGCCTAGGGCCTCAAAATGTTTAGCAAGGGGTCTCGAATTTTATGTGCGCCTAGGGCCTCAAAATGTTTAGCAAGGGGTCTCGAATCTAATGTGCGCCTAGGGCCTCAAAATGTTTAGCAAGAGGTCCCGAATCTAATGTGCGCCTAGGGCCTCAAAATGTTTAGCAAGGGGTCTCGAATCTAATGTGCGCCTAGGGCCTCAAAATGTTTAGCAAGGGGTCTCGAATTTTATGTGCGCCTAGGGCCTCAAAATGTTTAGCTAGGGGTCTCGAATCTAATGTGCGCCTAGGGCCTCAAAATGTTTAGCTAGGGGTCTCGAATTTAATGTGTGCCTAGGGCCTCATAGAGTTTAAATCCGGCTCTGACTGTTTCCCCAGTCACTATTGGAGAAGCAGTGAGGAGACTGCGCAGTTGACGCTTTGACAATTCTTCTACATCATCATCATCAGTTGATCTGTGAGAACTGTCGAAAGGATTGGGTTGTTTTACCTATGAGCGGCACTTTTTTGCACACCATGGACTAAATGGCCAGGTCACATGGACCCCGAAGGCTCAGAGAAGGTTGAGGGAGGGGACCTACTGGAACAGCTGTTGGGAGACAGATGGTAGCCTCCCATCAAGGCCATCCAGCGTGTTCTTTAACGTGCACAGGGTATGACTCTCCCACACACGGGGCCACGGCTTAACGTCCCATCCGACGGACGGCGCCTTTCCAAGCCCATCGGTGTCCCCTACTGACCGTGGGCAGGGCGGGGAATTTTGCGGAGATAAATCTCAAGCTGACCCAGTTGGGACTCGAACCTGGGAACTACAGATTACGAGCCTGGTGCGCTACCGACTGAGCCACCCCCGCCCCACTGTCGAAAGGCCAATTATACAGTTTCATAATCTCTCCAGGTACCATTGCTACAAATTTAAACTTTACCTATTGTTTCGAAAAGTTTCCTGTTGACATTGATGTGGATGGATGTTTTGCTCCTCAGGAGATCCGAGAAGTATCCTCCGGCGATCATGCCCACGCTCTGCGAAGTGTAAATAATGGCGTTCACTATTCCGTTCTGCAAAAGAAAGCAGACATCACGATAAGAAAAAGGAAACAGTTCTTCAAAACTCGACTTGCTGTTTTCTAAACATTTCGGTCTCTTTGGAAGTCAATGATATTCGAAGTCGCATGAAGCGAAATAAAACAAAGTTGTTTAAAACTCGATAAAAATCGATGTTCCCAATCCATTAGCAACATCCATTAACAACAATTGTACGTAGTTGATAATGTTGACGCAACATTATTAACTACGTACAATCAACGTAACAGTAATACTGCTTTATTCTATTATCATACATACTGTTACATCAAGAGATCCCATTATTGGGATACAAATTTCAAAACAAGTCTTTTCTCTTTATGGATCATCATCAATCCCGGATCTAAAAAAAACTAGAGGAAGGAGCAGGATTTAGGTTGGTTGTTTTACCTCTGATCGGCGCTTTTTTGCACACAATGGGCTAAATGGCCAGGTCACAAGGACCCCGAAGGCTCAGAGAAGGTTGGGGGAGGGGACCCACTGGAACAGCTGTTGGGAGACAGATGATAGCCTCCCGATGAGGCCATCCAGCGTGTTCTTTAACGTGCACAGGGTATGGCTCTCCCGCACTCGGGCCACGGTTTAACGTCCCATCCGACGGACGGCGACCTTTTCTACCCCACCCGTGGGCAGGACGAGGATTTTTCCGGAGATAAGTCTCCACGCTGACCCAACTGGGACTCGAACCTGGGAACTACAGATTACGAGCCTGGCGCGCTACCGACTGAGCCACCCCCAGGATTCAGGTGACTGGATTAGGCTTATGTGCAGTGATTGGATTAACTTTACACCTTGTGTGCTACAATGTTAAAAGTGAACTCGTATTAAAGCTCTTGAAACAAGCTTTAATATGATGTAGCACATGTTTAGGTTATATTAAATGAAAATATCTTGAAAAGCGCTCAAAGTTTCTTCGGAAAAAAAAATGTGAAATAACTCAGAAAAAAAATTTTTTCTTTAAAAAGCAAGAGTTCTGAGTTACAAAAGTTTTAAACTAATCAAAATTTAAGCAAATCTACGGAATCTGTAATCTATCAGCATGACTACACTAACTACTGGAAATAACAGAGGGGAGAATTTTAACTGCAAATTGCTAATTTTTTCTAAAAATTTTTCATCAAGAAAGGAAAATGTAAACTACTCCAAAGGCCCATTTTAATGACAAAGAAGATTGAAGTTGTTGATTTGTAGCATTATTTTTTGCAATCAACTTAAAAAATTTTTTCTATGAGGGATCAAAATATTAGTTTTTTCTGGGTAGAAAATAGATGGCCCATCGGTTTCTTAATGTTTACACAAAAAAACCTGATTTGTCATTCGTCCTTTATTTCATTGGCATTTAAAGTCCAACCTACCCAATGGCATACACAGGAAATTCTAATGGAAGAGAGTGGGGATTGACATACTTATGGCTCTGATTTTTAGGGACTACTTTTAAAAATATATTTAAACCATCAAGGGGGGGGGGTGTTAGAAACATATAGTTCCCCCCCTTCCCTCCCTTGGATACGCAACTGAACTTACCCACCACTGCGTATTCAGAATGGGCAAAGTCTGTAATTTGAGAAAATCCCAACTCATTATTAGAGAATATAACAAATTCTTATTTCAAACTTGTAGAAATTAAAATCTGCTTTCTTCGTATGTTTTTGGGGCGAGGGTGGCTCAGTCGGTAGCGCGCCAGGCTCGTAATCTATAGTTCCCAGGTTCGAGTCCCAGCTGGGTCAGCGTTGAGATTTATCTCCGCAAAATTCCCCGCCCTGCCCACGGTCAGTAGGGGACACCGATGGGCTTGGAAAGGCCGCCGTCCGTCGGATGGGACGTTAAGCCGTGGCCCCGTGTGCTGGAGAGCCATACCCTGTGCACGTTAAAGAACACGCTGGATGGCCTTGAAGGGAGGCTACCATCTGTCTCCCAACAGCTGTTCCAGTGGGTCCCCTCCCCCAACCTTCTCTGAGCATTCGGGGTCCATGTGACCTGGCCATTTAGCCCATGGTGTGCAAAAAAGTGCCGCTCAGAGGTAAAACAACCCAACCTTCGTATGTTTGCTTAGGTTTCTGTATGATTGGTATTGTGCCAGTGGATAGCAATCTATTAAGTAGGGTTTGCTCGTGGTGTTGACTGACCGGGCAGTTGCCTGGGTCGCCATCATCAAAACATCGCAAGTGCTCGAAGAAAAATGATGTTTTACTTACACGTGAAATAATAATCTGAAAAAATTGGTTTTGCTGTGAGTTGGATTCGAACCCACATACTTCTAGTAATCAGCCAGGTATGCTAATCGTCACACCCTCAACAACTAACGTTTTCTTCTTCAGCTAACATCACATAAACTTTCCCTCATTTTAATTTGATCCGCACAGTGGTGCCATCTATCGAGAAGTGAACAACTATGTTATCTCTTACAGAGAGAATTTAATATTTATCACTCACGCTCGTGGCCTTATATCAATAATTCTGTGCATTAGCTGAAAACGAAAACTATAGCCGTTAATGGTGTAATGGTCAACATTCCTGGCTGGTTACTGGGAGATGTGGGTTTGAATCCCACTCACGGCAAAACCAGTTTTTTTCAGTTTTTCATGTGTTCCGTGTCTACAGGGCATCTCCTATAATGCTTTACCAGTGAATGTTTTGCTTATTTTTTTCTTTATTTTTGTTGTTAATGAACTTAGAGTCAGGATTTTAATATTTAGATGTGGAATTTATAAATTGTTTAAAACGGTAGTACAGAAAGTAGACTTTGTTTAGGACGTCAATTTCTTCAAGCCAACCCTGCATGTAAAGATAATCCATGCTGTTCGTAGCTGCCTATTATATAAAATAAAAATAAATAAATACCCCCTCAAGCAGCTGCTTGCCACAGAGGTCTGACAGGAGCCTGTCAGTGAAGTATATTGACTTAATGGCCCACTCAAACAACTGATGTAGACTCATAATTTGGTCTTGATATACTTTTTGTAAACTTCTTTGAGCAGCATGTCATTCGACTCTATCAAAAGGTCCTTCTCCTGATGACTAAGCAGAAGTACCACTGGGCAGGAGCTCCAAAAGCAACTTCATGCCAGCAAGATCAATAATCTTCAATTTTATATTTTTTACAACATTTCAAAGCTTAGTTTAATTCCTTTAAGTTAACACCACAATTAACGTTTGAGCTTAAAACGAATTCGTGTTATAAACATTTAAAGAGTGGCCGAGTGGTTAGCACGCTTGGCTACTGATCTAAGGGACCTGGGTTCGAGCCCCGGAATTAGGCATGGATGTGTGTGTCGTTTTTCTGCTGAGGTCCTGCCATCCTCTCAGATCTCCTACTGTGGCATATAAACTGACAGGCTCCTGTCAGACCTCTGTGGCAAGCAGCTGCTTGAGGGGGTATTTATTTATTTTTTTTTTATTAATCTCTTCGGTGTGGCTCAGTCGGTAGCGCACCAGGCTCGTAATCTGTAGTTCCCAGGTTCGAGTCCCAGCTGGGTCAGCGCGAGATTATCTCCGCAAAATTCCCCGCCCTGCCCACGGTCAGTAGGGGACACCGATGGGCTTGGAAAGACCGCCGTCCGTCGGATGGGACGTTAAGCCGTGGCCCCGTGTGCTGGAGAGCCATACCCTGTGCACGTTAAAGAACACGCTGGATGGCCTTGACGGGAGGATACCATCTGTCTCCCAACAGCTGTTCCAGTGGGTCCCCTCCCCCAACCTTCTCTGAGCATTCGGGGTCCATGTGACCTGGCCATTTAGCCCATGGTGTGCAAAAAAGTGCCGCTCAGAGGTAAAACAACCCAACCCACAACGCTTAATCTCTTAAATTTGAAAGTATCATAGCATCATCATTTTCCTCTTCTATTTGATATATAGGCACTCAGATACATCGGATTTCATTCAAATAACAGAAGCTGAGATTTCATCTGTGTAGAATTGGCAAGAAATGAATCCTAATAGAGATAATCTGGATTTGCAACTATGAAATACTGCTCTTCCATTCTCTTCCATGCTCTTCCCGAGACAAAATTTTTCTGAGATATTTTTGATACATATACATTTTAGCATTATTTTGTTTAAAGGAATTTAAATTTGCTTAAATTTGTTATTTTCTTTATTTTGTCTAAAGGAATTTAAAACACGCTTTTCGAGATATTCAAAGCAGAATATTAAAGTTAAAGGACCGAGATATATCATTGTAAAGTTTGAGAAAAGATGTTTAAAATGAAACTGATTTCTTCTATCATAATTAGTTCAAATGTGAGATTAAAAAAAATTGCTAATTTCCCTTTTGTTTTTGAGCCGTCACTTCTTGGACTGATCGCAAAAACTGAAATTTCGTGCAGAAGATACTGTATCGATCAGATTTCATTAAATTCAAATACGGTCAGATTTAAAACTGCATTCTTTTCGAATAACTATATTTCTTTTGTAATTTATCATTTTTCTTTACATCGATTGCGTTTCTAGTGACTTAAAACTATCCTTATGACCCATGCGTAACAGGGTTCTACTGTTATCGCGACATGTACCTGGATGCCCCAGCGTTCATTTGAGTGGTAAATTGCTGCACTGTTGCACGTCGATTGCCCTTTACCAGTCGATGGAGGCGACGTTCTCCTCTGGGGTCGGGGCAGGGGTGGCTTAGTTGGTAGCGCGCCAGGCTCGTAATCTGTAGTTCCCAGGTTCGAGTCCCAGCTGGGTCAGCGTTGAGATTTATCTCCGCAAAATTCCCCGCCCTGCCCACGGTCAGTAGGGGACACCGATGGGCTTGGAAAGGCCGTCGTCCGTCGGATGGGACGTTACGCCGTGGCCCCGTGTGCGGGAGAGCCATACCCTGTGCACGTTAAAGAACACGCTGGATGGCCTTGACGGGAGGCTACCCGTCCATCTGTCCACCATCTGTCTCCCAACAGCTGTTCCAGTGAGTCCCCTCCCCCAACCTTCTCTGAGCCTTCGGGGTCCATGTGACCTGGCCATTTAGCCCATGGTGTGCAAAAAAGTGCCACTCAGAGGTAAAACAACCCAACCCAACCCTCTTGGGTCGATGGCCTTTAGAGTTCCACAGTTATGACGTCTGTAGGTACTCGGTACTTTTAATTATCTGCTAACATCAACAAATTCTAAGTGACATTCTAAAACCTTGAAATGATACAATAAATGCTTTAAAGAAATCCACGTGTTAAATGCATTAGATGTTATCCTTTGACTCGTTTTCGAATTGCATTGACTTACATGATACTTCAATTCATTTCTAAGTGACTGAACTCACACCTGATCCATGTCGAATTTGAGCATATTCTTCAGGTAAGAAGGCAGTTCTGAGATGAGCGTATATAATCCCCAGTAACTGGCGAATCTGGCCACAGTAATGGCCCACACCGGAACTGACGTCAGGATAGACATCCATGGAGTAGGAGGACGCTGTGGAGGATGAGAAAACAAATGTTAGTTTCAAACTGAGAAGTACTGAATACCACATTAATGTTCAGAAATTATTATTCATTTATTACAGTACTGTGCAAATTAGTTGGGACAATAGGAAAATGCAGTAACAAAGACACAACTAAAATATTTATTTGTTTAAAAGTGTAGTTAATAGTGAATGCGACCCCCCTTAGCTTTAATTACATCTTTCACCCTCTCAACCATTGATGTCACTAGCTTTCCACACATCTCCTTCACTTCAAGGTCGTGGTACCATACTTTCATGACACTTTCTATCATTTTGGTTTTCGTCGTGCAATCCATCTTAGATATGCGCACTTTAATAATGGCCCACAAATTTTCAATGGGGTTTAGATCGGGTGAATTTCCTGGCCACTCCAATACCTTCAAATGTTGCTGGGTAAAGAAGCTCTTAGCAAGCTTAGAATTGTGGCATGGAGCCAGATCCTGTTGAAATACCCCATCGCCGTTAGGAAACAGCTTCTGCAGTGTTGGGACCATTTTCGCCTCCAGAACGCCTATGTACTTTTTGCTGTCCATCATTCCTTCAATGGGGTGAAGCGTCTGTGGCCTGGAACCTGTGAAACATCCCCAAAACATTGACCTTGGGTGGGTGTTTGGGGGATTGCTGGATGTGGCCGGATCGAAGAGGTTCTCCAGGCTTTGCTTGTCCCAACTAATTCGCACAGTACTGTATATTGTAGGGACAATCAAAACTGGATTTAGTAAGGAGGAAGAAGAGGTCACACCTTTCTTCTCACTAAGAAATTTAATAAAACTTAAATTATAAAGAAACTTATAAATAAAAATATATAATTATCTCTCAAGCATCCGTTTGACACAGTGACTCTGACAGACTCCCCCCCCCTACTCTATTTTGTAGATCCTTGTCTGCAGACGACATTTGCTACTATCAATGACTTAGCTAATAATACAATAAAGGGTAATTCTAAAGTAGTTTAAAAACAAATCATTTATAACTATTCTATTTTTTACACGAAAGAGAACAAATGGCAACAGAGAGAAACGCATCAAGTTTACAGATGTTCATTATGGCAACCCAGGTGATGCGGCAGATATGTTTCAAAGAATTTCAATTCCTCCTGCAGTCTTTAGGTAAGGGTTCTCAACGTGGGGTACGCGATAAAATATTTTGGAGGACGCCGTGAGAGCTCAAAATCTTTAGAGTAGGGGTTCTCAACGTGGAGTACGGGCTAAACATTTTGGGGTACGCTGTAAGCGCTAGATCTGGTAACAAAGTCGGTGTTTTATTTTATTTCCATTGTTATACTATAACTATATTTTTATCTATCTGTACAAGGGGTACGCCAGTTACATTCACATTTCCAGGGGGTACGTGAAGCATAAAAGGTTGAGAACCACTGATATATATGTTTTATTTTATTCCCATTGTTATACTATAACTATAGTTTTATCTATCTATACAAGGGGTGCGCCAGTTCCATACACATTTCCAGGGGGAACGTGAAGCATAAAGGTTTGGGAACCACTGATATATGTATATGTTTTATTTTATTCCCATTGTTATACTATAACTATAGTTTTATCTATCTATACAAGGGGTACGCCAGTTACATTCACATTTCCAGGGGGTACGTGAAGCATAAAAGGTTGAGAACCACTGATATATATGTTTTATTTTATTCCCATTGTTATACTATAACTATAGTTTTATCTATCTATACAAGGGGTGCGCCAGTTCCATACACATTTCCAGGGGGAACGTGAAGCATAAAGGTTTGGGAACCACTGATATATGTATATGTTTTATTTTATTCCCATTGTTATACTATAACTATAGTTTTATCTATCTATACAAGGGGTACGCCAGCTACATACACATTTCCAGGGGGTACGTGAAGCATAAAAGGTTGAGAACCACTGATATATGTTTTATTTTATTCCCATTGTTATACTATAACTATAGTTTTATCTATCTATACAAGGGGTACGCCAGTTACATACACATTTCCAGGGGGTACGTGAAGCATAAAAGGTTGAGAACCACTGATATATATGTTTTATTTTATTCCCATTGTTATACTATAGCTATAGTTTTATCTATCTATACAAGGGGTACGCCAGTTACATACACATTTCCAGGGGTACGTGAAGCATAAAAGGTTGAGAACCACTGATATATATGTTTTATTTTATTCCCATTGTTATACTATAACTATAGTTTTATCTATCTATACAAGGGGTGCGCCAGTTACATACACATTTCCAGGGGGTACGTGAAGCATAAAAGGTTGAGAACCACTGATATATATGTTTTATTTTATTCCCATTGTTATACTATAACTATAGTTTTATCTATCTATACAAGGGGTACGCCAGTTACATACACATTTCCAGGGGGTACGTGAAGCATAAAAGGTTGAGAACCACTGATATATGTTTTATTTTATTCCCATTGTTATACTATAACTATAGTTTTATCTATCTATACAAGGGGTACGCCAGTTACATACACATTTCCAGGGGTATGTGAAGCATAAAAGGTTGAGAATCACTGATATATATGTTTTATTTTATTCCCATTGTTATACTATAACTATAGTTTTATCTATCTATACAAGGGGTGCGCCAGTTACATACACATTTCCAGGGGGTACGTGAAGCATAAAAGGTTGAGAACCACTGATATATATGTTTTATTTTATTCCCATTGTTATACTATAACTATAGTTTCATCTATCTATACAAGGGGTACGCTAGTTACATACACATTTCCAAGGGGTACGTGAAGCATAAAAGGTTTTGAACCACTGTTCTAGAGTATATCAGGAGTTACTTGGGAGACAGAAATCTTTTTCTTCTGTTCAGTGATAGATCATGGTAATGGCATTTTATAAATTGCATCTCTGATGAAACCCTTCAGAGAGAAACTGGATGGATTTCTACAAGAAGAAATTGAGTGAGAATACCTTTAGTGAATAAAGAAGTCAAGTAAGATTGTCGTGACGACCAATCCAAAGGCTTTGGAATTACTGATTTAGACAATCTCTCACTTGCTGGAAGTAATTGGGAATTTTACTGGCATTACTGATTCTTTATTAAAACCAACACACATTGTGCTATTCACTTATGTAACCCGCAATTAGTGGTTCTCCTACAGTAGCGCTTCCACGAGAGACAACTGCAAAACCAATGAAAAAAGAAACTTGATTTATTTCTGTTCATTGTCAGTTGTTTTTCTTTCCGTGTAATGTAAATAATATAGGTTTGAATTTTTGGAGTTAGTTTGTAATTATCTTGTGTAAAGTATTAAATTTATCTCTTTTTATTATTATCCTACTAAAAGCATTTTATCCTTTGAATTTTGATATATTGATGCCAGAGATGCTGGAAAGTAAACATCAGAAGCATTCTTTTAAGTTGCTGTTTGTCTATTAGAATATCTGGGTCATCGGAACTTTTTAACCCTACTCATATATTATGTTAAATCAGTAATTTTCAAAACCGGGTCCGGATCTACAAAAAATTAGAAGAGACGGACAACAATTACAATCGAGCCGAAAAAATGTAATTGGCCAAGAGACTTGAATTCCTGTGCAGGGCGGGGCGGGGGTGGCTCAGTCGGTTGCGCGCCAGGCTCGTAATCTGTAGTTCCCAGGTTCGAGTCCCAGCTGGGTCAGCGTTGAGATTTATCTCCGCAGAACTCCCCGCCCTGCCCACGGTCAGTAGTGGGCACCGATGGGCTTGGAAAGGCCGCCGTCCGTCGGATGGGACGTTAAGCTGTGGCCCCGTGTGCGGGAGAGCCATACCCTGTGTACGTTAACGAACACGCTGGATGGCCTTGATGGGAAGCTACCATCTGTCTCCCAACAGCTATTCCAGTGGGTCCCCTTCCTCAACCTTCTCTGAGCCTTACGGGGTCCATGCGACCTAGCCATTTAGTCCATGGTGTGCAAAAAAAGTGCCGCTCAGAGGTAAAACAACCCAACCCAACCTGTGCAGTGTAACATTGTAACAAAACCCTTCCGTTTTGCTGGTTTTAAAAAAATTTCTTGAAAAATGCATGAAATAAAAATATGTTTAATAATGTATTTTGTCTCTTTTACCTTTACTCGCATTCTGAAAGGGGGCCTGGCTTGCTTGATCCAATCTTGTTCAAAACTATTATTCATCGATTTTATTTTATTTTGGGATACGGCAGAATTTTTCTTACGATATTTTTATTCAGGTTTTTCAAACAGCCAAAACATGCCTCACAGGAGCCAATACTGTTTATCAACGATCTGTTGTCGGTGAGGAAAGCATCTTCAAACATGTTTACCTATAATCAGATATATTTGATCCACAAGGTTGCAAATCGTTTGAAGCAGTTGTGTCAAACTCCCACAGAGTTTGGGCCAAAACTCATCAGAGACCATAAGGCCTGAAGGTAAAAATCATCCAAACTCCAGGTACTCTGCATCAAATTCATAAAGACTATATAAACGAATACCGATGGACTAGGAAAGGCAGTCGTCCGTTGGTTTATTTTCAGAAAAGAAAAAACAACGAAATGCTGATATCCAAATAAAACTTAAAAAATTACTAGTGCTTATTAGAAATGCCGGGAGAGAAAATCCTTTTCTGATTCCTTCGTTGTCTTCCTTACCTCTTTCAGCGGTCCCAATGTCTGCTTCAGATAGACTAATTCATTGGTAGTAATTCTCGGGTGCAGGGTTGGTCTGCTGTGAGCTGATACAACCCAAAATACAAACCACAAACATCCAAGACCACCTGCAAGAGACAAGTTGTTTTATAAACGTGATATGAATGCTGTAGTAATCACAAAGAGCAACACTCGTTCGATTTTTTTCTTTTAGAGACACATTTGAGTGAGATCAGTGCTCACTTTTAAAAGATAAAATTACCCTCCATCAAAAAGACGAACGTGATAGATGAGAGGTCTTACTGTAAACTGTTAGTGTAACGTCATAATGTCTGTGGGGAAAGGGTGAGCTCAATAAAAAGCAATATAAGAAATATCCATGCTTTGTACAGTCGCTCAAAAAAGTATCCGAACACTGGCGACGATTTTTTAGAAATTAGTGATCTGGCAACCTTCGTGTCATGTGATTACAGAATTCAGGAAAAATATCTGGAGCGTGTACAGCAACTGTACACGCTCCAGTTACCGTTCACAGCAAACTGGAGCGTGTGCAGTTACTGCACAAGCTCCAGTTTGCTGTGAACGGTAACTGTACACGCTCAATATTTCCGTGAGTGAGCCCACACGATCCAGGTCTTTGTGAGCTCACACGATCCAATGTGCTGTGAACATTAACCGCAACCGCTCCAGTTTGCTGTGAACGGTAACTGCACACGCTCCATATTCATTGAATTATATATTCATACGCATTATATGTATTAAAAAGTATCCGTGACACGAAGGTTGCCAGATCACTAATTTCTAAAAAAATCGTTGCCAGCTATTTTTTCTGGATTCTGTAATCAACCATAGTGTTCGGATACTTTTTTGAGTGACTGTACGGGGCTCAAACCAAAAACCTTTTGATCCACAGCCAAGCACGCTAACCACTCGACCACCAGGATGGTCGAAACCAAACTTATTTAGCTAATGAGTTGAAGGGGTCTGGAAAACGTACTCTGTTGCTGCTACAGACTAGGTTTTGGTAAATCCCGTGTCACCTTAATTTTCTACCACTGAAAAATGTACGAGGGTTAATCAAACTTCTCATTTTCATATGACCAGTGTATCATATGAACACAAGGTTTATCTTGTCAAACATCCAATTTCAAAATCGTAGTATTTGACACGTATATTAGCTTACAAGGGGAAGGGGAGTTGAAATATTCTTAATGTTCTTATTACTGAAAATTATCAAACTTCTGTGATAGAAAGTTGCTTATTTTACAACCCTTAACAATCTAATATAGTGGTGGTTCTCAGCTTTGTTTGTCTCCCCTTTAATTGGATTCGTTCACGTCAACTTATAAAAAAAAATGAACTTCCTACCTTACACATGGGGCGAGGGTGGCTCAGTCGGTAGCGCGCCAGGCTGGTAATCTGTAGTTCCCAGGTTCGAGTCCCAGCTGGGTCAGCGTTGAGATTTATCTCCGCAAAATTCCCCGCCCTGCCCACGGTCAGTAAGGGACACCGATGGGCTTGGAAAGGCCGCCGTTCGTTGGATGGGATGTTATAAGCAGTTGCCCCGTGTGCGGGAGAGCCATACCCTGTGCACGTTAAAGAACACGCTGGATGGCCTTGACGGGAGGCTACCATCTGTCTCCCAACAGCTGTTCCAGTGGGTCCCCTCCCCCACCTTCTCTGAGCCTTCGGGGTCCTTGTGACCTGGCCATTTAGCCCATGGTGTGCAAAAAAGTGCCACTCAGAGGTAAAACAACCCATGCACGTTAAAGAACACGGTGGATGGCCTTGACGAGTGGCTATCATGTTTCCCAACAGCTGTTCCACTGGGTCCCCTCCCCCAACCTTCTCTGAAGAGCCTTCGGGGTCCATGTGACCTGGCTATTTAGCCCATGGTGTGCAAAAAAGTGTCGCTCAGAGGTAAAACAACCCAACGTTAAAGAACACGCTGGATGGCCTTGACGGGAGGCTACCATCTGTCTCCCAACAGCTGTTCCAGTGAGTCCCCTCCCTCAACCTTCTCTGAGCCTTCGGGGTCCATGTGACCTGGCCATTTAGCCCATGGCGTGCAAAAAAAGTGCCGCTCAGAGGTAAAAAGAGAACCAACCCAACTCATTGTGTGAATTCCACAAAGTAGATTCTCATCAAGCAATGAAATGATCGTGACGACGCATCGTCAACCTGTGCTCCAAAGTAGAAATTCCTTTCAGAAAACAAATGTCTAGCATAAGAGACAGAAGAAATACTCACCGAAGATATAGAAGACCGAAGGCCATCCTCCGTTGAAGCCGTACTCGCAGAGGTATGCACTGGTGGGCATACCGACGATGGTGCCCAGGTTGGCTCCGATAGAGGCGAGGGCTATCAGAAGACTGCGCTCCTTGACAGGCGCCCAACGGGAGAAAATCGCGTACATGGCAGGATAAGTCACGCCCTGTCAATACGAGAGAGGGAAATTGATAACATTTCAGAAGCATGTATAAGGTAAAGATTTCTAATTAATTACAACTCCATCAAAAGAGATGATTCTCCTTAACAATTACGGTTCCTGCCTTTCCCAATTTGTATAATCTAACTAGTGTATCACATCAATAAATAGTCCCAGCTGGGTCAGCTTTGAGATTTATCTCCGCAAAATTCCTCACCCTGCCCACGGTCAGTAGGGGACACCGATCGGCTTGGAAAAGACGCCGTCCGTCGGATGTTATAAGCCGTGGCCCCGTGTGCGGGAGAGCCATACCCTTTGCACGTTAAAGAACACGCTGGATGGACTTGAGGAGAGGCTATCTGTCTCCCAACAGCTCTTCCAGTGGGTCCCCTCCCATAACCTTCTCTGAGCCTTCGGGGTCCTTGTGACCTGGCCATTTAGCCCATGATGTGCAAAAAAGTGCCGCTCAGAGGTAAAACAACCCAACGTTAAAGAACACGCTGGATGGCCTTGACGGGAGGCTACCATCTGTCTCCCAACAGCTGTTCCAGTGGGTCCCCTCCCCCAACCTTCTCTGAGCCTTCGGGATCCATGTGACCTGGCCATTTAGCCCATGGTGTGCAAAAAAGTGCCGCTCAGAGGTGAAACAATCCAACGTTAAAGAACACGCTGGATGGCCTTGACGGTAGGCTACCATCTGTCTCCCAACAGCTGTTCCAGTGGGTCCCCTCCCCCAACCTTCTCTGAGCCTTCGGGGTCCATGTGACCTGGCCATTTAGCCCATGATGTGCAAAAAAAGTGCCGCGCAGAGGTAAAACAACCCAACCTATGCACGTTAAAGAACACGCTGGATGGCCTTAACGGTAGGCTACCGTCTGTCTCCTAACAGCTGTTCCAGTGGGTCCCCTCCCCCAACCTTCTCTGAGCCTTCGGGATCCTTGTGACCTAGCCATTTAGCCCATGGTGTGCAAAAAAGTGCCGCTCAGAGGTAAAACAACCCAACCTATGCCCGTTAAAGAACACGCTGGATGGCCTTGACGGAGGCTACCATCTGTCTCCCAATAGCTGTTCCAGTGGGTCCCCTCCCCCAACCTTCTCTGAGCCTACGGGGTCCATGTGACCTGGCCATTTAGCCCATGGTGTGCAAAAAAGTGCCGCTCAGAGGTAAAACAACCCAACCCTCAAAATCCTTTCTTTTATTTGATGCACAACTCGTTGCGATCGAGTTGTGCATCAAATAAAGATCGTTGCGATCGGCTACCATGCTGAGAAGATACGATGGGAAAACTGCTTTGACAACTCCACAGAGCTACCGGCAAATGGAAAGTCATCAGCGAATTAAAAACATTTCTGCAATTAGGATGAAGAGCTTACCTCTCCCAGTCCTTTGACGACTCGGACAGCAACGAGGGGCCAGACTCCCATCCTGGCTGCAAGGGGAATGGCAAGGGTGAAGAGTGACGTCAGAAGGATTCCCACTCCAAAAGGCCATTTACCTCCAATTCTCTCGGACATCCAGCCTCCAGGAAGCTGCGTCAATGAATAGCCGTAGTAGAAGGCGCCCAGAATAATGGACTGAGTGTAAGTGTCCCACAGGAATTCGCCATCCTAAAAAAAGAAAGGCTCTGCTAAGGTTAAGTCAATATAAAAACTGCTTAAAAAATACAGTAATTGTGAAATTAATGGAAACAGGCAAACAAATTTAACTAATTGAAATAGTTTCTTTGATATTTTAAGGCGGAAGACCCCCACCCCCCACCCATGGAAACCTGAGAAAAGCGAAATTAATAATAATACAAAATTGTTGAACTCATTTTATTAAATCTTCCAGGAAAATAAAGATTTGGGTTGGGTTGTTTTACCTCTGAGCGGCACTTTTTTGCACACCATGGGCTAAATGGCCAGGTCACATGAACCCCGAAGACTCGGAGAAGGTTGGGGGAGGGGACCCACTGGAACAGCTGTTGGGAGACAGATGGTAGCCTCCCGTCAAGGCCATCCAGCGTGTTCTTTAACGTGCACAGGGTATGGCTCTCCCGCACACGGGGCCACGGCTTAACACCCCATCCGACGGACGGCGGTCTTTCCAAGCCCATCGGTGTCTCCTATTGACCGTGGGCAAGGAGTTTTGCGGAGATAAATCTCAACGCTGACCCAGCTCGGACTCGAACCTGGGAACTACAGATTACGAGCCTGGCGCGCTACCGACTGAGCCACCCCCGCCCCGTAAAACTGTGTACTTGTTTATGTTGCAACATTGGCCATATAGCCCAAAAAATGATTATTGTTAACATTGTCCAATATAAACAATAATCATTTTTTCGGAGACAGTTAGCCTTCACCAGACAATAAAAGAATCAAATGCACGTACCGTTTCGAAATCGTATCCGCTGCGTAAGGTACCGTTGACATCAACGTTTTGTAAATTTGGATCTTCACAAAGATCCCCATTGAGTTGATCCGAGATAGCAGAGTTGTTCACCATGGCAACCATAGAGACACTCAGATTCACTCGGAGGGTGTAGATGACAAAGAGGCCGCAGAAGACGAGGAACGTGAGCACGTATCGAGCGGGGATGCAGCCTGCGTGGGAAACAAGATTAAGTTGTGGGGATACATCAGAGATTGATCTCGGAATAAGTATGTTCAAATTATATAGTTAAAATAGCTGCGGTTCGTCTGTTACGTTAATTAGTTGTCAAACTGCTGAGATACAAACGATAATCATATAATCATTAGAGTTTGGTTCATTTATCCGTGAGCGGTGCTTTTTTTTTGCACCAAATGGATTAAATGGCCAAGTCACAAGGGCTCAGGGGCGGGGGTAGCTCAGTCGGTAGCGCGTCAGGCTCATAATCTGTAGTTCACAGGTTCGAGTCCCAGCTGGGTCAGAGCTGGGTCAGCGTTGAGATTTATCTCCGCAAAATTCCCCCGCCCTGCCCACGGTCAGTAGGGGACCCCGATGGACTTGGAAAGGCCGCCGTCCGTCGGATGGGACGTTAAGCTGTGGTCCCGTGTGCGGGAGAGCCATACCCTGTGCACGTTAAAGAACACGCTGGATGGCCTTGACGGGAGGCTACCATCTGTCTCCCAACAGCTATTCCAGTAGGTCCCCTCCCCCAACCTTTTCTGAGCCTTCGGGGTCCATGTGACCTGGCCATTGAGCCCATTGTGTGCAAAAAAGTGCCGCTCAGAGGTAAAACAACCCAACCCACAAGGGCTCAGAGAAAGTTGGCCTCCCGTCAAGGCAATGCAGCGTGTTCTTTAACGTTCACAGGGCATAACTCTCTTGCATACGAAGTCATGGCTTAACGTCCCATCCGATGAACGGCGGCCTATATCACCGAGAGCAGTTCTCAACGTAGGCACAGTTGGGACTCGAACCTGGGAACTGCAGATTACGAGCCAATCCCCGGCCCCTCATATCATCATTAATCACACAGAAAACGTAATTTTTTTTCTAATCTCTTAGTGGAGCTTTACTCCCTATCGTCACCAAATTACGTTTTCGAAAAATTTCCGTTTTTTTTCTCTTCGGTACCAACAAATAAACATCACTAGTTTAACAAAATGTGAAATAAACTCTTTTTCGGGAAATGCGTTTGTCTAATCTACAGTTTTTCAACTTTTTCTGGTTGGGAAACCCTTGCAAGCATGTTGCAATATCTTGAGGCAACAACTTCTCTCTCGCACACATACGAGGGGCGTTCAAAAAGTTCTTGACATGCATCTGCAGAACAAAACCATTGAACTTACCTCAACACACCCTGTGCTGTTTTGTTGAGGTAAAGTTACTCCCCTCCGGCATCTAGGCAAAGTCGCAGACGTCTATGCCAATTCTGGAACGCTACGTGGTACCCTGTTGGGGAATACTCCGCATCTCTGGATGAACGCATTTTGCAATGTGTCGCACCCTTGATAAATGCTTCCCAGCAAGCTCCTTTTTAACTTTTGGAAACAAATGAAAATGATGCAAGATTGGGTGAATATACAGGATGGGGTAACTATTTTATTTTTTCCAGCTCCAGATAGGCAACAGTAACTTCCCAGGTTTTTTAGCACTGGCATTGTCATGAAGAAGAACCTTTTTCATGCATGTTGTTGGACGCTGCTCCTTCAACATGCATGCAAAGGGCAAAGCCTTCATCTCATTAAACATTTTGGGCAAAAAATGTTGGTGCAGCATCGGTCATATATAGTCATTTTTTTCAGGTAAGGTGTCCACGACTACTACTTCTTCCGATTGAAAAAAAAAAATTGTGAGCATCCTCTTCTTTGAGCAATATATATTATATTGCTCAAAGAAGTCTTGTCGAATAATTGAGGTCTTGTCGAAGGATTTGAGGACGTGGTTCAGCTTCCATAACTTAAACATAGCTGTCGATCTTTCTGGGAGTTGTGTAGTAATAAAACCACGTCCATAACCTGTGACCATATCTGTTAACTGTTTGGGGCCAATAAGGTTCAAACATTTCTAGTCGCTACTTGCACAAGTCGATTCTAGTCCTTTTTTGCTCTTCTGTCAGTTTGTGGGGTACCCATTCGGCACAGAAACTTTAAATGTTGATGAATAATTTTTTTCACACTGCCAATCAATAACAATGATATCTAAACTTATTATCTGAATGGTGATGTGTGTAGTTTCCTTAATGAGTTCACGAACAGCGGCGATGGTTTTCTCGTTCATGGCCTCCTTCATTCTTCCTGCACGAGGGAGGTCTTCGAAGATCTACCATCCTTCTCTGAATTTGCGCATCCATCCGATAACAGTGCCAAATAAACAGGTTGGGTTGGGTTGTTTTACCTCTGAGCAGCACTTTCTTACACACCATGGGCTAAATGGCCAGGTCACATAGACCCCGAAGGCTCAGAGAAGGTTGGGGGAGGGGACCCACTGGAACAGCTGTTGGGAGACAAATGGTAGCCTCCCGTCAAGGCCATCCAGCGTGTTCTTTAGCGTGCACAGGGTATGGCTCTCCCGCACACGGGGCCACGGCTTAACGTCCCATCCGACGGACGGCGGCCTTTTCAAGCCCATTGGTGTCCCCTACTAACCGTGGGCAGGGCGGGGAATTTTGCGGAGATAAATCTCAACGCTGATCCAGCTGGGACTCGAACCTGGGAACTACAGATTACGAGCCTGGTGCGCTACCGACTGAGCCACCCCCGCCCCTCTCATTTCAGGAGCTGGTAAGTACGATCATCTGTGCCAGCAAAAGTTTAAGAGGACAAGATCGATCCTGATGTCAAATCAAATCTAGCCAATTTTTTGCTAGTTGATTTTGAAAAGCAAGAAATAGCCCTAGGGCTGGAACCTTTTCAGTTTTTAGCACTTCAAATTTTAAATTCAGCGCCACAGGTGCACTTCAGATGGAGAAGATAAGGACTTGCCAAAAGCGCAATGCTCCATTTCGCTCTTTTATAATCTCTGAACACTCTAGTCCTGTTGTCTGGGGGGCGGGGGGGGGCTCGGTAGGAATCGGTAGCGCGCTAGGCTCGTAATCTGTAGTTCCCAGGTTCGAGTCCCAGCTGGGTCAGCGTTGAGATTTATCTTCGCAAAATTCCCCGCCCTACCCACGGTCAGTAAGGGACACCGATGAGCTTGGAAAGGCCGCCGTCCGTCGGATGGGACGTTAAGCCGTGGCCCCGTGTGCGGGAGAGCCATACCCTGTGCACGTTAAACTGGATGCCTTGAAAAACGCTGGATGGCCTTGAAGGGAGGCTACCATCTGTCTCCCAACAGCTGCTCCAGTGGGTCCCCTCCCCCAACCTTCTCTAAGCTTTCGGGGTCCATGTGACCTGGCCATTTAGCCCATGGTGTGCAAAAAAGTGCAGCTCAGAGGTAAAACAACCCAACGTTAAAAAACACACTGGATGGCCTTGACGGGAGGCTACCATCTATCTCCCAACAACTGTTCCAGTGGGTCCCCTCCCCCAACCTTTTCTGAGCCTTCAGGGTCCATGTGACCTGGCCATTTAGCCCATGGTGTGCAAAAAAAGTGCCGCTCAGAGGTAAAACAACCCAACCTATGCACGTTAAAGAACACACTGGATGGCCTTGACGGGAGGCTACCATCTGTCTCCCAACAGCTGTTCCAGTGGGTCCCCTCCCCCAACCTTCTCTGAGCCTTCGGGGTCCATGTGACCTGGCCATTTAGCCCATGGTGTGCAAAAAAGTGCCGCTCAGAGGTAAAACAACCCAACCCTGATGTCTGTGCCGCTTAAGTAGTTCTTAGTTGAGGCTCTCTTTCCACAATAAATCCCAATGATTTTTTAAAAAACGTTTCTCGAGACTATAACGTTGTTAACTGTTGTACTCTGCCGACTGAACTGGGACTTGCCAGCGCGATTGAGGAGAAGGGACTGAAAGGAGCATCACGGGAAATACTGTATGACGAAAAACGACTAACGTTATACGCGATGGTCTTTTTCACCCAACGAAATTTTATATTTCCTGATACCGCCGCAGCGAAACGCGCTGTCCAAATGGCAAAATATTTTTATGTCTATGTAGCGAGAACAATCACAACCAGCTAAAGAAGTGGATCCGTGCAAATGGCGAAGAATTAATTTCTCGCAATCCAAAAATGCAGATGTTAGGGAAAAGACCGACACGCGTCTGCATCTAATTTAAGTAAAAGCATAGATATTTCAATATAAAAATGCTTTTAAAAAATTGTCACATAGTATGTTATTTAACTTCCAGGCACGTGCTAAAATTTAATTTATTTTATATGCAAAAATAAATATTTATTTATAATATATTTTAATGCAGGTAGTTATTTTTAGTTATTTTCAGTAACTTAATGAAATATAAATATATTTTATTTATAATGTTGCATATTATGAATATAAAAATATAATCATATTTGCATTTTTTTTCATATAATCATCCCAAAGTAAAATTACTAAAATTTAGCAATAATTAATTCTTACATTACCGACAGTTTTTGGCTCATAACCTTTCCCTAAAACTATAAAACATTTAATCACATCAAAAAATGGGAAAAAAAATGCAAAATAAAATAGTCTTTTTAGGTTTTCATTCTAGTTATGACTAGCATCTGTTTAGTTGTAAACACTTTGGTTTGCGGAAAACACATCACCATCATCAGATAACCTCTGTCAAAACATCATCATCATCAGATAACCTCTGTCAAAACATCATCATCATCAGATAACCTCTGTCAAAACATCATCATCATCAGATAACCTCTGTCAAAACATCATCATCATCAGATAACCTCTGTCAAAACATCATCATCAGATAACCTCTGTCAAAACATCATCATCAGATAACCTCTGTCAAAACATCATCATCATCAGATAACCTCTGTCAAAACATCATCATCATCAGATAACCTCTGTCAAAACATCATCATCATCAGATAACCTCTGTCAAAACATCATCATCATCAGATAACCTCTGTCAAAACATCATCATCATCAGATAACCTCTGTCAAAACATCATCATCATCAGATAACCTCTGTCAAAACATCATCAGATAACCTCTGTCAAAACATCAAAGCACAGAAACTAGGAAGTTGGTAACATAAGAAACCACATACCTAAAAGTACTGCTCTTTAAATCAAATATTTCTAATTCGAAAATGAAAAGTTTAACTCTTTTCCTCAAAATTGAGCATTCGCTTTCCTTTTAGAAAGTTCGGTTTCAATTTGGCATCACCTTTCTTTTTTGGCATTATACGATTAAATCATAGAATAGGAATGAAAAACAACAAAATGTTGTTAAGTTCGTCACGCTGGTCAAAGCAATCTCAAATGTAGGTTGTTCTCGATTTCGCTGTTAATGCATTCCTTAAAACTATCCTGTAAATCAAATTAAGAAAGCAAACCGAAAACAATTTTACATTATAAAATAACTCAATTGTCTAGATTAAGAGGAGTACGGCCCTGCATTAACCCACGAAACATATTCTCACCCAGTTTCTGATATAAAAGAGGAAAAGCCTAACATTATACGAGGAACATTAAAGAAATGCATTAAAATTAACTTAAAAAATAAATATTTCAGATTTATGGTATTTTCCATAATTTTCTTGCTAGCATTAACTGGATTCTTACATACTTAGATGTAGGCAGGGCCGAAGCCAATTATTTTCCTGACCTCGGCGAACTTGGATATCTACCTCTCTTTTCTAAGTCTGATCTTAGATATTGTTATGAATTAAATGGGTAGAAACTGGGCAATTAAAAAAGTGTTTAACAATTATAATTCTAAAATAATGCAATTTATTACCAAAGTATGAATGAAAACATTTATATAAACTAAAAAAAAATAAATACCCCCTCAAGCAGCTGCTTGCCACAGAGGTCTGACAGGAGCCTGTCAGTTTATATGCCATAGTAGGTCTGAGAGGATGGCAGGACCTCAGCAGAAAAACGACACACACATCCATGCCCAATCCGGGGCTCGAACAAAGGTCTCTTAGATCAGTAGCCAAGCGTGCTAACCACTCGGCCATGGAACTAAACTAACATAAATCTATATCGGTATAAAAATAAATCTTCAAAAGAACACCTTGTTACTATTCTTACTATCTACACAAAATGCATTTTACATCAGTCGATAAGTGGGACAATAATATTTGTGAACAAACCTGCAATCTATCGAGAATAACCTTACCAATTACTAAACAACTAAATATAATGATGAACTCTTCCTACAGAAAAGTTGAGATCAGCTGTTTGTTCGACTAACATAAAACCTCCTCAGCTACATCTTTAAGTGTCCAAGCGTTGAGATTTATCTCCGCAAAATTCCCCGCCCTGTCCACGGTCAGTAGGGGACACCGATGGGCTTGGAAAGGCCGCCGTCCGTCTGATGGGACGTTAAGCCGTGGAACCGTGTGCGGGAGAGCCATACCCTGTGCACGTTAAAGAACACGCTGGATGGCCTTGACGGAGGCTACCATCTATCTCCCAACAGCTGTTCCAGTGGGTCCCCTCCCCCAACCTTCTCTGAGCCTTCGGGGTCCGTGTGACCTGGCCATTTAGCCCATGGTGTGCAAAAAAAGTGCCGCTCAGAGGTAAAACAACCCAACCTATGCACGTTAAAGAACACGCTGGATGGCCTTGACGGGAGGCTACCATCTATCTCCCAACAGCTATTCCAGTGGGTCCCCCTCCCCCAACTTTCTCTGAGCCTGCGGGGTTCATGTGACCTGGCCATTTAGCCCATGGTGTGCAAAAAAAGTGCCGCTCAGAGGTAAAACAACCCAACCCAACCCTTTAAGTGTCCTAAGCATCCTTTTCCTTGCAGTCCGCTAACAGGATCAACACTAATAAACTTATTTAATATCCTGCGAACACACAAAATAAAAACGTTTCTTCATTTAACTATCCCACACTGACTACAACAGACTGTCTTTCTTCACACTCCAGTTCCTCTTAATTTTTAACAATTTATTCTTTATTTTTCATTTAAGTTCGGTTGAAGTAGTTGGTGACGTAATTCTCACGCTGTAGTTCACGCGAGCATCAAGACTACACATCACGGTTCTTTATAGCACGTTCATCTGTCGTAACAATATTTAAAGATTCATTTAACTAAAATGAATGCCATTTTTAAAAGCAGTTGAAAATCACATGTTGAAAGAAAAAATAGGGCATTCATACTACAATGAACCTTACTATAGAATGCTTGCAAATTTACCGCCCCCAAGAAATTACCACCCGGTGCAGGTTGCACGTGCGGTAGCGTTGCCCCTGGTGTAAGCACCACGTAGTCCGGGAATCCCAGAGTTTTGCGTTCTGAAGTACATAAGTCCAAATAAAAACAAACTACCTTAGATAGCCGTCCCGTGGCCGAGTGGTTAGCGCGCTTAGCGTCTGCCAGATCCTAAGGGATCTGGGTTCGAGTCCCGGGTTAAGGCATGGATGTCGTGTTGTTTTTTTGCTGACGTCCTGCCATCCTCTCAGACCTTCTACTTTGGCATATAAACTGACAGGCTCCTGTCAGACCTCAGTGGCAAGCAGCTGCTTGAGGGGGTATTTATTTATTTATTATTTATACCTTGGATAAAAAAAAATTCGTTACTCAGAAATTAATGAGGTGAGTCTCTTCTACAATTTTTTCGAAGAGGGTAAATGTAAATTTGTTGGATCGCTCAAATTGAGAACAAACCTAAATTAATAAACCGCGTAAATCGAAATTCGCATAAATCAAAACTCCGCAAATCGAGAACTACCTGTATTCGTATTTGCATACACTTAAAAGCAAGGAATTGCAGTATAAATGGAAATAGCTACCGATTGCCTTGGGGCAGGGGTGGCTCAGTCCGTAGCACACCAGACTCGTAATCTGTAATTCCCATGTTCGAGTCCCAGCTAGGTCAGCGTTGAGATTTATCTCCGCAAAATTCCCCGCGCATTCCCACGGTCAGTAGGGGACACCGATGGGCTTGGAAAGGCCGCCGTCCGTCGGATGGGGCGTTAATCCGTGTGCTGGAGAGCCTATATCCTGTGCACGTTAGAGAACACGCTAGATGGCCTTCACGGGAGGCTACCATCTGTCTCCCAACAGCTGTTCCAGTGGGTCCCCTCCCCCAACCTTCTCTGAGCCTTCGGGGTCCATGTGACCTGGCCATTTAGCCCATGGTGTGCAAAAAAGTGTCGCTCAGAGGTAAAACAACCCAACGTTAAAGAACACGCTAGATGGCCTTCACGGGAGGCTACCATCTGTCTCCCAACAGCTGTTCCAGTGGGTCCCCTCCCCAAACCTTCTCTGAGCCTTCGGAGTCCATGTGACCTGGCCATTTAGCCCATGGTGTGCAAAAAAGTGTCGCTCAGAGGTAAAACAACCCAACGTTAAAGAACACGCTAGATGGCCTTCACGGGAGGCTACCATCTGTCTTCCAACAGCTGTTCCAGTGGGTCCCCTCCCCCAACCTTCTCTGAGCCTTCGGGGTCCATGTGACCTGGCCATTTAGCCCATGGTGTGCAAAAAAGTGTCGCTCAGAGGTAAAACAACCCAACGTTAAAGAACACGCTAGATGGCCTTCACGGGAGGCTACCATCTGTCTCCCAACAGCTGTTCCAGTGGGTCCCCTCCCCCAACCTTCTCTGAGCCTTCGGGGTCCATGTGACCTGGCCATTTAGCCCATGGTGTGCAAAAAAGTGTCGCTCAGAGGTAAAACAACCCAACGTTAAAGAACACGCTAGATGGCCTTCACGGGAGGCTACCATCTGTCTCCCAACAGCTGTTCCAGTGGGTCCCCTCCCCCAACCTTCTCTGAGCCTTCGGGGTCCATGTGATCTGGCCATTTAGCCCATGGTGTGCAAAAAAGTGTCGCTCAGAGGTAAAACAACCCAACGTTAAAGAACACGCTAGATGGCCTTCACGGGAGGCTACCATCTGTCTTCCAACAGCTGTTCCAGTGGGTCCCCTCCCCCAACCTTCTCTGAGCCTTCGGGGTCCATGTGACCTGGCCATTTAGCCCATGGTGTGCAAAAAAGTGTCGCTCAGAGGTAAAACAACCCAACGTTAAAGAACACGCTAGATGGCCTTCACGGGAGGCTACCATCTGTCTCCCAACAGCTGTTCCAGTGGGTCCCCTCCCCCAACCTTCTCTGAGCCTTCGGGGTCCATGTGACCTGGCCATTTAGCCCATGGTGTGCAAAAAAGTGTCGCTCAGAGGTAAAACAACCCAACGTTAAAGAACACGCTAGATGGCCTTCACGGGAGGCTACCATCTGTCTCCCAACAGCTGTTCCAGTGGGTCCCCTCCCCCAACCTTCTCTGAGCCTTCGGGGTCCATGTGACCTGGCCATTTAGCCCATGGTGTGCAAAAAAGTGTCGCTCAGAGGTAAACCCAACCCAACCCCTAACCTTTTCTGAGCCTTCCGGGTCCTTGTGATCTGGCCATTTAGCACATGGTGTGCAAAAAAGTGCCGCTCAAAACAACCCAACCCAAATGATTGTCTTCATGTCAAAGATACGTAATTTCGTTATTAGTACAAAGGTACTTACTGCAACATGTGCTACGCTTTCGTTCTATCACCAATCGAAAACTTTCGCTATCCATTATGATTATTAGAAAATGTGTCACAAAAACACTTCAAATATCACAGTTACAGATGATTGAGGAAATCCACACTACTTGAATTGACCAGGTAATCCAACAGTAATTTCGTCAAATTCGCTTTTAGAGCTAATTCTGATTAATATCCTCTTTAGCTGAGAGGTTCGTTGAAAAGACGGTCTAATCGAAGTCAAGAACAAGGCACAATCACACAATGGCTTTTGCCCTGTCGCGATTGTTCGATTAAAACTTTCGTTTCATGATAAGCCAAAACAACTACATCACAAAAAGCAACAGATCTTATCTCTTGTTTCCCAAAGATCTTTTCATTTTTCACTTTAATTAGATTCTGGGTTTGATCGCTGAAGCTACAAGATAAGGCTTTTCTTTTAGTTTGTATTTGGGTTAATATCGAGACACAGGATCAAGACAGAATCGATCATCTTAACTTTACCCATAAAATGTCTTTCGGCTTCACCCATAATTTTTCATCTAAATTTGCAATTCACAGTTCGGTTTTCCTTCTCAGTGGCTTAAGTGTTTTATTTCCTTAATGCTGGCAGTTATAGATGTCTTGTTGACCAAGCTAGACGTGAAAATATTAGAAGTGGTTGGGACAAGTGATTCGTCAGAAAGCACAATAATGTACCCTTCCCAAAGCCTGTCATTCCTTGGTATCATATTGCACAGTTTGTGCTCACGAAATGGTACATATATAACAATTAAGCCACATACATCATCATCCTCAAGCAGCCATGGGCTATGGAGGTCCAACCAGACCGTCCAATTTAGTTCTCCAAGCAAGTCTGTCCTGAGCTACATCTGCTGCATCTGGCCACTGCACACCAATTCTAACTAGGTCCTGTTTGACATTGTCTGCCCACCGCATCCTAGGTCTCCCCTTCTTTCTGAGGCCTTTAGACACACTGTTCATAACCCTATTCGCCAATCTATAATTATTCATACGGGCAACATGGCCAAACCAACGGAGTCTCTCTCTGCACAATATGCTGCTTAAAGGAGGTTGCAAACTCCTTTGCCTAACCTCATCATTAGTTACAAAGTTGAACCACCTAATGCCCAAGATACTGCGTAAGCATCTGGAATCAAAAGCATCTAGTTTCCTGTTATCTTGCTTACAAAGTGTCCAAGTTTCACTACCATAATTAACCCTAGAAAGAACCAAACTATTATAGTCTAATTTTAGTCTTTAGGTGTATACGCCTATTTCTCCACACTCTCCATAGATCATTAAAAGTCCCGGCAGCAATCCCTATTCGTCTGTTAATCTCATGCCGCACATCACCATTATCTGTTACATAGCTCCCAAGATAATTAAACTGTGACACTTGCTCAAGACTGCAACCATTCAGATTAACTGAATCACAGCCTGCCTGACCAAGTTTCATCACTTTAATTTTCTGTTTATAACCAAACCTACTCTACTATCAGTCTCATCAACAACTCGAATGAAAGAGTTCATCTCATCAACATCATTTGCCAAAAGGGCTAAATCATCAGAATAATCTAAATCAGAAATTTTCGTATCTCCAGTCCATTTAAGGCCAAAATCTTTCCCTTCAAGTCAATTTAGCATAACATAATCAATAACCAAGCTAAAGAGAAAAGGAGACAAAATGCACCCTTGTCGAACACCAGAAGTAATGCTAAACCAATTGCTACAAGCCTTACCAACTCTCACACACGACTCAGTATTATAGAGAGCTTTCATAATGTTAACTAACTTGTCTGGTATACCATATGATCCCACAATCAACCACAAATTATGACGATCAACAGAGTCGAAAGCCTTTTTGAAATCAACAAAGCTAGCAACCAAAGGTTTCTGAAACTCGAAACATTTCTCAAGAATCTGCCTAAGTGAAAATATCTGATCCACACATCCCCTACCACTTCTGAATCCACATTGCTCATCACGCAATTGACTGTCAACCAGATTCTTAATTCTATTAAGCACAATCATGGAAAGAACTTTACCTGGAACAGAAAGTAGGCTGATACCCCTATAGTTATCACAAGAACTGCGATCACCTTTTTTGAAAATAGGGATAACAATAGCTCTGGTAAAATCCTTAGGAACCATGCCTTTATCATAAAAGATATTCAGAATTTTAGTCATCCAAGAGGTAACTGAAATATTCCCAGCTCTAAGCATTTCCATAGTAATGTCATCTACCCCTGGGGGTTTATGAAGTTTAAGTTTAAAAATAGCCAAACTAACTTCAGATTGTGTTATAGGGCCAACATTAAAGCCACCAATGCATCTATCATCATTGCAAACAATGGGAGTAGAATTAACCACATTGTTTAGAACATCACTGAAATGCTCAGCCCACCTAGCCATGACAGAATCCTCACCTTCTATAACCTTACCTTGTTTATCCTTTAATCCCTGTATACCTGTCCGTTTTCTACCACACAAAACATTAACTATCTGGTACAGCTCTCTGCTGTTGTGCTGTCTAACTCCTTCCTCGGCTTTGTCAGCCAAACCATCAAGCCAAAGATTCTTATCAGCAGCTAACTGATCTTTTACACGTTTATTAAGTTCTCTGTAATGCTTTCTATTAGGACTAGTAAGGTATTGATTAAGAACATTCCTGCAGTTCTTTCTTTCCGAAATAAGCTCAAGTGCCTTATCACTCAGATAATTCTGACTCTTCTGCTCCTTTTTTCCTAAAAGAGTACTGTTAGTGTCCAAAAAAGCCTGTTTAAAATGATCCCATTCTTCCTCAACTTCAGTAGTAAGCATACCATGACTGTCATAATGACTAAGTAACCTATCATGGTAAGCTTTGGCTATAACTGGATCTTTCAGAGCTTCAGTATTAAAAATAAATTTTTTAACCCTAGCACAACACTTTTTAAGTTTAAGTTGCAAGACACTTTTAACAAGGTAATGGTAAGATCCAATTTCAGCTCCATTATATGACCTAGTAATTATTAAATAATGTATCATATTCTTATGCAGCCCTTCTGGTGAAATACATGTGTACTTACGTATATAGAAGTGTTTGTAATATGCGTTAGTTATTCTGAAACCATTGAGTTTACTTACCTGTAGGAGACGTTGCCCATTGCCATTGCAGCTACCAATACCGAAAGGGCCTATTGACTTCTCCCCAAAGGTCAGAGTCAGTACCAACTTTGGCATTGAAGTCACCAAGAACAAGGGTAACATCTCCTTTCTTGACAGAATTCAAAATATCCTGAAGTTGTTCATAAAACCTATCCTTCTGATCCTCATCGGCATCCTCAGTGGGGGCATAACAGCAGATAACATTCAAGTCTTTAACGCTTGTCTGAAATTTTGCTGTAAGAAACCTTTCATTAATGCACTCATATCCTAGAAGAGCATCGCTAGCGTGTCTGCTGAGAAGCAGACCCACGCCTTGGTGATGCTTATTGTCGTCCCTCCCTGAAAAGAGAAATTTAAGATTATATTTAAGAATCTGACCTTTATCTGTCCATCTGGTCTCTTGCAAGCCGAGAATATCTAAATTATAACGGTGGAATTCTTGTGTGAGGACATCAAGAGAAAAAGCTCTGTGCAGAGTCCTCACATTCCAACTACCTATGGAGAGAAAATGGTTAGTGGGATGTTTAAAGAAACTATGTTTATTGAGAGAGGGAATGCCGACAATATCAAACAGCCCCCTAATCGCAGACATGGGGCAAAGACCCGTTCCCCCACTACTAAAGGCTGAAGCCATCTACACTGGAAGACTTCTTCCAATGTAGAATTTGACGATGCTAATAGAAGCAAAGAGTTCAGGTGCCTGCGATGACCTCTGCTCAGGATTATCCACCAGCTGATAAACATATCCTGTGAATCTATTCACTTGGGGCTGTCAACCCACAAACAAAAAGAAAACACAGCGGAAGATTTTCCCTCCACAGAAGCCCACCAGTGCAGCAAAATCAGGATCCATAATCAAGCTCAGAGCCATATATCTGTCCAGTCCAGTGGGTTTATATGGTCAGCACCAGGCCCCTGTGTGGTTGACCACTCCTCGGCAGGGTAGGAAAAAAAGTCGCCATAACTTATTCATCGTGAGTGCACGTCAGCGAGGTACATTTGCATTTGAAAACAGCGCCATCTATCGCAATCAACCTCACTAGATCTCTATCTATCATATCTACATATTTTTCGAGCTTCACTGAACATTGGGGCAGAAATTTTATTAGTTTTCTGAACAGGAATCCGAATTTTGGGGACAGCAGCGACGATGTATAATACATTGCCTAACCAAAATATTACAAACCTTCAGCTGTTTACAGTAACTGCGATGCAAAGATATGCAGAGAATGTTACATATTATAGTCACCTTATCATTGAGTTCTCTTAAACAGAAACAGCACAGACACTGGCCAATATTTGACCATGAGATGAGAAAGACATACGGTTTATACGATTTCCCGCACACGGGGCCACGTTAAGACGTGGCCCCGTGTGCGGGAAAGACATACCCTATGCGTGTTAAAGAACACGCTGGATGGCCTTGACAGGAGGCTACCATCTGTCTCCCAACAGCTGTTCCAGTGGGTCCCCTCCCCCAACCTTCTCTGAGCCTTCGGGGTCCATGTGACCTGGCCATTTAGCCCATTGTGTGCAAAAAAGTGCCGTTCAGAGGTAAAACAACCCAACGTTAAAGAACACGCTGGATGGCCTTGACGGGAGGCTACCATCTGTCTCCCAACAGTTGTTCCAGTGGGTCCCCTCCCCCAACCTTCTCTGAGCCTTCGGGGTCCATGTGACCTGGCCATTTAGCCCATTGTGTGCAAAAAAGTGCCGTTCAGAGGTAAAACAACCCAACGTTAAAGAACACGCTGGATGGCCTTGACGGGAGGCTACCATCTGTCTCCCAACAGTTGTTCCAGTGGGTCCCCTCCCCCAACCTTCTCTGAGCCTTCGGGGTCCATGTGACCTGGCCATTTAGCCCATTGTGTGCAAAAAAGTGACGTTCAGAGGTAAAACAACCCAACGTTAAAGAACACGCTGGATGGCCTTGACGGGAGGCTACCATCTGTCTCCCAACAGCTGTTCCAGTGGGTCCCCTCCCCCAACCTTCTCTGAGCCTTCGGGGTCCATGTGACCTGGCCATTTAGCCCATGGTGTGCAAAAAAAGTGCCGCTCAGAGGTAAAACAACCCAACAATCCAACCCAATTTGACTGACCTCGTGGTCGCATCAAGCTTTCAACATATAACTCTGTGGCCAGTAACTATTTACAAAGAAAATGCTTTCACTATTAATATTTCATTTTTTGTTGGCATAACGCTTTGTCATTGCCGTCATCTCTCGCTAAGTAGAATAGCATGTTTCCTTTTTTAAATGTTTTCCTGATATTTTATCGTACTTATGAAATTTTAAAATAAGTTCTCGGCCAGGTAGTTAAGAAATATTGATCTAGAGTAGGGGTTCTCAACTTGGGATACGCGGTAAAATTTTTTGGGGTACGCCGTGAGAGCTCAAATGTCGCTAAGTTGGCATTATTTCACTATCACTATCACTATAACTATCTACACAAGGGGTACGCCAGTTACATACACATTTCCAGGGGGTACGTGAAGCATAAAAGGTTGAGAACCACTGCTGTAGAGGACTATAAAAAGATTATGTGGTCAGATGAATAGCAATATACGCTCTTTTGAATAGATGATAGTAGGGTTAGAATGTGACTGCTCTTCTTGATTATGAGAGTTGGGTTGTTTTACCTCTGAGTGGCACATTTGTGCACACAATGGGCTAATGCCCCATTGCACAGCTGTTAGAAGGTAGATGAAAGACTCTCATCGAGTCCATGGAGAGTGTTCTTTGTCACGCACAAAGTATAACTCTCGTGCATACTGGGTCAAGGCTTAACATCGTATCCGACGGGTGCCGACCTTTCCAAGCCTACTGATGACTCAGTTCTGACCGATAACAAAGCTAAATCTCAACGCTGGCACAGTTGGGATTCAAATTTGGGAACATCAGATTATGAACCTTTGCGCAACTGACTCGGCACTGACTCAGCCAACCCATCACCCTTACATACGTAGTGAGAAATTCAAATGCAAAGGAATGACTAAGGCCCATGGGTGTCCGCAGAGGGGGGCAGACGGGGCACTTGCTTCCCCCCTGGGATCGAGTAAAAAAATTCCACAAATTATAATCGTAACAATTTAAACGTAATTAATTTATATACATTATGTATGTGTTTTTGTATTGATGCAATAATGCATTCTATAATCTACTTGTGAAAAAAAACCTAAAAAATTAAATAGTGTAATTAAAACTTTATTGATATAATTATTTGTCCCCCCCCCCTGGAAAATTTTCTACGGACACCCATGCTAGGGCCTTAGGTCTAAAGCAGGCCCGTCAAACCGTGGCTCATTACAAAAGACTTGCGACTCACGAAGCAAATAATCATACATTGAATGTAGCTCGTTTCTTCCAATTTTTTGACCTAATATTTTTAGGTGCATAACTAAACGAGTTTGCTCATTCATAGTACTTATTTTAAATGTACATTTTCGTTTTTCAATCAAGGTACTTTTTGATTCCTTAAATACATATATTTTTACTCAATTTATTATTCATTATAAATGCGCATTTTCGTTTTTAACCCTTTCAGGACCATAAGGTTTCTAAGAGTAAATATTAGTATGTAACTGTTTATTTTAGTTTGTTTAGACGTAAAATAAATAAAAATCATAAGAAAAATACATAACAATGTGTAGTTTTTTTTTAATTTTATGGGAAATATTTTTCCCAATGGACTATAAAGGTAACACAAATTATAGTTAGGCTTATTATGCAATGTCTTTTATTTATTGGTTTATTAGAACACAATGTTAACTAAAATAATACAAAATTATGAAATAAAATTACTACACAAAATGATGTTCTAATTATGATATTCTGCGAAGCAATTTCTTTTGGTTGTGAAGCAAAGATGGACATTGGCCAGATGCAACATTATTGCAAAGATGGACATGGACTAAACGTTCCCGTTTACGTAATTGCGTTCGGCATACGTTCTATTTTGACATTCTGTATAAAAAATGCAGATAAGGTTATAATTAAATACGACAATCACCAATTTTAAAATGGGAAAAATGTTTCCCTTGGTCGTGAAAGGGTTAAGTAGAGAATTTTTCCTGCGGTTCGTTAAGAATATTGTTTTTTTTCCTACTGGCTCTTCTCGAAGTTTGGTTAGATGGACCTAGTCTAAAGATATGGAAATATTCGACTTAAATTTTACTGATGATTTGGCTAATTATTTTGATGAGCTGAACTCTTCCATTAAATGTATTCATGAGACTGATAATACTGTAAGTTTGTGATAAATAGAAAGAAAATTAAAGTGATGAAAATTTGCCAAGTGGATTGGTGTCCCAGTTCTCTTGAATGGCAGTGCTCTTGAGCAAATTTCTGTTTATGTTGGAAGTTGAGGATTAAAATACTGGTTGGGTTGTTTTATCTCTGAGCGGCACCTTTTTTTGCACACAATGAGCTAAATGGCCAGGTCACAAGGATACCGAGGCCTCAGAGAAGCCGCAAAATTCCCCGCCCTGCCCACGGTCAGTAGGGGACACCGATGGGCTTGGAAAGGCCACCATCCGTCGGATGGGACGTTAAGCCGTGGCCCCGTGTGCGGGAGAGCTATACCCTGTGCACGTTAAAGAACACGCTGGATGGCCTTGACGGGAGGCTACCATCTGTCTCCCAACAGCTGTTCCAGTGGGTCCCCTCCCCCAACTTTCTCTGAGCCTTCGGGGTCCATGTGACCTGGCCATTTAGCCCAGATGTGCAAAAACGTGCAGCTCAGAGGTAAAACAACCCAACCCTCAGAGAAGGTTTGGGGAGGAGACCCACTGGACAGCTGTTAGGAGACAGATGATAGTCTCCTATCAAGGCATCCAGCATGTTCTTTAATATGCACAGGGAATGGCTCTCCCTCTAATGGGGCCACAGCTTTACATCCCATTCGACTGATGATGACCTTTCCAAGCTAATCGACGTCACCTACTAACCGAGGGCAGGATGGGGAGTTGTGCAGAAATAAATCTCCACGCTGGTCCAGGCAGCACTCGAACCTGGGAACTAAAGGTTACGAGCCTGGCACACTACCGACTGAGCCACCTATGCCCCGAAAACACTTGCAATGTGCGATGTGATACAAACAAGAGAATAAGCATTGTAGCTGGGATTTTTAAGAATCTGTGGAGATTGTGGAAAAATAGACCCATACAACTGAATACTAAAATTAAGCTATGTAAGAGACCTTTCTAAAGTTTGATATGGTAGCGAAACTTGGACCCTTTGTAAAGCAAACGAGAAACTTATGCTTTTGATTTAAGGTGCTTGCACAGTATTTTGCGAATTAGATGAATTGACTACACAAGCAATGAAGTTCAAGAAATCATTAACTGCTATTGAACAGCATCTTGTGTAGAGAGACACTGCATTAGTTTGGCCATGTTACCAGTATGCAAAGCTGCATATTACTTAATAGTTATGAAGTATGACTAAAGGCCTTAGAAAAAGAGAGAGACCTAGAATGCGATGGGGTGGGCAATGGCAAACAGGACCTTGATAGAATTGGGCGGGGTGACTCAGTCGGTAGCGCGCCAGGCTCGTAATCTCTAGTTCCCAGGTTCGAGTCCCAGCTGGGTCAGCGTTGAGATTTATCTCCGCAAAATTCCCCGCCCTGCCCATGGTCATTAGGGGATACCGATGGGCTTGGAAAAGCCGCCGTCCGTCGGATGGGACGTTAAGCCGTGGCCCCGTGTGTGGGAGAGCCATACCTTGTGCACGTTAAAGAACACACTGAATGGCCTTGAGGGGAGACTACCATCAGTCTCCTAACAGCTGTTCCAGTGGGTCCCCTCCCCCAACCTTCTCTGAGCCTTCGGGGTCCATGTGACCTGGCCATTTAGCCCATGGTGTGCAAAAAAGTGCCGCTCAGAGGTAAAACAACCCAACCTTGATAGAATTGGACTGCACTATCCAAATGTAGGCCGTCCCATGGCCAAGTGGTTAGCGCACTTGGCTACTGATCCAAGGAACCTGGGTTCGAGCCCCGGGTAAGGCATGATGTTTGTATTGTGTTTTTGTGTCCAAGTATAACAGCTGTAGCTTGGGCTAGACATATATGGAGAACTAAATTGCATTGTCTGATTGGACTTATATTGCACATGGCTGCTTGAGAGAAGAAGGGAATCTGAAAAATAGGAATATTATTTAAATCTTTTCTTTTATGGATTCGATAATTTCGGGAAATTTTTTGAATGAGCTTTCTTCATCCTGTTCATTATTTTCATTTTTCATCCAGCGAGCAATCAGTTCCACCAGAATATACGAACACTTATACAGGGTGTCTCAAAAACATAGGTACAAACTTTTAGGGGAGGTATATAACATCTAAAGGAATGAGAATTGTGTAGAAACCCATAACCGGAAACGTCACCGTAAGTCAATAGACGGCGCTGTTCATCAGTGCGCTAGAGGGGAAATTTCGGATTTCCTCATTCGAGCGGTAGTCGGCTGACGAAGAGCATGCAAAGGTATTCGAACAGGGAACTAGCAGACATGCACTTAGTGTATGGAATAGCTCAGGGCAACGGAATGTATCAAGAACGCTTCCCACACAGACATGTACCGGGCCACCGTTTGCTTGCGCGTCAGCGTTGAGATTTGTGCGATTATGAATGATGAATCGCATCAAAATTTGTGCGATTATGGGTCATTAAGAGCTGTAACATTATGAAATGTATCATCTAGTACGCCATTTGTAATAATTATGTCCAATAAATGTTTTCCCATTAATCACTGTTTTGTGTCCTTTCAGATCTTGTACCTCTGCTACCACTTTTCCATGACGTTTCCGGTTATGGGTTCCTATGCAATTCTCATTCCTTTAGATGTTATCTACCTCCCCTAAAAGTTTGTACCTATATTTTTGAGACACCCTGTATATTGTGTATTACCTTCGAATCATTGTATTGAGTAGGAACGGAATCAAAAAACGGCGACTATAATAAATAATGCAATTTGATGCTTTTCTGACGCTTTATTTTTCTATGCAAATGATTTCCCGTTTTCCTTACGTATTATTCTTTCAGAAATTTTTGCAACACACCTGGACCATGGACATGACTGGTTGAGAACTACTGCTCTAGGCTGACTATTAGAAATACTTTAAATTGCATCTAAATATTAAGAGAAATCATCTTTACATTAAAAATAATTTCCACTAGAGAAAGTTTCTAAAATATGAAATTTACGTAACTGCATAAAATTTTATATATTCAATTTTGAAAAGGAATTACAAAACTAGTCAATATTTTCAAGAAATATTTGCCTATTAGTTTCAAACGGTATCAACCAGCAATCTTTCACCCAGGGAGAGGGCAACCCCCACCTCCCTTCCTTAGACAAACTGATTGGGGCTGGGGTGGCTCAGTCGGTAGCGCGCCAGGCTCGTAATCTGTAGTTCCCAGGTTCGAGTCCCAGCTGGGTCAGCGTTGAGATTTATCTCCGCAAAATTCCCCGTCCTGCCCACGGTTAGTAGGGGACACCGATGGGCTTGGAAAGGCCGCCGTCCGTCGGATGGGACGTTAAGCCGTGGCCCCGTGTGCGGGAGAGCCATAACCTGTGCACGTTAAAGAACACGCTGGATGGCCTTGACGGGAGGCTACCATCTGTCTTGCCAACAGCTGTTCCAGTGGGTCCCCTCCCCCAACCTTCTCTGAGCCTTCGGGGTCCATGTGACCTGGCCATTTAGCCCATGGTGTGCAAAAAAGTGCCGCTCAGAGGTAAAACAACACAACACAACTTAGACAAACTGATCGAAAAATTATTTCATGATGAATAACAGGTGTGTCTAAAATTAATGTTTTGACCTTAACGAGATGATAATACTGATTTTTTTAGTTTCGTTTCCAGAAGAATATCATTTATATTTATCATTACAAAAAAAATTTTAATCTGTTTTGAATATTAAATTTCCCTTTGTTCCGTTTTGTTTTCGGGCACCCTTAGTTGGCTTATGATACATACATGATTGCTATTTTTATAACAGCGCTCATTAATCAACTATTCTAATTTCTATATCTTCCCCCCCCCCCGGCCTCTGAAAACATTTATTCCAATGCTCATGTGTGCACCGGTTGTTAAAAATATTGATCATCGAACAAGTAACAGAAACTTAAAAAAAACATAATTATTAAAAGTGAAACAAATATACACATATAGAAACTACTGATGTTCCATCCATTTTTTAGTGACTCGCAAAGAAGTCCCTATCCCCGCAAAAAGAGTGCGTTTCGTTTCACGGCAAAATGTATAAAACTTGCCACTGACGAGAACCGTTAATAAATTGTGATGGTACCATTATTTAGACAATTAACAACCATTATACTGCTATATCATTTATATTAGGGGTTCTCAACGTGGGGTAAGCAGTAAACTTTTTTGGGGTACGCCGTGAGAGCTGAAAAGTCGCTAGATTAATTATATAGGGTTTCCTGAATTCACGGTCCAAACGTGAGGGGATGGTAGTACACACCGAACCCATCAATATTCGTCATAGAATATGCGGCCGCAAACGCAGCCCGATTCCGGTAAGGGGCGCAGACGAGGCGGCATGGCTTAAAAGCGCTGGATCGGCCAAACCACAGCATTCTCAGCGTCGACCGGACACGAGATGGAGGTTTACCAACGCAGAGAAAGCCGATATGCACCTGATGTACGGCGTAGCCGAGGGCAATGGTAGAGAGACGCAAAGACCTACCGTGAGCGATATCCTATGCGTCCTGTGCCCGATCATAAAATGTTTGTGCGACTGCACCGCCAGCTTCTGAGACAGACACCTTCCACGTCAGTCGACATGATGCCGGACGAGCACGGACGGTCAGAATGCCAGCTATGAGATCTTGCGTATGGTGACAGATAACCCAGGTACAAGCACGCGATCCGCCGCCTGGAGCCTGGGTGTGCATCGGAACAGTGTCTAGCGAGTACTGCATGAAGAAGGGCTACACCCCTATCACTTGCAGCGAGTGCAGGGATTGACAGTTGTTGATTATCTCCTGCGCATAGATTTCGCCCAGTGGTTCCTGCAGTAAGCCGTCCCGTGGCCGAGTGGTTAGCGCTCTTGGCTACTGATCTACGGGACCTGGGTTCGAGCCCCGGGTAAGGCATGGATTTATGTGTTGTTTTTCTGCTGAGGTCCTGCCATCCTCTCAGACCTTCTACTTTGGCATATAAACTGACAGGCTCCTGTCAGACCTCTGTGGCAAGCAGCTGCTTGAGGGGGTATTTATTTATTATTTTTATTTTCCTGCAGCAAAGTGCCGCACATCCCGATTTCCCCGCACATGTACTCTTTACGGATGAATCAACATTCTCACGTGAAAGCGTAGTGAATGTCCATAATGCTCATTTGTGGGTGGCCCAGAACCCCCATGATACACATCCAAACGCAACGGTTCGCCGTCAATGTCTGGGAGGGTATCGTGCACAACTATTTAATTGGATCCTCCCTACTGCCGGTTCGCCTCGATGGGCGAACGTACTGTATTTTTCTGCAACAGGTTTTGCCGGAATTACTTCAGGATGTTCCAGCCACATTCCGCGCCCGTATGTGATTCCAGCACGATGGGGCACCCGCCCATTTCAGCTTGGACGTGCGTCAGCATCTTAATACATTTGGGAACCGATGGATTGGGCATGGTGGTTCCAACCCGTGGCCCCCCACATCGTCCGATCTCTCTTGTGTCGATTTCTTTCTGTGGGGACATTTAAAGAGTGTCTTGTACGAAACGCCCGTGCAGTCCGCAGAGAATCTGGTAGCCCGACTGTCCGTCGCAGCCGCCAATGTGCGCGACAAGTTTGGTGTTTACGAGCAGGTACGCCAATCACTACTCCGCCGTTGTGCTGCCTGTATCAACGTTGGTGGGCGGACGTTTGAGCATTTGTTGTAATGATCTCCAATAAATGTCACTCTGGAAACCTCTGTGTCTGTCCTTCATTTCAGACTCCTCACTGCGTTTGCGGCCGCATATTCTATGACGAATATTGGTGGGTTCGGTGTGTACTACCATCCCCTCACGTTTGGGCCATGAATTCAGGGACACCCTGTATATATATATATGTTTTTATTCCCATAGTTATACTATAACTATAGTTTTATCTATCTGTACAAGGGGTACGCCAGTTACATACACATTTCCAGGGGGTACGTGAAGCATAAAAGGTTGAGAATGACCGATTTATACAATTCATTAGCAAATTTGTAAATGTAATTATGCAGGCATACTTCTCGTACTGTCACTTCAAACTATCATTTTGCACCGTTTTCGGTTTCCAGTTAATATTTGTACCTCCCACATCTTCGAAGCATTTTCAAATTTACGTAATTTTAATGGATTTTAGCGGCAAAGTCGGACGTACAACAATACACATTTTGGATTTACTATTGCTCGAGTTATTTGTACTGCGTATTTTTAATTCTATTAATACTGCTCACTGGATCAGTTCGATAAGGCAGTAACTGAAATGAAAAAACAAAGTGGTGCAGGAATATGTTTAGGCATTGCTTCTTTTTCTACTAAAACCAGCGTTTTGAGCTCCGAATGTTGGGATGATCTATTTTTCTCTGAGCGGCACTTTTTTTCCACACAATGGGCTAAAAAGGCGAGGTCACGAAGCCCCCCCCCCCCGACGTTGGAGAAGGGGACCCAGCAGATAGCTGTAAGAATTGTTAGGCCGCCAGCGTGTTCCTTAAGGTGCACAGGATACGCCTCTCCTGCACGTGACTACGGTTTACTTCCCATTCGACCGGCGGCTGCCTTTCCAAGCCCATCGGTGTCCCCTTCCTGACCGAGGGCAGGATAGGGGTTAGCCGAGACAAATCCTCAACGGTGGCACAGTTGGGACGCGAATCTGGGAAATGCAGATTGCGAGTCACCCCCACAATTCTGAATGTGGTCTTCCTTTAATAAAGCTTCAATCCATGTCCTATTCCTCAGTGTGATGTGCATAAAACGAATGTTTTTGGCAGTTTTAAAATACTTTCTTCACAGAAACATCTCATTGTCTGCGGTAACTGCCTGTAGTCGTTTGCCATATTGTAACATTTTCAGGAACGAACTATTGATGCTCTTGGTTTTAAGTGCATTAAGCACAGGTTTAAGATAATTAAGCCCATACCTGATCTGGGGTTAGTGTACCTGACTACTAAATCAGCGGGCATGTCCCTGTGTATGCTGTATGAGAAACCAGCACAAGCCCAAGAGCTTCTAGGTTATCTCCATTCTTTAAAAAAAATTATGACGATACTGGAGATAGGCAAAACTACAAGGTGTGCCGAATGTACCTGGGCACATCATATTGTATCAGACACAAAAACAAATTTTTCAATAATTCTTTATTGTCCTCTTTGTTTTGTACCCATTTAAAATATTTGTTAGGGTAATAAATTACCATTACATAATAAATTAATAATAAACAAAAGCTAACAGATTGCCCGTTTGCTGGCAGCCGTTTGTTCTTTTGGAGTTATCGGCGCCATTATATAAAAAAAATACCCCCTCAAGCAGCTGCTTGCCACAGAGGTCTGACAGGAGTCTGTCAGTTTATATGCCACAGTAGGAGATCTGAGAGGATGGCAGGACCTCAGCAGAAAAACGACACACACATCCATGCCTAATCCGGGACTCGAACCCAGGTCCCTTAGATCAGTAGCCAAGCGTTCTATTAATTTCTTAAAATTTATTGTATTTAGGATTTTTATTAATGCAAAGTGGTTCCCGTTTTATTTTTCGTTTATTCTATGGATGCTTTAAAATAGTTTTAAAAAATATTTCCTCATGCGTGCACACCCTAATTACTCTACTTTCGTTTATGCATGTAATAAAAAAAAATATACAAAAAATACTTGGAGTAAAAATATATTTATTGTAGTATTTCTCAATTTTTTTACATTAAGAAATAAAACATTTGGAATATGCAATATTATATAGGTAAATAGATTTTATTCTATAGAAAAATAATGAAATAATTAAGGACTATATTTGATTTGCACCAGTATTGACTATTATTAAATCTTAACATAAATATTCAGCTTGCATATTCTACATTTCTGAACAAATATACAAATTCTTAAGTAAACTAAATAAGCATTTTATACAAAGTTTCAAATTGTTCGTTACCATATCTTCATCAACGTTGTCATTAAACAGTATCTTTTTCCATATTTAAATGCAACAATTTACATGCAACAATGCATGTTCAGAAAATAAGAAAATACCTAGTTCATGAACGGAATGTTTGTTTTCTCGCGGTATTCTATAAATCTCAAATCCTTAATATCCTTTATTACACTAGGGCTTAGGAATAATTCTGGAAGACGAGAAAAAAATGCAGACTGTATTTGCATTCGTTTTTTAGTGAGATCACAGAATAAATGGAAAACTGCAAATCACACTTTTACAGAAACAAAATGAAATGAGACATTTCTCCCCTTTTTTTCCTTATTTGCTTTTGAGCAAATACAGAACAATGATGTATTATTATTATTAATGATTATGTAATAGCGTACATAAAATTGCTGTACAGATGTTCCAATTAGCTCACAATTTTGTAGCCTTAAAGAAAATTTAATAACGTGCATGAACTTAACCCCATTGACGATATCTGTTACTTGCCTAATGTTAACGAAATCGAAGCTGTAGAGCGGAAAACTTACTGATTCCATAATCGTAAAAATAAGATACAAACGAACCAGTGATTGTCATGGCGCAGGCCTACTTCTTGAATCACAATTATTTTGCTACTACCTCTCATATCGGAACTCGTTTTACTACCATCGCTCATCGGAACTCATTTTGCTACTATCGCTCACCGGATCTCGTTTCGCGCTCCGTGGGGTCAGTTTGGTTAGCATTATGCAATAAGTCCTTAGAGTTCAATATCACCTTTGCTGCAAGTGCGCAGATGTGCCAGGATATAATAGCCAATGCTAAGCTTGTTTGAGCAATCACTACACGCAAACGTTTGCACGAACTGAATGCCTATCGAAAAACAAGAGTTAAGATTTTCTTTTGCGATTAAAAAAATGTGTTTACTTTTAAATTAACAGGTATAGCTTTGGAAGTTCTAGTAAACTGGAAGTAATTGAAGGAGAAAACTGTGAAACTGCCATACTTTTCACCTTTCATTAATCACCATCTTATTCTTTATGGAATCTATACAGTTTTGTATATGGTTTAATGTCATCAGTTCCGTGAGTAAAAATACCATTTCTGGAAAAATGCCTACTCCTTATTCAATATTAGGAAACGAAAGATGTCACATTCTTACATTACTCAGTATTCGAAGTATATATTTAGGAATGGCTAAAAAAGTCATGTTTGTGCAAAAACACTGCTCAGATACATTCTTAATCAATAACAAATAAAGACTATAGTTCTCTTTTTTTACTTTACGACAACGAACGTGTAAATGCGGCTGCCCTCAGCAAATATGACATCACAGATTAACATTTCACAACCTCAATAAACTATACACAATTCTAAAGATTCTCTTTCTTCTAAAAGCCAATCCATTACACTTTAAAACAATGAAACTTAACCAAGGAAAATAGAGAAAGGACACACAACAAACTTAAAATATCTGAATAACATTATATGAAATTTAAAAACATGGCATCAGTTAACTAGCGTATTAGTTTATATGAACAGTATTTCCAAACTTGAGATTTACCACATAAAAAATGTAGTTCCATAAAATTAGATAAGCTAAGTTATATTTACGTTTGTTAAAAGTCATCTCTCTTACTTTTCGATTAACATAACTTTTATAAGCAAAATATTAATAAATGCTCAGGTCTTACAGCTTCGATTTATAGATTTGGAATATCTTCGAAAGTGGAATTTGGTTGATCCTTGCCGTACGTTCATATTGATTTTTTTAGAGTAAATATTTTGAGTAATTTTATAACGGTTGGAGAGAAATAAAAAATTTTGACTCAAAGTAGTGAAATATATTCATAGATTAAAAATTGTGTTAAAGAGTACTCTTTACACAGTAAATCTGTACGTGTTGCGTTATATTTTACTTTGGTTAAAATTCATAACATCTTTCAAGACATTTTGGTAGTATCTAAAAACTATGTTTAGGCATTATGAAATCACGTAAACTGTATCTCCTTAAATCAATCCATAACCATGAATACACAATTAAATGAATTTCACGTGAAAATCTAATATTTAAAATACATCAAATGTGGATCTAAGTTTTAATACCATTGAAATAACATCAGAACTTGGTATGCTAAACTAGACCACAGTTGAGGAAATTTTCTTGAAATTACAACATATTGAACACATAGCATCATTCTCTTTCAAAAAACAATCTCACAGTGGAACACCAATTTTATTGGTAATACTGCATAAAACAATGAATAATGTAACTTTTAAATGTATACTGAACATTTAAAAAAAGATATAAATGTAGCAAAATTTTATTACTGTTGAAATACATGACATCTGCATTAATAACATTTAATAATGTCACTCTAAATTCTGATTCATATATATTTTATCTATATCAAAGAGCTATTTAGCATTTCTGTATGTCACACCTTTTTCTTAATATAATTTCCATCTTTCTGTGGATTTTTTTCTGATAGTATTATACTAAATCTATTTTTCCCGTCACTTTTTACTTTATTGCACTGCTACTACTTCAAGTTGAGGACTAATTGTTATCTGAATGTAGTTAGCTATAGCTGATATTAACAAAAACAAATATGACTAATGAACATTACAGGAAACTTCAACAAATTATACTCAATGTAAATATCCACAATTTGTTCGAAGCATATCACAGTGAAAAGAGCCACTTCAGTAAAAAGAGAGTAGTAATGATATTCAGATTTCAACATGTCTTTCATCAATGTGATGTACTTATCTCTCTAATGCCACAAATATCATCACATGCAACCAGGCAGTGATTACATTTTCAAAAAATAAGTGAAAAAATGCATTTGTTCCTGATGATTAGTCATGTCTATCTGTATAAACAAGGCAGACAAAATAGGATTTATTACTCCTTTTATCTGAATAAAAGTAATACACCTATCCCTCGATTTACACGGTACTCAGTTCACACAATTTTGGCTTTGCACGGTCAAAAAATGCAACCAGTTTCGATTGACACGGTACTGACTGAGACGTACATAGAATGGAAATCTCAGTCAGTAAAGTGTAAATCGAAACTGGTTGCATTTTTTGACCGTGCAAAGCCAAAATTGTGTGAACTGAGTACCGTGTAAATCGAGGGATAGGTGTATATGGCCTTAAAGCTCTGCACAACATTTACAAATCTGATTTAAGGGAGATATCAAAGACATATTATGTCTGAGATGATCATGAAAAACAATAATTTACATTTCATAATTGTGGAAAATAAATTTAAGTTTTACAAAGCACAATATGTGTACATTGAGTTGTGTTACCTATGAGCCACACTTTTTTTTGCACACAATGGGTTAAATGGCCCCAGGCACTCGAAAAAGTTTGGGGGAATGGACAAACTGAACAGCTGTTATCTTCCATCAAGGCCATCCAGAATGTTCTTTAACATGCGCAGCATACGGCTCTTCCACATACAGGGCCACAGCTTAACATCACATCTGACAGATGGCGGACCTTTCCATCAGTGTCCACTACTGACCACGGGCAGGGAATTTTGTGGAGATAAATCTTAATGCTGACCCTGGTGGAACTCGAACTAAGAAACTGAAGATTACTTGTCTGGCATGCTACCAACTGAGTCACCCCATCCCCTGATTTAACAGTATTTTGGCAATCAAATATAGAGCACCTATAATGTATGGATGTTTCTTCCCTTATGTTATATTTTCTGCTAAGGTCTTTCCTTCTTCACTTCTCTATGGCATATTATATTGAGAGATCCTGTCAGACTTCTGTGGCAACTGCTTGATGAGAAATTTATTTTAAAAGTCTTGGAACAAAACTAAATAAAAAGCTTCAATATCCAGAAATACTTAATAAGTTAGCATCCAGAACAGCTTTTTAAAAGAGGATACAACCTTTAAAAAATCGATTGTATAATTTAAAGAAAGGAAGTATTACACAGAAATGAGGACACTTTCAATGGCAAATAAGGTCCTTATCAAAACTCACTTAAACCTCAATGCCACGACGCATAAAATCGGGTTCACGATGCTGCATATATGGATGGACCATAAACTGTCTTTAGTACCATAAAAAAATTTTAATTTTGTTACAATATTGAAGTTTGAATTTTCTTATTTATGCATATATGCAAAATAGACATTTGAGAGCTCCTAAAAAATGCTACTTTTTTTAATTTATTCCTGAATGAAACGAAGTCAGATGCCAAGGGAACATTTTTTTTTATTGGAGGTTTTCAGTGATCTGCAAGAAAATACTGCCATATTACATTTTTGCATCATTTGGGTATATTTTGCGATTAAAAACTAATTTAACGTTTCTAAATAATTTTTATCTGTTATCGGATATCTTTTACGTATGGAATACAGAGAGAAAAACCGCTATTTCTTTGATCATGTGATCGGCAACGTCATAAGAACGTGATATTGATCGGCAAACATCTATTTTTGATTTCAAACTTAGTGCGCATGTTAGGCTTCCAGAAAGTACTGAAGTGTTTTGGCATTTTCTTTTGCTAATGAAATACAGTTTTTAAAGGATAAAATGATGGACTAATACTTTATCACATGTAGATATTAATCATAATGAGTATTATTATCAAGAGTTACAGGAAAATCTTTTTTTTTTCGAAACTATATTTCATTGACTTTGATAGTAATTTTGATGAATTCTCCTTTTCTCAGATTCTGAACGGGTTTATCACTTTCAACTACTTCTAGAATTATTTATATTGCTCCTCGAATATATACTGCAATTAGAAATAATAATTATTTGAAGCTTGACCAAAAATTAAATCACTTGGCATACATGACTTAAAATGGTAGCTACTTCAGGAAACATCTGATTAGCAGAATATACAAAAAAATTAATGTTTTAATGATAGAATTTTTTAGTACTATTTTTAGATTGAAGTAATTTCATAACTTGCATATGCGCCAGAGGCAATATGTGTTCTAGTTAAGTTTTTGTCGGTTTCGTAAGGCTCAACTTTTCCGTAGCAGTCAGCATATAATGCAAATTGATCTGAAAAGGTTAGATCTCAAATTTCAGAGGTTAAAATAAACTATATTTGCCTTGAAATATTTTATTTCATTTCTTCACGGCTCTTTATCCCTTTTAAGTTATTTACTTTTCAGTTTTTAATTAAATAATCTTGTTTTAAAGCAAAATAAATTTTGTAACACTGCTACCTTAGTCTTAGAGTTTGCCAATCGGGAAAAAAATTGGTATTGTGCATTATTTGCATTAATGACCAAATAATTTTGAAAAACTTAAATAACTGAAAGATTTAAGTAATGAGAAATATGAATTATATGTATATATTAAGGTAGAAAATACTTCAGAAATTTAGGGAAAATTCATTTTTTTTTTAAATTACTTTTACTGAATTTAAATGCAAAAAAATACAAAAAAAAACCCTTGCAATTTTCTTTAAAAATGAATACAAAATTTTACTTACGTCTTTTTTTTTAATTTTACCATTTTCTTAATCTCAATTTTTTTTTTTCTTTTGGTATATAATATGGCCTATTTCTGTTCATTTTTTTTATTTTAAAGTTGATTTGTTGACTCATCACATCAAAGGCTGGACTTTTCTCAAAGTATAACATGGGGAAATTTTCTCAAAAAGAGAGTAATTTTTTTTTTAGTTAAGAAAAATTTATTTTCCTCTTATACATAAATAAAATAGCCTTTCTGTTAATATGAATTATATTACTTTTTAAATAAATCTTGCATTGCCAGATGAATATTTTACTGTATGCCTCTATAAAAGCCCTATTAAAACAAAACATTCTTTGTCATCTTTTTTAGTTAAATATGCTATTTTCAGAGAAATCCAGAATTAAATGCTGATTAATTTGGCATACAACATGCCATAATTCCTTTCAGTAGTTATTTGGCAAAAAAGTTCGAAAGTTCATTTTTTTGGTCTGAACACAGTTGAAAAAAAGACTGGCCACAGGGTATAATTACGTTTTTCATGCCTGGCATGGTAAGGGCAAACCTAATGGGATTAGGTAACAATTTGCCTCAGGCTTCACATCAAAAAGGGCTTTTAGGTCTCCATAAACGGAAATGAATGTTGGTTATCTTGAAATCTGTTCATTTTGATTAATGGCTTATTTCAAACTACGTTATGTTACATATAAGCAGGTTGATATTTATCCAATGTTGTGTTCAACCATCTGAACCTTTTTATAGATATAGTATGTATAAATATTTATAGTAACTCTTTAAGAGACAATTTAGGAAACAAGCTACACACTAAATGATATATCTGAATATCTTTGGTAAACTGTTAGTAAAATATAAAAAAAAATCTCCCTTCCTTCTGCTTAAAATATGAGAAAACCCTTGAACACTGATACAGCAACTTTATTATCAGGATAAATGAAAGATTTTTCTCTTTTTCTGATGTTTAAAATCAGAGCAATAGGATAACTTGCCAATTCAGATGCATTAATTTGGAAATGCAACACGGACTGTACAAGAGAGCAATCATTATCTTGAAGCTGATGCATTTCCTCATAAATTTAAATACACACTGAGATCAAAGGCTTATTTACAGTTTTAAATAAAAATATTCTAGTAATTCTCATGAAAAAAATTAAATTTTTTTCTTAATTCTTTCTTACCTGCATAAACTTCAGGTATAATGTAAATATTTGGGACTAGATTTCTATTTTAAGTACACCATTGCCATATCAAACAAGAAATGACTGTCACAGCATCTATCTTCAAGAAATATACACAGATACAAGATGGTAAGAAATATCTATAGCCAAGGAAATGTGTTACAAATGTGCAATGCTATAAAAATAATGATAGATGCACATAGGAAATCAGTATGTCTGGCATGACTGAAGTACCCCAAGTGGCATATTTTAAAAGCTTTAATAGTATACCAACATAATAATTAAAGTTTTATAAGTATTTGAACTGGACTTGAAAAAATGTAACTGTAGTATTAGGATTATGAAAAGTAATAAGGGTATCAATGATGAGGCACCTTGTAAGCTAAAACAGACTTAGATTGGTATGTAAGAGTAAATTTCACAGCTGGCAAAATTATAAGTGTACAGAGCTAAGAAGTTAAAGAAAAAATTGTTCAAATTGTTGATCTTTAAATAGTTCAGTAATTAAGCTTTATAATGTATGAGTAGTTTATATTTTATAGATTTAATGTTTATAATATAATGGTGTAATTAATATCTTGTCACTGGCAGAGTATGATTGTAATTACTAGCTATGAGATTTAAAACAGCATAGTAAATCACGAGTAAATCCTTTATCATTAATCTTAAAATATTTACAAGTATTAGGATTAAGTGGTATTAAAATAAGTCAAAACTAAATTAAAATGCTACTGAGGTCAATTCAAATATTATTTTAATAGCAATATTAAATAAAAGGCCTAGAGTCATATTTACCTTGTACAAATGTCTGACTTAATAATATCCAAATAAATTGTCACATGGCAAAGCAATTCAGATGGGCATCAGAGATTCAACAACATTTCTACCAATAAATTATGCACATGCTATACCAAAAAATCTAGCAAAATTAACTTACTATAAGATGTATAATGTATCATATATACTCTTGTTGCAATTGACTTGATGCCAATAGTCTTTTCCTGGTGTGGCTCTTCCAACAACTCCATTGGTTCTGTAGGACCTCCAATGTTGAATAATTGCATGTTGCCACTGATACTTGAACTAACCTCATAAAGGAAACAAAATTGAACAAATCTAAGCCTTCATCATAGCTGACAGAGATCACTTTGAATATGCATTTCAGTAACCACATGCTTTAGTATTTTCAATCTGTATTCTTCTCATCTCATAGATAATAAGTTATTTATTACTAAATTGATATCCTAAAACTTTTCACTTTTTTATTTTGCTGTCAATTTGGAAGTTTGCAGATATGTTTAAAAAACTAGCGGGGATATGGCATAATTGCCATATCCCCGCTAGTTTAAGGTAGTTAAGGTTCAAATACTTAAAATAATATTCCAGATTTAATGACCACTTCTGATTTCCTATGTGACCAGTCATTATTATTCAAATAGCATTAAGTCTTCACATTTCCCTAGTTAGACTATTCTTACTACTCCATATAGTGGAATGCCCATTTTAATAATATTTGCTCTTGCCTAATAATATTCTAGCCATCTATTTCAATATTAGTTTTTTTTACCACTTATATAGATGTGATGAAGGCATCAAGTGCTATACTTGTATAATCATCATGCATAAAATATTTTATATAAAGTTCACCATGGTCCCTGGTTCTTTTCCAGCTAGCTTCTCATACATTCTAAAGAAGCTATTGCATTTTACCAGAACCTACACATATTTTAACATGACTGATTGCATTTGTTTTAAATTTTAACTCTTTTTAATTAATCTCATACATACTGAAAAATTTTTCATCCCTATACCTAAAAAATACTCACTATTACCACAGTTACTAATGCAATGAAATATAGAGTATTGCACTTTACATTCCAAATATTGAGGTATTTCAATGGAACAAACACTACTCTTTTTTAAAACAAAAATAACAAGTATTAAACTGACTAAAAATTAACATATTAAAAAAATATATGTAACCTTTGGTGTTTTCTTTTAATCCCATTTTGCAATCAACAAAGAGAAACAGTAAACTTCTAACAATTAAATACTACCACAAACTTACACATATATATTTAGCAAAAAATAATTTTTTGCTTATGAATTAAGAATTTAAACTCTATATTGAAGTGATTAATTGTTTTATCACAATTTTTTTTTATATGAACAATATTTTTCATACTGGTTGGACCTCTGTAGCCCATGGCTGTATGAAGATTTTGTATGTATATAATTCATAAATTTAATATTTCAATGCTTATATTCTTTACTTTTACAGCTAATGAAATAGAGCTCAAGCTGACTGTGAACTCACAATTATTGAAACTGAAAAAACCTAGATAAGCATCAACTGTTGTGCACAAGGTATTCTGAAAGACTGATTCTCATTTTTTAACTATCACTTTTTTTCACAATAAGTTTTATCTGGCCAAGCTATGAAGCAATCTTGAATGAACAAGATCATTTAATGGAATAGGAAATATAAATTACTAAAAGTAGTAAGTACAAACTTGAGCAAGGAACCATTCAGATGTCATAGAAACGGTTGCACTTTTTGTTGAAAACCACAGTTTGCCTAACCACTTATTTCACATACAAAAGTTAAACTAATTCTATTTAACCATAACTATTTAAAAAAAAAAACACACTACATATCTCTTAAAAATATTAGAAACTCACTGAACTTACAATTAATGTTTAATCAGAGATACAAGTGAGAAAAATTCACACCTTCTTTTGAAATTGAATGCTTATGCACCAATTGCCAGAACAAATGGCATGACTAAGAGATTCCACATTTGAATCCAGGACACGGTGAATGAATTTTCACACTTGACTATTGCCTGATTAAACTACATATCTTTGTTGACTACAGTACAATTATTTGTAACTCTAACAATTGTAAATATCTTGTTTCATAAAACAAATACACAAAAACATATTAGGCTAACACAAAACAACTGAATTTGTTCATATACTTAATTTCTATTCAAATCTTTTGTGCATAATTTCTGTAACAAAATACATACAGAAGCTCTTCAAATAAAAAAAATGAATAAATTCTAACTACACTTTAACAAGTGGAAAAGAAATGGTTAAAGTTCAGTGTAGCTTTTTATACTACCCACTGATATTACTAGAAAATGATATATACTTGCTGGAAGCAATTTTTTTGTCATCTTACTCAAACCTGATCTTCAACTGGGCTTGTAAAGCTTCATATTCACAGATTTACAAATTGTTCCAAAGGCTTAAACCTGAAAAATATGTGTGTTTAATTATTCACATACATATTATGATTTTAATATCTAGCTAATAATATGCATTTTTAAATTATATTCATAATCTTTTTAATTCTGATAAATGGAAAATTGTGAAAAGTACTAGAACAAAAGTTATCAGTGATGAAACAATTGGCAAAGCCATGATAATGTCACCTTGATTTGAGGTTAAAGCACAGCAGGGGATCTAAAAATGCTTAACTCTTTGCATATACAAAGATGGTTAACCAATTTCTCCTTCAAATTTCAGTGGCAGTCAGATAAAAAATGAACTTTAGAATTTTTTTGGACAAATGACCAACTAAAAGAAATTAGTTGTGTTGTATACCAAATTAAACAACATTTAATTCTGAATTTTATTAAAGTAAAATTTCTAATCAAAATGGGAAACATATTAATTTTAATACGACTTTTTCAGAGTGATATAGTGAGAAAAAAAAGATCTGAGAAGATAATTAACCCTTAACATGGCATGTTTATGGAGCTGAAATCACTCTGGTGGCCAGGTTAATTTTGAAATGCTTCCTGTAGAAAAAAAGTACAACTTTAAAATTTTATACCAAAGTAACTAATAGTCAGAAATAGGTCATGTCATACACTGAAGTGCCATTGAATTAAGGATAGGGAACATTATCCAAATTCAGTACCACAAGTCTCGCATTTGCACACGTGTGGCTGAAACTCTGGTCATATATAGCTGTCAGCTTTGGCTTCCCCAAGCATTCGTCATGAGAAGTGTAAAGGGTAAGGCACAGGATTTAGATGCATTTGACAGAGGGCAGATTGTAGGTGCCTGACAGATGGGATACTCCTGACAGATGGATACTCCTGCAGATGGATTGTAGGTGCCTGACAGATGGGATCTTCGAAATTGTCAACGAACTTGGATTTTCTCATACAATAGTTTCAAGTGTTTCAGAAATATGAAATTCCAGAAAAAAAACAAGCACCTGGACAAACTGCAAAGGACAACCAGCCTTGAATGATCGTGGGCTTTGCTGTCTGACTCACATCGTACAGACCGATAGGGGCCAGATATTATCTGAAATCACCTCCCATCTGAACGCGGGTTCCAGCCGGGAAGTCAGTGCATGAACCGTGCAATGTTCACTTCATCATCTTGGCTTCAGGAGTAGCTGACCTACAAGAGTCCCACTTCTAATGGTACATCACCGGGCTCAATGCCTTGCCTGGGCTAAAGAACATCAAAACTGGACCATTGAAAATTGGCAACGGATAGCCTGGAGTGATGAATCCGATTTAAACTTCATCACACCAATGAGATTGAAGGTATGGTGCCAACCCCATGAAGCCATGGATCCTGCATGTCAGGTCGGAACAGTACAAACTGGTGGTGGCTCAGTGATGGCCAGGGGTATCTATGGGAACTTTGTTACGTGTACCGACGACTATCAATGCATCCCAGTACGTAGAACTGATGGCTGACCATTTACACTCATTTATGGCCATCATGCATTCCAATGGAGATGGCATCTACCAGCAAGACAACTGTTCATCTCACAGGACTAAGTTGGCTATTGCATGGTTGCAAAAGCATTCTGCTTACTTTGAAATAATGAACTGGCCACCTAGAAGCCCAGATTTAAATCCCATCAAAAATCTTTGGAATACCAGTGAGCAGAGTGTTCAGGCCTGTGTCCCATCAGCAACAACCTTGAGAGAATTGTGGATAGCTCTGGAGGATGTATGGGTCGCCATACCTGTGGAACATTTATGCAAGCTTATGGAGTCCTTGCTTCGTCCTGTGGTGGCCTTTATCAGGGGCAGAGGGGATCCAACACATTACTAGGTTGCTGTCCCTAATTCAATGGCACTTCAGTGTATATCAAAATAAAAAGAACTGTGAATTTTTAGAAAATATTTGAGGAAAACAGCAAAATCATATTAATTTTAGTAGTGCTCATTAAAATAATATAGTACAAAAAAGGTAATTTAAATCATCGGATTTATATTATTAAATTTAGTTCATTAGCTTTCAAAATTGATTTAAAACAAAACCATTAAAATGGCCAATGTCTATGGGGAAAAAATAAACTATTAGTGAATATTATCATATCCATTGGACATTACAGTTCTCAATAGATATGAGACTGGATTTGACTCTGGGAACTATAGTATCATCTAGAACTTTAAGGGTTAAGGCTTAATTCACAAAAACGTAAGGAACAAAAATAGTTGTTATATCATTGGAAAGAAAGTTTCTTCCTGAATAATATAAAAATAAATGAAATAAGAGTGTCATTGTTTTCTGAAAATTTTCTCTGTGTGGTATAGTTAATAGCCAGTATTGCAGAAGGCAACTGCACATGTGATTCTTGATGGGATTTTTTTTTTGGAATGGCAAACATACATTCTCTGTTTGGCTGTTACATTTTGGGATCATTCTAACAAAGAAACAAGTTAAGATGCACCAAGGTTATAAAATTTATATTTTCCTCTGAATAGCATAATCAAAACGTTTTAGGTGAGGGTAAACTTTTCTTAACTGTTCAATATAAACTTTTAACCAATATATATATATTTTAATTTCACTGAGGAATCCCTCAGCATAGCAACAGATTGGGCCTCCTTGATGAAATTGCATCATCCACCACCTCCCATTTCTGTAGAGATGCTGATTTCCAGGCCAAGGGAATCCTTGTTTCCAAGACCATATTCAATTTTAAGAAATGATAAATGATCAATTTTTATTGGAAAAACAAGAAATAATAAAATTATGAAATAGCTTGAATGTAAAAAAAAATTGACAGTAATAAGTTGTAAGGACTTCCTTGTTGGAAAACAACTGGTGAAGATGCAGCCTAACTCTAAAAAACAATAAAGATAAAATTTACACTTTCATTAAAAAAAAACTTACTGAGCAAATGCAGTATCCACTCTCGATCAGATTGTTTACAAATAGACCAGCCAGTGACCAATGCCACACAAACTACTAATCTTGACATGGAGACTCACCTTCAATTAATGAAAGCTGTGCAAGGAGACATTGTTTTGAAAATGGAAGTTTCTGGAAACTAAGACTCTTAGAAATTTGTTTCCCTTTTGGAGAGTTACATGATGAACGATAAAAAATAATTCTAGAAATGCTGACATAGTTTAAATGGGAAAAAAAAGTGTATTGATTTATTAACTGCTTTCATATCCTCTGATCTTATCCAATTAAAAAAGTTTTTCCCCCTGATTTTTGAAAGCATTTCAAATCTGTAAGAAAAAAATTTAACAGCAACAGTTCTGATCAAACTCATGAGTAGAAGTCAGGGCTTGATAAAACATGGTATTGTTTGAACCCAACAAAAGAGATGCTGCAAATCAATATTTTGGAAAGGCAATAAAATTCTGCATCAAATTGAAATAGTACAAAATATTTATTAAGTCTAAAACTGTATATTTTTTATAAGATATATGTATAAACATTTTTTTTCTAAATCGGAATTTCATGTATTAAGGACAGATGCATCCATTTCTGGCCTATCATTTCAGAATCTGTCAATGTCTGCAGACAACAGGAACCTGGAAGGTTACGCACATATAATCAAACATACTCTCTGTACGTAACATTAATAAAAAGTTCAAATTAAGGTTAATAAAATTTTTCTGCTAATCCAATCAATTCTGCAATTGAGTTCTCCAAATATGTCTATCCTGAGAAGCAGATGATTTCATTGGAAAAAACAAACCCAAAAGTCTCTTGATATACCAAAATCAAGGCCCTTGTTCCTATTGCCTCAGCTACTGATGAGGTTGCCATCATAAAAAAATGAAAATGTTTTGAATATGGGGAAAGTTTTTAATCCTTCAACCTATGAATTTTTTTAACAAGTTGCAAGCTCAAACTAAGTTCAAAGTTTAATTAGCATAACTTGCAATACATTACATTAGATCATTATCTTTGAATTATATAATAAACACAGTACTACAGATTGCATGCTGCACCTGTTATATTAAATAAAATAATAATAATAATAATAATAATAATAATAATAATAATAATAATAATAATAAATACCCCCTCAAGCAGCTGCTTGCCACAGAGGTCTGACAGGAGCCTGTCAGTTTATATGCCATAGTAGAAAGTCTGAGAGGATGGTGGGACCTCAGCAGAAAAACGATACAAACAGCTATGCCTTACCCGGGGCTCGAACCCAGGTCCCTTAGATCAGTAGCCAAGCGCGCTAACCACTCGGCCATTAGCTTAGTGAAAAGATTCAGATATCACACATAGCTGTTGAAATAAGTTAAGGGGTTAATAAAAACAAGCCTTACAATATTTTTGTCTTGTGATAATAAAGAGAATGCCAAAGTCATCATCATCATCATCCTCAAGCAGCCATGGGCTACAGAGGTCCAACCAGACCATGCAATTTAGTTCTCCAAGCAAGTCTATCCTGAGCTACATCTACTGCATCTGGCCACTGCACACCAATTCTAACAAGGTCCTGTTTGATATTGTCTGCCCACCGCATCCTACGTCTCCCCTTCTTTCTGAGGCCTTTAGGCACACTGTTCATAACCCTATTCGCCAATCTATAATTATCCATAAGGACAACATGGCCAAACCAACAGAGTGTCTCTCTGCACAATATGCTACTTAAAGGAGGTTGCTGACTCCTTTGCCTAACCTCATCATTACTTACAAAGTTGAACCACCTAATGCACAAGATACTGCGTAAACATCTGGAATCAAAAGCATCTAGTTTCCTGTTATCTTGTTTACAAAGTGTCCAAGTTTCACTACCATAACTAACCCTAGAAAGGACCAAACTATTATACAGTCTAATTTTAGTCTTTTGGTGTATACACCTATTTCTCCACACTCTCCATAGATTCTTAAAAGTCCCGGCAGCAATCCCTATTCGTCTGTTAATCTCATGCCACACATCACCAGTATCTGTTACATAGCTCCCAAGATAATTAAACTGTGACATCTGCTCAAGGTCACAGCCATTCAGATTAACTGAATCACAGCCTGGCTGACCAATTTTCATCACTTTAGTTTTCTCTCTGTTTATAACCAAACCTACTCTACTACCAGTCTCATCAACAGCTCGAATGAAAGAGTTCATCTCATCAACATCATTTGCCAAAAGGGCTAAATCATCAGCATAATCTAAATCAGAAATTTTCTTATCTCTAGTCCATTTAAGGCCAAAATCTTTCCCTCGAAGTAAATTTCACGTAACATAATCAATAACCAAGCTACAGAGAAAAGGAGACAAAAGGCACCCTTGTCAAACACCAGAAATAATGCTAAACCAATTGCTACAAGCCTTACCAACTCTCACACACGACTCAGTGTTATTATAGAGAGCTTTAATTATGTTAACTAACTTGTCAAGTATACCATATGATCTCACAATAAACCACAAATTATGACGATCAACAGAGTCGAAAGCCTTTTTGAAATCAACAAAGCTAGCAGCCAAAGGTTTCTGAAACTTGAAACATTTCTCAAGAATCTGCCTAAGTGAAAATATCTGATCCACACATCCCCTACCACTTCTGAATCCACATTGCTCATCACACAATTGACTGTCAACCACATTCTTAATTCTATTACGCACAATCATGGAAAGAACTTTACTTGGAACAGAGAGTAGGCTGATACCCCTATAGTTATCACAAAAACTGTGATCACCTTTTTTGAAAATAGGGATAACAATAGTTCTGGTAAAATTCTTAGGAACCATGCCTTTATCATAAAAGATATTCAGAATTTCAGTCATCCAAGTGGTAACCGAAACATTCCCAGCTCTAAGCATTTCCGTAGTAATTTCACCTATACCTGGGAATTTATGAAATTTAACTTTAGAAACAGCCAAAATAACTTCAGATTGTGTTATAGGGCCAACATTAAAGCCAGTAATGCATCTATCATCATTACAAACAATGGGAATAGAACTAACCGCATTGTTTAGAATATCACTGAAATGCTCAGCCCACCTAGCCATGACAGAATCCTCACCTTCTATAATAATCTTACCTTGTTTATCCTTCAATTCCTGTACACCTGTCCGTTTTCTACCACATAAAACATTAACTATCTGGTACAGCTCTGTGCTGTTGTGCTGTCTAACTGCTTTCTCGGCTTTGTCAGCCAAACCATCAAGTCAAAGATTCTTATCAGCAGCTAACTGATCTTTTACACGTTTATTAAGTTCTCTGTAATGCTTTCTATTAGGACTAGTAGGGTATTGATTAAGGACATTCCTGCAGTTCTTTCTTTCCGAAATAAGCTCAAGTGCCTTATCACTCAGATAATTCTGTCTCTTCTGCTCCTTTTTTCCTAAAAGAGTACTGTTAGTGTCAAAAAAAGCCTGTTTAAAATGATCCCATTCTTCCTCAACTTCAGTAGTAAGCAAACCATGACTGTCATAATGACTAAGTAACCTATCATGGTAAGCTTTGGCTATAACTGGATCTTTCAGAGCTTCAGTATTAAAAGTAAAATTTTTAACCCTAGCACAACACTTTTTAAGTTTAAGTTGCAAGACACTTTTAATAAGGTAATGGTCAGATCCAATTTCAGATCCCCTATATACCCTGGTATTCCTAACAGAACTAGCCCATTTGCTGTTAATATATAATCAATCATATTCTTATCCAGCCCATCAGGTGAAACCATCATGTGTACTGTTGTATGTTGCGTGTTTGTAATAAGTGTTAGTTATTCTGAAACCATTGAGTTTACTTACCTGTAGGAGACGCTGCCCATTGCAGCTACCAATGCCAAAAGGGTCTATCACCCCTCCCCAAAGGTCAGAGTCAGTACCAACTTTGGCATTGAAGTCACCTAGAACAAGGGTAATATCTCCTTTCTTGACAGAATTCAAAATATCCTGAAGTTGTCCATAAAACCTATTCTTCTCATCCTCATCAGCATCCTCAGTGGGGGCATAACAGCTAAGTCTTTAATGCTTGTCTGAAATTTTGCTGTAAGAAACCTTTCATTAATGCACTCATATCCTAGAAGAGCATCACTAGCGTGTCTGCTGAGAAGCAGATCCACGCCTTGGTGATGCTTATTGTCGTCCCTCCCTGAAAAGAGAAATTTAAGATTATTTCTAAGAATCTAACCTTTATCTGTCCATCTGGTCTCTTGCAAGCCAAGAATATCTAAATTATAATGGTGGAATTCTTGTGTGAGGACATCAAGAGAAAAAGCTCTGTGCAGAGTCTTCACATTCCAACTACCTATGGAGAGAAAATGGTTAGTGGGATGTTTAAAGAAACTATGTTTATTGAGAGAAAGAATGTCGACAATATCAAACAGCCCTCTAATCGCAGACATGGGGCAAATACCTGTTCCCCCCCACTAAATCTGAAGCCATCTACACTGGAAGACTTCCTCCAATGTAGAATTTGACGATGCCAATAGAAGCAAAGAGTCAGGTGACTGCGATGACCTCTGCTCAGGATTATCCACCAGCTGATAAACATATCCTGTGAATCTATTCACTTGGGGCTGTCAACCCACAAAGAGAAAACACAGCTGAAGATTTTCCCTCCACAGAAGTCCACCAGTGCAGCAAAATCATGATCCATAATCAAGCTCAGAGCCATAATTCCGTTCAGGTTGGTATATATGGTCAGCACCAGGACCCTGTGTGGTTGACCACTCAGCAGGGTAGAAAAGTAGCCATAGTTGTCCAGATCAGTAGGCCATACTAATCTGGCAGCCCTCCCCTTCCATTCACTTCCACAAGAGAGTATCTCTTTTGAAAGGTACTAACGGTCTGCACCACGAGAAGGTGGGGTCGGACATTAGGTGCTAGGCCTGGCCGGTTCTATGCATCATCACAGGGGATTGGTGCATAGCTCTTCTTCCAGTGACTACCTAGCTACCATAGCTATTAATAACTTTATTTTGGGATAAGTATTTCAACAGTAAGATAGTATTTCCATTTTGATTATTTGCTTATTTTCTGGTTTATTAGTTTGTCTTGGCATTTTATCATAAAACTAGGAAGATTATCTGGAAAGAACTGGATGATTTCTTTTTACAAAGCAACAAAAAGGGTGAAACAGTTCTGCTAAGATCAAGAACTGTTTAACCCTTTCAGGGTCCCCGACGAATATAGATGTTGACAAAATCAGAAATGAGATTTATATATAATTTAACTGTTTTGATTGATCATGTTTTTCAAAATTAACCCTTAACACATAGTCAGATCAATTTTTTTCATTATATGACAGAGGGAAAAGTCAGTAAAAGTAATATGTTTGTAAATTTGTTTAAAATGTTTATTTTCATAAAATTTGGAATTGAATTCTGTTTAATTTGGTATATAACATGACCTATTTCGGTTAACTGTGTTTTTTTTTGGTAGAAGTGCAGTGTACAGCCTTCAGCCCCCCCCCCCCCATCTCGTTTTTGTTTCGTTGCAGTGAAAAAAAGTCCAAATGGTAAAAGTAGTCTGTTCACATTTACCTTGAGATGTGTTTAGAGGATATATATACAAAATAAGCACTGCTACATAGAAGAAAATCATGCTTCTGTACTTAAAAAAACATCACTAAAAATAATCTTATCAAAAGATTTTATTAACAACACTTATCACTACAAAATGAATCCTCGTTTCGCACTTAAAAAACCCTAAAAATCAATTATTTCATCAAAATTAGATTACATTAACAACTATCACTAAGGAATAAATCTACATTCTGCACTTTAAAAAGCCCCAAAAACAAATAATCTCATCAAAATTAGATTTTATTAACAACTTGCATCACTAAGGACTAAACCTTCATTCCGCACTTAAAAAAGCCCCAAAAATAAATCTCATCAAAATTATATTTTATTAACAACTCTCATTGCTAAGGAATAAATCCTTGCTCCTTACTGAAGAAAAGCCACAAAAATAATCTCATTCAAAGATTTCATTAACACTTATTGCTAAACAACATTCCCACTTATGGAAAAGCACCCAAAATAAATGTCATCAAAAATAAATTTCCTTAATAATGCTCATTGCTAAAGAATCAACTTAAGAAAAGCACCAAAAACAAATAATCTCATTAGAGACAACTATGTCAGTCATAAACATTGGAACATGCAGATGGATATCACATTGCAACTAAACATTACAGGTTTTCTAAACGAAAGATCCAAGATGGCAGCTGAGGTCCCTAGTAGAGGCCACTGTAGCCTTTTTTTTTACTTCCAAAGTTGACTTGCTAATATGATTCAGCACAGTTGGCAAAAAGCCTTTTCTCAAAGTATGGTACAGAGAAAAAAATCGCAAAACAGGAGTAATTTTCTGTTTAATTTTTTTAAATTCAGAAATAGTCATTCTATTCATGTGCATTATAATCATTTCTGTCTATCAGTTGTTTTTCCTTTTCTTAATTAAATTTTTATTTGCATTGTCAGATGCATTTTTTATTACATGTCTCTATAAAAATAAAACTCATCTTTTTTTTTGGTAAAATATTTTATTTTAAAAAAATCCAGAATTAAAGTTAGTTGATTAGTTTGGCATTAACATGCCATATTTCATTTCATTAGTTATTTAGCAAAAAAGTTTTAAAGTTATTTTTTTTGGCTGATCTTAGTGTAAAAATAGCTTGGCCTCTGGATGTAAACCAGTTTTTCAAATGGGACCCTGAAAGGGTTAAGTGATGTCAATGTGACAAATTTTGCAGCAGAGCAGTGAACAGAACAGAAAGTTAATAATTCAAAGAAAATTAAGGTGAAGAACTTTATTTAAATCAAATGTAAATAGGTTTTATATACAAACAAATATTAGAAGCAAACAGCCTATATGTGAAGTCATTTATAGTTTTACTCCACAAAAATGGTGGCATAGTACATACATAAAAAAATGTAGTGTATTTCATGTTCTTATCAATTAGATGTATGAAGCATAAAGTTAAAAGCAGCAAAAACACTTTGGTAGTGGTGGTGCCATCTCTCAATTTGCATATTGTATCATTTAATGGTTTGAAAATAACTAACATTTATTACAAACACTGCAACATGCATAAGTACACAAGGGTTTCACCAGATGGGCTACATAAAAAATAAGGTAGATTATATATTAACAGCAAATGGGCTAGTTCTGTTAGGAATACCAGGTCATATAGGAGAGCTGAAATTGGATCTGACCATTACCTTGTTAAAAGTGTCTTGCAACTTAAACTTAAAAAGTGTCGTGCTAGGGTTAAAAAATTTACTTTTAATACTGAAGCTCTGAAAGATCCAGTTATAGCCAAAGCTTACCATGAGAGGTTACTTAGTCATTATGACAGTCATGGTATGCTTACTACTGAAGTTGAGGAAGAATGGGATCATTTTAAACAGGCTTTTTTGGACACTAACAGTACTCTTTTAGGAAAATAGGAGCAGAACAGGCAGACTTATCTGAGTGATAAGGCACTTGAGCTTATTTCGGAAAGAAAGAACTGCAGGAATGTCCTTAATCAATACCCTACTAGTCCTAATTGAAAGCATTACAGAGAACTTAATAAACATGTAAAGGATCAGTTAGCTGCTGATAAGAATCTTTGACTTGATGGTTTGACTGACAAAGCCGAGAAAGCAGTTAGACAGCACAACAGCACAGAGCTGTACCAGATAGTTAATGTTTTATGTGGTAGAAAACGGACAGGTGTACAGGAATTGAAGGATAAACAAGGTAAGGTTATTATAGAAGGTGAGGATTCTGTCATGGCTAGGTGGGCTGAGCATTTCAGTGATATTCCAAACAATGCAGTTAGTTCTATTCCCATTGTTTGTAATGATGATAGATGCATTACTGGCTTTAATGTTGGCCCTATAACACAATCTGAAGTTATTTTGGCTGTTTCTAAAGTTAAATTTCATAAATTCCCAGGTATAGGTGAAATTACTACGGAAATGCTTAGAGCTGGGAATGTTTCGGTTACCACTTGGATGACTGAAATTCTGAATATCTTTTATGATAAAGGCATGGTTCCTAAGGATTTTACCAGAGCTATTGTTATCCCTATTTTCAAAAAAGGTGATCACAGTTCTTGTGATAACTATAGGGGTATCAGCCTACTTTCTGTTCCAGGTAAAGTTCTTTCCATGATTGTGCTTAATAGAATTAAGAATCTGGTTGACAGTCAATTGCGTGATGAGCAATGTGGATTCAGAAGTGGTAGGGGATGTGTGGATCAGATATTTTCACTTAGGCAGATTCTTGATAAATGTTTAGAGTTTTAGAAACCTTTGGTTGCTAGCTTTGTTGATTCCAAAAAGGCTTTCGACTCTGTTGATCACCATAATTTGTGGTTGATTGTGAGATCATATGGTATACTTGACAAGTTAGTTAATATAATGAAAGCTCTCTATAATAACACTGAGTCGTGTGTGAGAGTTGGTAAGGCTTGTAGCAATTGGTTTAGCATTACTTCTGGTGTTCGACAAGGGTGCATTTTGTCTCCTTTTCCCTGTAGCTTGGTTATTGATTATGTTATGCAAAATTCTTTGCAAGGAAAAGATTTTGGCCTTAAATGGTCTAGAGATTTCAAAATTTCTGATTTAGATTATGCAGATGATTTGGCCTTGTTGGTTAATGATGTTGATGAGATGAATTCTTTCATTAGGGCTGTTGATGAGACTGGTAACAGAATTGGTTTGGTGATAAAGAGATAAAACTAATGTAAGTAATGAGGAGGTTAGGCAAAGGAGTCAGCAACCTCCTCTGAGCAGTATATTGTGCAGAGAGAGACTCCATTGGTTTGGCTATGTTGCCCATATGGATAATTATAGATTAGTGAATAGGGTTATTAAGTGTGACTAAAGGCCTCAAAAAGAGGGGGAGATCAGGATGCGGTGGGCAAACAATGTCAAACAGGACCTTGTTAGAATTGGTGTGCAGTGGCCATATGCAGCAGATGTAGCTCAGGAGAACTAAATTGCATGGTCTAGTTGGACCTCTGTAGCCCATGGCTGCTTGAGAATGATAATGATGATCATTTTTGGAAAACAGTGTTTGTGTATTAACAGCTTTAAAGGCAGAAATTGAAAAACTACATCAAAATTACATTCCATCTCTGTTTATATAAATCAAAATTTTTTCAGTATAATTTATAATTATAGTATTTTCATAATTTAATAAAAAATTTATTAGATATAAGAGTCACATATCATTTGGGCTGTTTCACAATCAATAGTTAAATTATACCTCTAAACATTAAAAAAGGCAGTATTCTATAATCCTTTTTCTAATTCCATATATACATTCAATATTGCACTTTTTTTTACATATATTCACTTCTGGTTGGATGTTGCTCAAGATATGCTAATGACTGTGGTAACCAAGTTAAATATAACTTTAATTATCAGCATACCATTACTAATATAAAAATGTAATGTAGTTTAGCTTTGTGCACTAAAATCAAATGGTACTAGCTTATTTCTTGATTGCATATTTTACCTCATAGTAATGATGTTTCTTCTTCCTCTTCATTTTGTTCATCTTCCGATGTTTTTGAAACTAAATTAACTAAAGCAAAATCTTTGGTTACTGCCCAAGGCTGAGGTTCAGCTGAACCAAAAGCTACAAATACTACCCCTCCAATAACAAATATTGCAGATCCTACATAGAATACTCTTCCCCAGGCTTTCATATTTTCCTGACAAAAACAAATGAAAAACATAAATATATATACTATACTTTATTGCTTACAAAACAAATCATGCTATAACATATAGAACATCTTAATCACATTTTGTGACAAATAAGTAAAAATAGAAGTATTAAAGCAATGAAAAAAACCTCTGATGTGAGTGGTGGCATTCAACCTGCACAATTATTGGATACATTTCACATGTTTTAACCACTGAACAGCTGAGTTCAATATTTTTCACATTTTCATTCAAGCTTTTCTGAAATCCTTTGACATAGTACCATCTTTTTCAGTCACATTCTATTTATATTATTGACCTTTATTGAGAGAACATTTCTGAAGTCATCTGTTGATAGGAGGGGTATATCTCATTAAGAAACTTCATAAATCATACTTTAAAGAATGAAAAATTAGTGGACTTACTAGCTCAAGTGTTAGAACAGCTAGCAAATAACTATTGGTTCAGCATTTTGAATTCCACCTGGTGCACAATCTATATATCTACTATAATAAGAAGCTAACTCTGTAACTGTGAAACACAGTCCAGACAGATTGTCAAAAGAAACTACATGTCAAAATGAATTTTACAAGATTACAATATTAGTTTTCATTGAATAGCAACTTTATCATCACAGTAAACAGTTTGTATGTTACCATCTAATTGTTGTATTTTGATAATATTTTGTACAACATTCATATTTTTAAAGCATGGAATTTATGACTTTTGACACCCCTACACAAAGGATGGAGATAACTTAGAAACTATGTTAGGCTGGATTAAAATCATATATGTATGTATACTCATAAGCCATAACATTATGGCCACCTGTTTAATAGCATGCTGGGCTGTCTTTTGGCATGATAATCACTTGTACCAGTTGGTTGGTTGAGGTTTAATGGCACAAGGGCAACTAAGTCATATTGCACTGTTTGCACACAGCATCAACTCCACTAAACTGCAAGGTGGCCGAAGGTATTTTGCACCAGTTGGGCAGAATGACATTCTAGAATTAAGCAATAGAGCAATGAACTGGCTGGTCAATGCCCCACAAATGTTTGATGGAATTTATATAGGGGGGGGGGGAAGTACAAAATGCTTGGACACGATTCTCAAACCATTCCTGAACAATGCAGGCCTTGTGACATGGGGTTTTGCTGAAAGAGTCCAGTGCCATTCAGATACACAGTCACTATGTAATGAGAGGCCCAGTGATGTCCAATCCCCGTCCCACAGTGCAATCTGGTTGCATCTGTTCACCTGTGCAGCATGCAATACAGATCTGTTCATCGACATGGTCCATTTCCAGTCATCAAATATTCAGTCACAGTGCTCCCATGCCTACTGCAGGCAGAGCCGTCATGATATTAGGTCAACTTCATAGGCCTATCTGCAAGATCATCCACTGAATTATGCATTCAGAAATGTCTTTCTGTACACCCTGGCTGTAGTTTGACACTAATTGTGGGACTGTGAGCTGTCTGTTGTTCCAGACAGCACATGACAACCAGTGTTCACCTTCATTGTCAATAAGTGACGGTCTCTCCTTTCCAGAACATTGGGTGGATGTCTGTCCCTTTTCGACCATTCTCAACACACATTCACTATGGCAGTCCACGAACAGCCAACAATGCTTGCAGTTGCCAAGATGCTGGACCCCTCCTTCCTCTCATCAATAATCATTCCCAGTTCAAATTCTAACAAATCCTTCCTTTTCCCCATTGCATGGGATTTGTACTGACAAACTGATACTGTGCTGTCTATATATATACCCATACAGATCAGTGATATCTCTGCTATGTGCTGTAGGATGTTTCCACCCGTGGAGACAGGGGTGAGCAAAATAATCTGGCCCATGAGTGCATATATGAATAAATAAAATGATTAGGTATATGTGTCATGATGCTCGAGGCTACCTTAGAAACACATTTCACATATATGTGACGGTCATCACAGCAACATATTAAAATTACTGTTCAGGTCTTAAAATTACAGTGTTATACTGTAAAATTACATAGGAGTATGTTAGTCAAGATCTCCTAGATGGGCATATGCAGCGTCTAATATGATATCAATGTGCCACAAAGACAAGGTCATTGTTTTACCTGTGAGTGGCCCTTTTGCACACATAGTAGGCTAAATTACCAGGTTATAAGGATCCTAAATGTTCAGACAAAGTTGGGAGAAACCATGTAATGATCAGTAAATAGTAAAATCCAAAAACAACATAAAATACCATATTCAATTACAATAACCAAGTAAGATAACAGAAATTTCTTAATATACTTACATTGTGCTGAGTTAAAAATCCAACAAACATTGGAGCAAATATTCCAGCAAGGTTCCCAAATCCATTAGCTATTCCACCAACAGTACCTAAACAACAAAACAATGATTACAATTTAAAGGTAATTTATGTGTTCAAATTAATCAAGTTTATTCATGCCTAACTCAATTTCAGAAGTCAATAAAAGTATCAAATTTCATAGCTTGAATGCATTTTAGGATACTGAACAAAATACACAAAACTAATTACTAAAGTATTTACACAGGGCAATATCTCAAGCTCACAGAAATATATTTATTGAACAAAAAGGTATTTATTTAGCCACTATCACGTTTACTTCATACCACTGCAATAAAGTATATAAATTGGAATAAGCAAGTGATATTTCTGTAAAAATGAATATAAGGCAATTATTTCATACCACAAAATACAACCTGGTGTTACTCCAGTTGTGATATTAAACCAATCACTACAGGCATTCCAATATAAAGTTCATCAAGTGTATGAAATTGGCATGAAACATGACCATTTACTCCCAATATAAGTCTACAATGCTTGTGTTGCAGCATGATTATACAGAACTTTTCTTGTGGGTAAATACCAAAAACATGCAAGAATCTTCTTGCACATTGCCTCTCATCTTCATGACACCAAGGCCACCACAGAATGGTCATGTTTAGATCAATCTCATCAAGAAAATACCATAGTTGTTCTGTACATTCAATCTCATCCACTGTTTCATGAGAGATGAGGAACAGTGTGAGTTTAATCAAGGTATAGTTATGCAGATCTTGCAACTTCTTGGATTTTATCTGCCCATGTCCATTCACAACAGGATCTCAAGCTGGAGATGATACCCATTGACGGTGCAATGTTTCGAAGAAGAAATTAAAGGAGTATCTGGCATTCACTGCCAACATACTGCAGCAAACTAGGTTCTGGCAATATGATGAAGCACTCTACTCAGTACTATTGGGCAACAGCCAACCCAAATTAAACCAAAGGATATCCACTGTCAGATTTAACGGGTAATGAATGTATGCTATAGTTTCTGGTGAAAACATGTTGCTGCCCATTTTTCTACCATATCTCACTAAATGGTGAGTAGTAGTTGCATTTATTACAAACTACACCATAGGCTGGCTGGAAAATAAACTTTGCATCACTTGTAGAATATGTGATACAATGATAGCATCCCTAATGCATGCCATTCATTAGTGGTTGATGCAGACATCTGAATGTCTAGACTAACCACAAGAATAAAATGAAGCAAAAGTGGATCAAAAATAGAGGCCCGATCTCATGATTACTAAGGTTAACTAATCCTAACATAATATCTTCTTATCAAATTTGCAATCCTGAGAGCTAAAGCATAAAAAAAAGATACCACTGTTGGATCTACCTTAATTTTGATGTTCCTTCATATTTAATACTCATAGAACTGGAGTTATTTAAATTAATAGAAGTAGTACTGAGGCTCTTTGATAATACACACAAAAAAAGCTAGTATTATAGGCCTATATATCTAATGTTGATAATTGTGGTGAATGCTATTTTAGTTGCTTAAAGACAAATTTCTATGTCATAAGTAGTGGAAACATTTAAAGTGGAGGAATGGGTTGGGTTGTTTTTACCTCTGAGCGGCACTTTTTTGCACACCATGGGCTAAATGGCCAGGTTACATGGACCCCGAAGGCTCAGAGAAGGTTGGGGGAGGGGACCTACTGGAACAGCTGTTGGGAGACAGATGGTAGCCTCCCTTCAAAGCCATCCAGCGTGTTCTTTAACGTGCACAGGGTATGTCTCTCCAGCAGACGGGGCCACGGCTTAACGTCCCATCCGACGGACGGCGGCCTTTCCAAGCCCATCGGTGTCCCCTACTGACCGTGGGCAGGATGGGGAATTTTGCAGAGATAAATCTCAACGCTGACCCATCTGGGACTCGAACCTGAGAACTACAGATTACGAGCCTGGTGCGCTGCCAACTGAGCCACCCCCCGCCCCATGGAAGAATGTAACACTGAATTATACAATTAAAAAAAAAAGAGCTCTTGAGGAATAAAAACATATAGATGTAAATAATTAATGATAAAGTTCATAGTGATTTACAAAACTTACCAGCATAATTAGGTGCCAGATCAATAGCTAAAGGACCTTCTCCTCCAGCAGTGAATCCAAGTAGTGCCATTGAGACTACAAGAATGCAAACAACTGCATTAGGGTTGCATCCCAAACATGGGACAATAGCAAAACAAAGAGCTGGGCCTCCACAAGCTGAAAAACAAATGCTCTTTAGCACAATAGAAGTTAACAGTTTGGGCTGAAAATTATCTGACAATTAATAAATAACATTATTTGATAATAAATAATAAACATTATCTAATGTTTAGATAATCATACATCATATAATGCTTAAAATATACTCAAAATCACAGAGAATTATGTAAGTCATAACTGTGGAAGGAGCATAACAAATTGCTCCAAAAGCATTCATTGGTATGAAAAAATAAACATCAAATTTTAAACATTTAGGTTGCTGACTAACATGCCTGAGGGAAAAAAAGGATTCTCAAATGAAAAGATTATCACATAAAGTGCAATACCATCAGTTGAACAGCTATTTCAATTTGATATGCCCAAAATTATAAAAATCAGAAAATGCAATCTTTGGATTCTGAACTATTGAAATAACACAAAAAAAAGCATATTTTCCAATCATGACTATAGAGTGGGAACTAAAGCAAATATTCAGGTAACTATTTCAGAAAAAGATATGATAGAGTTATAATAATCATAATTGGTGGTAGCAAAACCAAAGGTGCTGATTTGACTGTCAATATTTCAGCACCCTCAAGTTAATTTCTTATGGAATCAAGCAGAGCCAAAACTTGGCTGGTGCAACTGATGTGCATGCAAGGTGCCAATCTTGAAGGGAGCCAATAATAGTTTAAAAACCAATATTTACACTGATGAACATTAACCCTTAAATGCCCACAATGGCCCAAAACAGCTGAAATTTGAAATGGACTCGTCTAAATAGTGCTATTCCTATGTCTTTAATACTCTCTACCCTTTTCTGAAATTTCCTGAGCATTAAAGGGTTAATTTGTCAGAGACAGAATCCAAGGATCAGAGAATTTCTACATAACAGGTTTTCTATCTCTACCATTGTACATAAATAAAGTCATGATAATAATGCATTCAGAATTTAGTAATTTCATATATTAATTTTATTACATATCCCAACAAAACAAATTAATAATTTGAAATATGGTAAAGACAGGATTTACCTTTTAAAAAATTGCATCATATTAAATATGAAGTGAATCAATTTCTCTTATAAGTTCCTGACATCTGAGGAGAGTAATCTATTTAATAAAATTTCGAATACAGAAAAAGCATGCATATTAAGTGTTTTCTAAACTTTACCTATATATATAAAATATAGAATCTGTCTGTCTGTGTGTTCAACATCTCCTCAGAGATGGTCACATTTGTTCACTGAAAATTTGGCACATCAGCAACATACTACTCCATTCACCAGGTATGCAAATTATTTTTCACAGCATCCCCAGAAATTTCAGACACCTGTGACAGGTTTAACCCTTCCAGTGTCCACATCGTTTGCATATGTTCACAAATCCATAATGAGAGGCCAAGAACAGCAATATATGTTTTTATTACAACAAAACAAAATCGTTTTAAAAATAAAAATTGCTGCTGTAAACTTTTTTAATATATAACTTATAAATATATATAATTCAGGCTTGAAAAATAATATTTTGTTTTTTCATTTGAGCATATTTTATTAAACTACAATATAAATCACTTATTAAAGCCATCTAATTGCCATTTCTTAGAAGCACTATATGGTATTGCTGATTTGTTTGTTAATGTTACCCTATGCTGAAGAAATCATCTGATCTAATCTCACAAGTTTGATTCTAATTATTATCAACACATTTTTCCTTCAAGTTTTGAAAAATTTCCTGTAAATTAACAAAAAATGTCATTTTTAAAATCGGAAGATTTTGGATGTAATTGCAAAGTACATATCACCATTTTTCTTTCTCGTTTTACACTCCTTTCTGCCCTAAACCTATTTAAGTATTCCCAGAATTATTTTTATCATTTATCCCAGCATTCTATGCATTTTACCCACTCTTCAGATCAAAACTGTAACTAAAAAAAAGTTTTCTTAGAAAGAAGAAAGCAAGCCAAAGTTGTTATTACAAAGTTCAGTGCAGTAGCAGGTGCAGTTGTCTTTGGTTGAGTGCAATGACCTAGTTATTGCTTACACATGCAGTAAAGTGACTCTATAGTGGATGTTTACAGAAAGAGTTCCTCTCATATATAGGATAATGTGACCTTGATAATCTACTCAGTATTAACCTTTGTTTTCATTTCTGTAGATTTATTTTATTTCTGAAAATTATCGATTTTTCATCAGCTGATCTGTCAATCTTTTGGGGTTATGCCATATCAGATAGCCAGCTTTACATGTCATTGTGGATATTATTTAACATCACATTAGGTTATATGTTAATATTTCTTTTATTATTTCTTTTCATGTAAAAAAACTTCGATCTTGTATTGTTTCCAGAAAATGAATGAGGTATTGGATATGGAAGCAAAAAGGACTTCCTTCACATAGCAAGTTGTTTATATGGCTGATTTAAGTTAAAAACTTCCTCCCAACAAATTGAATTATAAACTCCCTGCATAAAGTTGGCATTTCTTTTTTTGCCATGGAATGCCATGGAAGCAAAATGGACTTCCTTGGCATTAAATCAGTCCCCGTGTGGGAGGGCAATTTCGGGAAAGGTTCCCCCTCCCATACACACACCACCACCACCACCAAAGCTCACTGTGGAATAGAAAAATTTCATTTTAAAAAAAATTACGATTTTTATATTGAATGATTTTAAAATTACCACTCCCCCCTCCCCCAATATCTTGGCTGTGCCACTCTGACTATATAAAGTTTTTATTTTTGTTTTGGTGTACAAACCTTTCTGCACGTAGCCAAGATTGCCAAACTTCAACAAAGAAAAAATTCATAATATTTAATAAAAAAAAAGGCAGCCAAAAAAGTTTTTTCCATTTCATAACCAGCTCAGAAAACCCCATGAACGTGAGAAGTCCAAGTCACTTTGTATAACACTGGCAGTGTTTAAAATATATGATACTGAAAGGAATCATTAAAAGAAATAAAAATCATGCTTTAGGTTAAATATATTATTTGGGAGGAATTTCCTTTTGATTAATATATAACTTAATTATTTTTATTCATCAGGTTTTCCAAAAGTAAGCCTTAATTGTAAAGTGTGATCTTTTTTTCTCCACCCTATCATATTGAAAAAGGCTTATTAAAATCAATATGCTTGTAAATTTGTTATATTATTTATTTTCATAAAATTGGCAATTAAATTATTTTTTGTTTGGTATATAACACGACCTATTTCTGCTGATTGATTATTTTTTCATAATTCTAAAGTTGACTTGTTTGTCTGACTCAGAACAATTAACTAAAAGCCTGGAATTTTCTCAAAGTACAGTACAAAGAAAAAAATTACAAAACCAGAGTAATTTTTTTGCTTCAATATTTTTTTTTGTTATTCAGAAATAAATAGCTTTTCTATTCATGTGCATTATAATCATTTCTTTTATTTTTTTTTAAATAAATTTTTATTTATGCTGTCAGATGCATTTTTTTAACTATATGACTTTAAAAAAGTCCTATTAAAATAAAACTAGTTATCTTTTTCATTAAATATTAATTTTCAGAAAATCCAGAATTAAGTGCTGATTAATTTGGTATATAACATGCCATAATTCCTTTCTTTAGTTATTTGGCAAAAAAGTTCTAAAGTTAAAATTTTTTTGGCTGAGCATAAGGAGAAAATAGCTTAGCCTCTGGATGAAAACCAGTTTTTCAGGCTAGACACTGGAAGGGTAATCTCAACCCACTGCAGCTGGGAACCTGACCTCTAAACTCTATATAGCAAAAACCAAGTGGGACCACTGCACCAAATTCGGGACCAATTGGTCAAGTACCTAAAGAATTAAGGGAAACCAAAAACGTTCACCACCAGTGATGTCACCCTGGACATGAATGAATATCCACACGCTCATTACAGATAGGTCTGCTACTCTGAGTCATTATATTGAGGTCCGAGCAATATAAAATAATTCTGCCAATTATAAAAGTAATTAACACTGCACATCAAAAGTGCACAAGTGAAATGTGAATGCAAGCTAGAATCAGTCTTTAATCTAACTAATGGCATATTATCATATATGCACCACTGTTCAACTTAATTGACTAATTAATATTTAGGCCTTAACAATTACAGCATTGTAAAAGACCTTCTACAGTATATTAAACTGACAGGCTCCTGTCAGACCTCTATGGTAAGCAGCTGCTTGAGGAGGAATTTATTTCAGTGTGTTTGTCTATTGATCAAAGAAACTTAGGTTCAAGACCTGAATAAGGCATGGATGTTTGTGTTGTCCTGCTAAGCAGATATGTGAGGTCTCATCTCCCTCACATATCTTCCCTATGATATATTAAACTGAAAGGTTCCTGTCAGACCTCTGTGGCAAAGAGTTGCTTGAGGGAAAATTTATTTTTTTCTTTTTTTATAAAGGGTCAAGTATAACAAATGCTTACACTTGATGTCATGGGCTAAAATTCAGTTTTTCAGTTGTAATATTTTGATATAGCTTGTTTCATACACTATTTAGCTACTAAAGACAAATCATTAATGCAAGTATGCTATCAAAAATAACAAATTTAAATGGATACTTAATGTAAACACAAAATACCTCATTCATACAACATCAGTGCAAGAATGAATATAGACACAGAGGATAATGTATTTGCACATGTGCTTTTTATGTATTAACATGTGTCCTGTTCACTGATGCTAGATCTGCCTATTTAAAATGTCAATTCTACTGTGCTCAATAAAAGGCAATATTGCATGTGCTGTGAACAATAAAAAATTCTAAATAAATTTTACATAATATTAAAATCTTATTAATTGAGACCAGTGAGTTAAGTACATAAAAATTTAATCAACCACAAAATCACTGACAAGAACTCAGTGTTCTTAGATTGCATCACAAGTACAAGATTTAACTTATAAACACTCTAGCCAACATCTTATCCATGAAAAAGGAGATGAAAATTATGGTCAACAGACCTCCATATTAGCAAAATAGAGGTACTTCAAAACTTAAAAGTCCTAATTGCATCATACAGTGAAAAGAACATTAAAATTATTACCAGCTCCAGATATGTTGAGGTGGCTAACTCACTCAGTAGTAGTGCATATCTTGAAAACTTTCTGTTAATGTAAATGCAAGATGATGTTGCAAGAATCGATGTTGATGCAGTAAACACTGATTTTCTTAATGCTGATAAAACTAAACAGTTAAAGCTTTAACAACTTAACAAGGGGACAGACTCGCTGAAATGCATTTCATCAACAGATTTCATTAGGCAGTATGAATGATGAACTGCCTGATGAAGTCTATTGACAAAACCCATAGTGGGTCTGTCCCATTGTTGTTAAACTTTTTAGCTTTTAACTTTTGATAGCTTAATTTGAATGACATGTTCTGGGCTCATCAATGATTTATGAGGTTAAAATCAGCTATCCTAAAGTCAACAAAGGGTAGTATAAGCATCAGCAAAACAACTAAAAGCATCTCTACAAGGATATTACCAAATTTAAAAGGTGAACTAACATCTCTGTATGAAGAAAAGATCGGCATAAAGAAAATCAGTATTTACTGTGTCATAATCGATTCTCACAACCTGCATTACATCAATAGTAAGAGTTTAAGACAAGCACCGTTACTGAGCAAGTCAACCACATCAACAAATATCAGGAATTGGTGATAATTTTAACCTCCTTTTCACCGTATCATGCAATTAGGACTTTAAGTTTTCAATATATTTATATTTTGCTAATATGAAGGTCTATTGACCATAATTCTCATCCGGCCCCGATCTCTTGGAAAAGGTGTGAATTAAACCTTGTACTTAAGATGCAATCTATGAATATTCAGTTCTTGTCAGTGATTTTATAACTGATTAAATCTGTATAAACTTTACATAAGGAGCATACAAAAATTTCACTGAAAACTCCATATAATTATTTCTCAATTAATTAAAATTTCAAGATCCCACAAATAGTTCAGACCATTCTACACCAAACAAGGAAAATGGCCTGTGGGCAAATTCTCTAATAAGCCATGCATTGGTACAGGTATGCCATATACTAACAACATAAATGACATATAACAATAACACATGACACAATTAAATTTGAAACCAAAAAATACCAACTGATGCATATATAGCAGTAATTATTTCACTAATAAAATAATTCATTTTAAAAAGTTAACAATTTTACCAAACACTGTACATAAAAGACACAACTTAAGAGTAAATATAATCTCCTTTTTAATAGCCCTCATTTTTTTCTGCAAAATACTGCACATAAAATAAAAAGTGGGTAAAATTTACACACATCTGTTTGTCTTACTGTCTGTGAATCCTCCTTTGTGAAACCTTCATATTTAGATCTTATAAAGAATATTAAAAGTTTAAAATGTGCTCTCAAGACTTAAGAAACAAATTCAAGAAACAGGAGAGGTTAGATATAGATCAGGACAAGGTTAACCTAGAGCCATAACTGCTCAGGATGATAGGCAAAAATCTTGCAAGCTGTCAATAGTCACAAAGATGACAATTTTAAAGACATTATTACGTACAAGAGGCTGCATAAACAAGGTCTGTATGCATGAAAGCCGATGGTTTATGTTCCTCTCATCTTCTTCAACAGAATTGTTCATTTAAAATGGTGCAGACCCATCACCTTTAGTTGCAAAGCATCCAAGTATTATGTGGCTTGATTTTGTGAATAATAATGAGGTTCACTGAGTCATCCACTACCTCTTAGCAGCACCTTATATAGGGATAAGTTGCATTGGTTTTACAATGCACCCATGTGCAGAATGACACACTGGTGAAGAGAATTATTGTCTCTAAAGGTTCAAAAAATTGGAGGTCAGTCAAGAATGAAATATGTGACAATCACAAAAAAGATATTATTAGAGCTGAGATTCAATGGTATAATGGAGCAGCTGTTGATCAAAACTGACATCTGGAGAATAAAACTGCACCATCTGGTGGACTTCAGTAGCTTTTCATTGCTTCAAAATTTTGTTTTGTAGTAGTTTGGTTTCTGCTTAATGTCATTACTTCATTCTTAAAAAACATAACACTAAGTGAAACATTACACAAATCATAAGTTCCCATAGGAAACAATGTTATTAATTAAAATTGGTTCCAAAACCTATGTTCAGACACCTTAAGATATTTATTTTAACTACACAAGTGTGTTTCCCAATGCTATAATTTATATCTGAACTATAAGTGAATTAAAACATAACATACATATATCCTAGTAAAAATAAATATGCATAAAATATGAAGGTTCATAATAAAAATAATAAATTTTCCATTTCACACCACTTACAATGATACTGAGCTTTTTAATTAAGACTCAGAGGAAGGGGAGAGTTGTAAGTTCATAGCAATTTGATAATTTGGGTGGCTTTCTAAAACATTTATCAAGGGACTACCAAAATGTTTGGGATAACTGTTCATTACCAAACTTTACATATGGTTATCCCTCAAAACAATCTGTATTGTATTAAACATTTCAAGTCCATATCTATGTTAGAACCTGAGTAAGTCTAAAATACCTTTTTTTTTCATACTAACATCAACTGCAAGGAATGTTGCATATCAACTGCACATCAAAAAATTTCAATTAAAAATGCCACATTCTTAAGCTAAATAAAACTTTTTTTATTATAAACAAAGGATGGAGATAACCTAGAAGCCTTATTAGGCTTGTCCTGGCTTCTCATGCAACATACAAACACATACACAGCCAAATTCACCATTATCATTTACATAGCATAAATTCAGCCCTTTGGACTTTGGGTAGTCCATCTAACCTGAACATAAACTGAGGATTCCAACTAATAAATTCCACAAATAAAGCAGTACAGAACACTTTTGCTAGCCAAAACAACAAACCAATATTGATCAAGTGTAATATGCCGTGGTGATATGCATGCATGTGCTTTCAATTTTTGACAGTGGGCTGCATAACTTTGAAACATTAAAATGAATAATGGTAGCATTAAAGGTTGAATTGTTTTACTTCTGAGTGGCACTTCTGTGTCCACAATAAACTAAATGGTCATGTCACAAGGATTCAAAGGCTCAATTTACTAGGGAAAGGAGACCTACTGTCAAGCTGCTAAGAGACAAATGAGAGACTGTCAACAAGCCCATTCAGCATGTTCTTTAACATGCACAGAGATCTCCTGCATGAGGTGCCATGGCTTAATATCCCATCTTATGGTTGGTAGTCTTTCCAAATTCATCATGTCCATTCTTTTGTTAAGGACAGGGTGTAAATTATCAAAAATAAATCTCAATGCTAGTACAGTTGGGATTCAAACATGGGAACTTCCAATTACAGGCCTGGTACACTACTGATTGAGCTAACCCCCCACTCTCTCTGGTATTCAGGTAATGAAATTTAAAGGAAATATTAAATGAGTGGAATTTGCCTGGGGATTCATTTCATTTCTTACACACTGCACACAAAAGTACCTTTTAACCTTAGTTTACATGCATTTTTTCTAAACTTTGTTGGAATGTTCAACTTTATCATTTTAAATCAAGTGTCTCAAACTCAAGTCCCATAAGGGCCAAATCAGTTATTTCTCAATATATGGCAGGCTGCATTATATGAAATAATAAGCAAAACATAATTATATATATTGTTGTTTTAGTACTTAAATGTTACATACTTTTAATACTAAAATATAAACCTAAATTTCATTTCTAGTGGGCTGAAAAATTTCATTCCTTTGGCTGAAAACAATCATATTCTCCAAACTCAAGTGAGATCACCTCAGTCAAGCCAAGCTAGTAAACCTCAGTTCACTACCATGATTATCACAGAATGTATTACTTGCAGGCTGCACAAAATGACCTTAAGGGCTACATGTTTGAGACTCCTGTTTTAAATGGAAAAAATACACACATAAAATATGATAATAATGAACAACTTGCCTAAAGTTTGATATGACTTTCTGATTGTATTAGCAGAGAAGTAATTTTGGGAACGTAGGTAATCAGAACTAACACCAGCTACTATTGTGGTAATACTGCCAGCAATATAAAGTAAGGAATTCTCATATCCATTCTAAAATAAATGAGAAAAGCCTAAATTACAAGCATGGAAATGTATATGACAATATGATACAAATTAAGTGGCACTGAAAACTTGCTTTAGTACCAAAAAAATACATATAAAAAACAAAGTGAAATATGATTCTATAAATGCAATTTGTATAATTGTAATTTATATATATTCTCAAATACAGGGAATTCACAAAAAGTGCAAGAGTTTTAAAATATATATCTCCTCAAAAAAAAATTTAGAAGAGCAGTTCAACACCACCAGTAGGAGAATTTGAATTTGTAGTGGTCACCAAATGGAGATGTGTGTTGCACAGCAATAAACAAGATAGCATACACTTTGCAGGAGCATGTTTTTATTGTGGAAACATTTTATCAGTTAGTGTTCTGGAAGTGCAACATCAGTTTCAGAAGAAATTTGGAACTAAAAAAAGATTGCTAATTAACTGACTGGTTGAAAAGGGAAGTAGTAGGTTACAGGAAAATATCAGTGCTTATTACAGACAATGTTGCACATGTTCATGAAGCTCTGCTATGAAGACCTGAGAAATATGTTGCATGACCAGATTGTGGTCTTGATCAGTGTTAAAAAACCCTCCAATCCACCACCTGGGAATCAAACATAGAACCTGCTACGTCAGGGCACAACCATGCATTATTGTAAACTGAAGGGAACTTAGTAACTTTAATGAGTCACACATAATTTTTATTTAATGTTAATCATAACCTAATTTTCCCTTACAGATCACCTGATGTCCTTCTTATAGAACAGATATTGCAGTGATGACAAAATCCAAATCATGAAACAGGAAAGTGTGAAAAAAACCAATTGATCTGCCCTCCTGGACTCGAACATGGGATTTTCTGGTTACATGCAGTTCCTTTACCAGTTGAGATAAGATGGTGGACATTTTTCATTTGCTTAATAAGATTATGAAAAAGGTAACAAGTACTTCCAGTACTTCAACTGCCATGGTGCAAACATCCGCTTATTTTATACCAATGAAGAACTTACTAATTTTATTTCACTGTGCATTATTTTTAATATCAATCATAAAATAATCTTCTTTTACAAGTTGCCTGACAGAATTTATATAGAAAATATACTCACTGCAATAATTACATAGTCCATATATCATGGAAAAGAAATTTCGCACATACCTATTCCATAGTCTTGACTACATCATGACTGCAATGAATATCGATTCTATATGAAGGCCATCACAACTTGTTTAGGTTATAATTAACATCCAGTAAAAAGGGGGAAATTATGGGAAATTTAGGCTGTAATTAACATCAAGTAAAAATGATGTATGATGCATTAAAATTGTTAAATTCCCCACTGGTTCAAAATAAGTGCATGGTTGCACCCTGATAACTGAACTACTGAAAGTACTTACTACCTTCCTTCAGAACCTTACTTTAGAAAGTGTAAAGCTAATAATATATACTAATAATGCATAACCAAGAGATCTTGTGTTCAAGTCTGAGAAATAAATTGATAGTTTTTTTTTCACTTGCCTATTGCATGATCTTGACCAAGGCCAGATCTAGGAAGGTGGGCATCCCCCACACACACATTTTTTAAAGAATGCTAATAAGGGTAATAGAGACAAAAATGATTAAATTTGAGCATATTTCAAGCATTTTTCATGAAATTTCTTAACACCTGTAAAATGGAAGGCAAAATGTTGCAATGCAATGGAAATCCAGTCTTTTGCCCCCCCCCCCCCTTTTCACTTTTTTTCCAGTTCAATTGAGTCACTTGCTGCCCCTCTTTATTTTTTATCTAGATCTGGGCTTGATCTGGACTATGTTATCACTAAAGTGAGCATCTGTTCTATATGCAGCATGACTCTTGCAAGATTTCAAGTTAAAACAAATCTAACAAAATCTCAATAAGATGGTTGTATCCATACAAATTTCAGATGTTACAAGCCCTCCATGACAACAACTGCAATGAAGGCTAAAGTTCTGTGATGACTTTCTATTCATTCTTGGTAGCAAAACACAGAAGCCACTGACTAAATGTGGTTAACAGATGAGGCTCATTTGTACATGGATGGATATGTTAATAGGCAAAATGTATTCCAAATGTCAGCAAAATTCCAACAGACTCTTCTTTTCCTCAGTATGTGATTAGCAAACGAAAGATTATTGGAGAGTCGTCATTAATGGCACAGCACTGTTATAACAATATCAAATGCCTGCAGTTGCTTCTTATGAATCATAAAATATTCAGACATTTATTCAGCAAAATGGACCAAGTACTCATATCACAAAATGTCATACTGTATCTCCTTCATAAATATTTCGGCAGACACATCTTATCAAATCACTTTGCAGAAAAATATATCTTTAAGTGGTCATGGCCAGCATATTCACCACACGTGTGATTATTTCCAGTGAGAATTTGGGAAGTACTGTGTCTACCTCAACAATTCATGAACAGTTCAAAAGTTTAGAATAAAACCTACTGTCATTGATTCAGATAAAGTATGCACAACAGTGTACAACTTTGCAATTTGTTTACAGAAAATTATAGACATCAGACAGTGTCATAACAGAAATACTTTTACATAACTAGGGGCATCCAGCTAGTTCTGTTTCTAAAGTTGAGAGAAAGTATCATAAATTGAAGAAAAAGAAGTCATTCAACAATTGTTAAAACCATAAATTGACAAGCCACTGGACATTAAAGCACAGCTATAGCCAAGGAGAAACTGAAGAATTTATACAATTTCATTATAGGATTCAGTTTGGTTATTTTACCTTTAAGTGGCAGTTTTGGGCATACAATAGGCTAATTGTCCAGGTCACAAGCACCCCACAGGCTAAGAAAGTGGGGGGAAGAGACCCACTAGACAGATGGAAGCTTCTTGTCAAGGCTACCCATTGTGTTCTTTAATGTGCACAGGGTATGGCTCTCCTGCACACAAGGTCATAATGTAATGTACCATCCAACATACAGCAGTCTTTCCAGGCCCATCAGTGTCCCCTTTCTCACTGAGGGCAGAGTGGGTTAATGGAGATAAATCTCAATGTTGGCACAGTTGGGACTGAACCTGGGAACTGCAGATTGCAAGACTGACATCTGACTGAACTAACCTCTTCCTTTTAATTATAGCTCCATCATCCACATTAGTACAACACTGGAAGAGAACATCCAGAAATATATATCAACAGGAAGAATTTATGCAATGCTGATAACTAAAAAGAATACTATTCCATGGCTGCATGAGAATTTTGTTTGTATGTATATATATGTATTTATTCCAGGAAAACTTTTAATGAATTGTTACAAAATTGCAACCCTTTATTAAACTTCGTTACTTCCTTGTGTTTTCCTATTACTTTTATCCCCATTCAAAGTCTCTCTTTATTCCGTGTGCCTATTGCAACTTTGACGGTTTCTCTTCCAAAAGATAATGGGCATCTCCTTGAACATCAGACTATTCTTCATTGCACAATGCTTATCAGAAGGGCCAGATCAGGGAAATAGCCATGAAATAACATTCAAATACATTGATGATATAACATTCAAAATTGATGCTTTGATTGCAACAGCTCATATGGTACATTTACAATTCCACCAAATGATTGAGCTTTTTTGAATGCAATTTAGCTTTAGATGTGAGTAATAATAATAACCTTTTCTACACAATTGTTGTTTGTGTACTATTTATTAGATTCATATTTCATCATTTATTGCAGTGAAAATATTATCCACGATTTTTTTTATAACAAGAAAGCAACGAAAAGCACGCCGATATTCTCTCCACATTTTTGCTGATAATTTGTGTGGCACCCAAACAAAAATAACCAGTTTATGCAAGTTTCTAATTACAGATGTATGATCAGCATTCAGTTTTACTGCAAGTTCTCTTGATGTTTGCCATGAATTTTCACAATTTCTTTCAAAACAATGAGGTTGCATGAATGTGTTTGTACAAGAAACCGCTATAACCTACAAAGAGTTTCCATGCATCCTTCCTATGTGCAGCAGAAGAACAAAAGCAGAAAGGAACAATAAGCAAAAAACTTTGAAGATAGTTCTTGAACATAGCAAGCTCAAAATAAAAGTCTGCAAACCTGATAAAACTTTTTCTTTAAACCAACAAATACTTTAAGCTATAACATATTAGAAAGTTGAAAATACTGAGGTTTGAAGATATACCTACTTTTTCAATTGGAAAATGTAGTATAGCAGTCATGTAGTTGGGAAGTTCTGTTAGCAAAGTGTAAAATCCCCACCCAATGCAAAATTTTGAAACAGATAAAGCCCACACTGGACCTGAAGTAAATATTTCCTTCCATGGAACCTCGTGAATCTAAAAATGAGAAAACATCATTAAAATATTATAACAACTTTCTAGCACAGGGATGTAAGAGTTCTATTGGAGTGATACTTGGCAAAATTACTTTGTGGGATTAACAGCTCACCAACTGCAGTGGATGTATTCACTGAAGAGAAGATATATGCAAGCAGAAGAAGGGAATGTTTATGCAGTCTGCTCATAGGTGGAAGAGGGAAAAAACATTTGTAGAAAGCATGAAGATGCCCTCATAAGTACACTATCACTACAAGTTGAAGAATTCAAATTTGCAGTCCAAAGTAAAAAAGCTTATAAATAAATAAATACCCCCTCAAGCAGCTGCTTGCCACAGAGATCTGACAGGAGCCTGTCAGTTTATATGCCACAGTAGAAGATCTGAGAGGATGGCAGGACCTCAGCAGAAAAAAGACACATACATCCATGCCTTACCCGGGGCTCAAACCCAGGTCCCTTAGATCAGTAGCCAAGCATGCTAACCACTCGGCCATGGGACAGCTTAGTAAAAAAAAAAGTTTAAAAAAGTTTTCACATCGTTTTAAATTGCTATATTGAGTCTGCTGTATTCAAAAACTTCTTTAAAAGTGTATAGTATAGGGGTTTGATTGAAGTCTGTTGTAGCTAGTAACATGATGGGAGAACATTATAAGCACAAACTGAAGAACTTAGTTTGTTATTTACAGTTACTAAACACATCAGCTAGATACATCAGATATGTGACTGTTTATATACCACAGGTGATGAGAAATGCAACTGACTGAGAAGTGCATTATACACAACATCACATGCTTCTTGATGCATTGTGCAGTCAGTGCCAAAGCACATTTCATGTTATATATAAGCACATAAACAGATGTGTGCATTACTCCACTTAACGTCTGCAGTAACCATTAGTAGAAGACTTGAGCTTTAGTTTATGCACATGACGCTCTCTTACCTTGTTACCAGCTACACCTGATTACGGTAACTATTCTCCATATTATGCTGTACAACAGACTACAGTACTTATGCAGGACACAAACTTGGGTTCTTCAATTTCTATCTGCAATAATCTACTCACTGGGGCTGTTTCTTGACATCAACAAACATTTGCTACCCCATCTACTATCAATGGCCAATTAGGGACATTACCTGCAGTGATGAATTGTCAATCCCACAAAGATATATTGTCAGCTAGTACTTCACTAGAAACATCCCTGGTAGCTAACATTATCTAAAAATTAATGTTTACTACTCAGCTTGTCTATTCTTACATGCTCACCTACTCAGAAAATCTTCCTATTTTACATGAGATACCAACTAGATGTACCAGCAATTTTACAGTGACAGATCTGTACTTAGACTATTTAAATATTAACAAGGTTACAGAGCTGTTGCATATTTAGATACTACATGCAGTATTCATGTATGGTTAACCATCCTCCAGTTATTGAAAACCTGCTGTGGTACACTCTAATGTGCATTGTTGCCACCACAGTAGGGGTCTTCTTCCCAGCTATCAGGCACAGATGGTTTGTGAATGTTGTTGTTGGGGCATCATCCACTGCACTCATTGTTATCTGATAGCTACAGGAACAGCTCTGTAGCAGTTTGGCATTATTATCAGCTAACAACAGTCATCTTATACACCACAAACAGAAGAAAGTAGACAAATTTTTACTTCATATTAAGAAAAATGTTTACAGATGCATTTCAGATATCTCTTGATCCTTGAAAACTGTGAAAGGGTTTGAGGGGTGTGTACTTTATTTGTTTACATTTGGTGAATGACTCAAAAAAGAAGCATATTTCAGTGAATTTTAAGTGCTAACAATTGAATTTGTTTACATATGTAAACATTAAATATTGGCTAAAAGATAGTGTTTATAAATGTCAATCACAGTTCAAATTGTTAAATTCAAAAATGATAAGAAACAAATTCACAGCAAATGTTGTCATGTACTATAACACCAATTTTAAAACAATATGAAATGCACCTTCAACAAGATATTTCAATTTCTTAAATGCTGAAGCATACCCTGTTTCCACTGACTACAAAGGATTGATTAGAATATGTAATATAAGAACTAAGAAAAAAAAACATGCAAAAGAAGCCAACATTCAGAGTTGGGTTGTTTTACCTCTGAGCGGCACTTTTTTGCACACCATGGGCTAAATGGCCAGGTCACATGGACCCCGAAGGCTCAGAGAAGGTTGGGGGAGGGGACCTACTGGAACAGCTGTTGGGAGACAGATGGGAGCCTCTCGTCAAGGCCATCCAGCGTGTTCTTTAACGTGCACAGGGTATGTCTCTCCCGCACACGGGGCCACGGCTTAATGACCCATCCAGCGGCCTTTCCAAGCCCATTGGTGTCCCCTACTGACCGTGGGCAGAGTGGGGAATTTTTGCGAAGCCAACATTCAAATATTATTGCTAAGGATGCAACAAAATAATCCCAATTCAGATCCCTCTGAAGAATCACTTAAAAATACTAAATATCATTTTCAACTTTAAATGTCCAGTTAACAACTGAAGAACCACTTCAGATTAATACCACTGGATCTATAACAAAACTGACTAACAATGGACAAAATCAAATACAAATAATTTTACTGAATTTTACTACCAATAAAAAATAGAACAAATGTAAAACAACTATGAAAATGGACATTTAGAAATTGATGAGAGTGGAAACAAATATTACATTGATGAAAAACAAATCTATTCAAAATTCTTCAAGAAACTAAGATAGTGAACAAGAAATGATAAAATATATTACAGAAATCCTGAAAACCATCTTCTTAAAAGAAGAAACCGAGAAAAAGTTCAAGTCAAAGCTTAATTTGAATTATATTGAGGATGCCATAATTCAAAAAGTATATGTGAAAAGAGAATACCTAACTCTTTGCAAAAACTTTACTGATAAAGTCTTCACATCTGGTCTCAAATTTGTTCTTGCTGAAGGAATCATTGAGCACTTTCAAATCAAATGTTAAACTGAAAAAAGGACAGAGAGTTTCAAAAAAATTGCAAAGTCCAAGAAATGAATGATCACAACAATTACTCTCAGTGGACTAATTTACCAAATGTAACAATTTCCTTCTGCCAAAATTTTTTTGAATTCTCCAACCTCTTAAAATTGCTTTACTCCTTCTGTGAATCCTAAACCATTCATTGAGAGCTGATAGCAATGAGTTATCAGACATTCCACAAGTCAAGCAAAAAAAGAAAAAAAAAATGAGAGGAAAACATTTTTGCTCATGCCATTTGATTTGCAATATTTTTATAACATTTTGCAATAATCAAATAAAAATACCTCAAAATACATAAAAGAATATCTACAATTAGCTCAATAAAAGCAAAGTCGACAGATACAAGGTTATTGAATTGTGATAGTTATTGATAGTTGCAAGAGCAAAGCACGTTTTCCAACTACAACCATATAAAAACTTTACATCACTACTATACCTAAGCAATAAAATCAATCAAAAGAATACTACTTGGGGTGGTTAGTGAAATATATATTTGCAACACCCAACCCACCTGATTTAGCAATTGGTCACATGTACACAGTCATATCAGAATAATATGACCCCTACCATACATATATTATGGTAGGTCATATTATTCTGATATGACTGTGTATATACTAGAGCAACCAAATACAATTTGTTCAGCTATGCCTGCATAATTTCTAATAATCATATAACCATAATCATTTGCATGGTCAAATATTGCACAAATCTGCAACCAGTAAAAAATGACAGGGAGTGTATCTGATCATCCATAGAGAAGTTATGCTGAGCAGTCAGAAAGATGCAATTACAGCATATCAGATCACAATCTAAATCCTTTTCTGTCTACTATGAAAAATGTAAAATGTCCAACATGGACAATTCCCAAGGGTTCCGATTAGATCCTTCTAACCAGATTTTTAGCATTTTACACTGAGAATTTTTTATTTTTATGTATTTTTTTTACACAGAAAGTACTGCAGGTGGTCTGAGAAAAGGCCTTCCAGAGGTATAAAAAATATGTGATAAGACTGAAATGTTTGTAAGATGCTGATCTGTATGTGAGATGAATGTTAGAAGTCATGCCACTCAATTTTCAGTGCTGAACTGTAACTGTAAACTGAAATCTGAGTATGTTTACAGATGAAAAGTGAAGGTTTGTGTTTCATATATACAGGGTGAATCTGAAAAAGTGGGCAAAACTTTACGGGGTGGTAGAACGCAGCTATACAAGCAATATTCGTCATAGAATGTATGGTCGGAACGCAAACAGCGAGCCGCTAGGTGGCATTGGAAATGGTATAAAAGAATGAAAAGAAATGCCTGATGTCTTCGCAAATGTGCGTCGGTCCCTATCCCGCAGGTGTGAAGCCTGCATTACAGCTGGCGGCAGCTCTTTTGAGCAATTTCTTTGAGCATGTACCTCAATTACATTTCTGTTAATAAAATGTTTTCTGAAGTATCTCCTCTCCTTCTTGTGTTCATTCTTTAAATGTGACAGTGGAAAACTACCTTTTAACTTCTCACCGCTTGCGTTCCGACCATACATTCTATGATGAATATTGCTCGTATAGCTGCGTTCTACCATCCCATAAAGTTTTGCCCACTTTTTCAGATTCACCCTGTATATGTGGCAAATCCGGAGAAGCATTTCTGGAGAAAACTGATGCTAAATCAGCACTTGGCAGGATGTTAGCACATGCAGCAGCGTGGTGAATGAATTTTTTTTTTTTTTTTTTTTTTTGGGGGGGGGGGGGTAGGCATAATGTACTTACAATGAATCAAATCTGGCTCAGTTAGACAAGATTTTTCAGAGAATGCACACTAGAACTTGCTGTTAATGCCAAGGTACAGTTCTCTACATGTAAATATGGTTGCACAAGCTCAGTAGCACTGTTATCATTAGCATTCTGCATGAAGAAATTTTATTTTTATGCAGTTTTCCTCCATTTTTACCACAAAAACATATTGGTATGAACAATAAAATTTTACAATTAATGTGAATTTCTAATAACATTAAAAAGCAACTTGAAAAATTGATCATACTTTCTTTTCTGTTACAGAAGATTCACGATTTTTAGTAATCAAATGTAATTCTTCTTTAGTTATTCTAGGGTGTGATTCAGGAGAATCGTGTATCAGTGCTATCCAGCATAAAAACCATAAACAGCCAAGTATGCCTACAAAAAAAAAATATCAGTTTACACATGGTACATTCAAACAGAACTTTCTTAAGACACTAATGCAATGATGTAATTACTATGAAATAATGCACTAGCTAAATATTTAACTAGAGCTTCTTGTTAATAATGCTAAAAAATACATTTTATATGCAATATGCCATCACGTAAGTCAAGAAAAATGGTTTCCATGGTCATTAACCCTTCCAGTGTCCAGGTTGAAAAACAGGTTGTCATCCAGGGGCCAAGCTATTTTCTCACTATGCTCAACCAAAAAAAACTTTAACTTTAGAACTTTTTTTGCCAAATAACTAATGAAAGGAATTATGGCATATTGAATACCAAATTAATCAGCATTTAATTCTGGATTTTCTGAAAATCAAGTATTTAACAAAAAAAGACGATATGTTTCATTTTAATGGGACTTTTTTAGAGTCATGTAGTAAAAAAAATGCATCTGGAAACACAAATAAAAATTTATTTACAAAAAAAATTAATAGACAGAAATGATTACAATGCACATGAATAAAATGACTACATATTTCTGAATAACAAAATATTACCTTTTTGGTTTTAAGTAAACATTTTTCTCGTTTTGCAATTTTTTTTCTCAATACCACACTTTGAGAAAATTCCAGGCTTTTAGTCAACTGTGCTGAGTCAGATAAACAAGTCAACTTTATTTGTTATTTTTTTAAAAAAAATTGTAAATGGCAATAGGTCATGTTATATATCAAATTAAATAGAATTTAATTACAAATTTTATGAAAATAAACAATATAAACAAATTTGCAAGCATATTGATTTTAATAAGCCTTTTTCTATGTGATATGGTGAAAAAAAAAAGATTGCACTATACAATTAAGGCTTCGTTTTGGAAAACCTGCTGAATAAAAATAGTTAAATTATATATTTATCGAAAGGAAATTTCCTCCCAAATAATATAATATTCAACCTGAAATATGATTTTCATTCCTTTTAATGATTCTTTTCAGTATCCTATATTTTAAACACAGCCAGTTTTTAAACACAATGTGACTTGGCCTTCTCACATTCACGGGATTTTCTGAACTAGCTATGAAATAGAACAAATAATTCCTTGGCTGCTTTTTTTTTACTAAACATTATGATTTTTTTCTTTGGATGTTGAAGTTTGGCAATCTTAGCTAAGTGCAGAAAGGTTTGTGCACCAAGGACCAGCCCTTCCCGAAATTGCTTCCATAGCAAGGAAGTCTATTTTGCTTCCATATCCAAGACATTCAATTTCAGAAAACGGTACAAACTCAAAGTTTTTTTATTAAAAAAACAAGAAATAATAAAAGAAAAATTGCATATAGTCTAATGGGATGTTAAATAAAATATCCACAACAACTTTTAAGCCGGCCTCCGATCTAGCATAACTTGGAAAGATCAATAAATCAGCCAATTGAAGATCGCTAACTAATGGAAGTAAATATTAAAAAAAAAATTAAATACCCCCTCAAGCAGCTCTTGCCACAGAGGTCTGACAGGAGCCTATCAGTTTATATGCCATAGTAGAAGATCTGAGAAGATGGCAGGACCTCAGCAGAAAAACGACACACATCCATGCCTTACCCGGGGCTCAAACCCGGTCCTATTAGATCAATAGCCAAGCGTGCTAACCACTTGGCCACGGGACGGTTACAGAAATTAATTTGCTTCCATATCCAAGACCTTGTTTATTTAAAAAAAATGATACTGTATTAAAGTTTTACTGGAAAAGTAATAAATAATAAAATAAAAATTAATATATAGCCCAATGCAATGTTAAAACATCCACAGCAACAAGCTGGCCATACGATATAACATAGCTATGAAAATATCAATACTTATCAATCAGCCAAAAGATCACAAATTTATGAAAATAAATCTACTGAAATGAAAAGTAAGGTTTTAATATAAAAAGTAAATACTAACTTTACAAAGGGTCCAATATGCAGGTCCAAAACACTATATAGCACACAGAATGAAGATAGCATGTGTCAGCCATCTGCATCTTGTTTGCCTCAGTGAACCATAACTAATTAAATGCAGCTGCAACCAGAATTTCTAAGAAGGATGTGTTTACTTCCAGTTTTGATTTTAGGAGTGGAAAAGATGCATAGAATGCTGGGAAAAATGATAAAAATAACTTGGGAATACTGAAATAGGTTTATGACAGAAATGAGTGTGAAATGGAAAGAAAAATTGCTTTAGGTATTTTGCAATTACTTCCAAAAATCGTTTTCAAAAATAGCAGTTTTGTTTTGATAATTTTTAGGAGATTTTCGAAACTTTAAGGAAAAAAATTGTTGATAATAGCTCAAATCAAACTTGTGAGCTTAAATCAGAAGGTTGCTTAACCCATTTCTTCCCAAGTGTTGCATGTACGCAACACTGGGAAGAAATGGGTTAAGCAAAATAGGAAGGTTAACTAAGTAAATCAGCAATACTATTTAGTGCTTCTAAGAAATGGCAATCAGATGGCTTTATAACACTATTTATATTGTAGTTTAATAAAATATGCATCAAATTAAAAAATATTTTTAAAGCCTGAATTATATATTTTCATAAAATATGTATTAAAAAAAATTCAATGGCAATTTTTTTTTTGTTGTACTAAAGACGGATACATATGTCTTTGGCCTCTCAATTCAGATTCTCCAAACATATACAATGTGGACACTGGAAGGGTTAATATCATTTATACTTACATAAACATACACAGGAGTTAAAAACAGCCATACACTTCCCAATATCCTTAACTTTTTAATTTAGATGATGGATAGAGATAAAATTATTAAACACCAGTTACTTAACTCCTGATAAAGTCCATAATCCACCTTTCCACCCTAATATACCCAACCTCTACCATTAATCCTCAAACAGAATAAATTACCTTATATTATGTATGGAAACTGATACTCATCATAGCAAATTTTCATCTCCAAAATTTTAAATTACACGAAACATAAATTAAATATTCCCAATCAACACAATAAATTTATTTATGCTGTTTCTACATATGGCTTCATATATATATTTGTAGCCATCCTGTGGCCGAGTGGTTGGCATGCTTGGCTACTGATCAAAGGGACGCGGGTAAGGCACGATTGTTTTTTCCAGTTAAGGTCCCTCCATACTCACAGATCATCTACTATGGTGTATAAACTGACAGGCTCCTGTCAGACCTCTGTGACAAGCAGCTGCTTGATGGGATATTTATTTTATTTATATATGTTTGTAGAATAAGAGTTTTCAAATTCAAATATTTTATTGACCACTACTACAGTGGTATCATTTCTATTCCCACAAGGGTGTCTCTTTCCAATATCCTTAACTTTTTAATTTAGATGATGGATAGAGAAGAAATTAAGTTTTCACTTAATTACATCTCTATCCATCAAAAAGTTTTCAAATAATGAACTTTCCTTGTTACTGTTGTATATACATGTATATATAAAAGTCATTCAAATGAAATAAAAGCTGTTTTAACTCAAAAAAGAAAATATGCATGTGTTTTCCATAGTCTCTCATTACCATTTAGTTTTATCTCATGATGAGTGACTTCCTCTTAGTGAGTCTTTTAGTACCAGAAAAGTGTTAATCATTTGGCATTAAGTCTGGTGAATATGGAGGGTGAGATAGCACCTCAAACTTCATCTCCTGTATCTGCTCTATTGTAGAATGTGCAGTATTAAGATGGATGTCATGGTATCTTCAAGTGTGCTGCATACATACACCTGAGGATAACAAACCATTTCTTCCAAATTATTGGCTTAGATGATTCTGAAGCATATCACATTCAGATTTTTTTTTTTTGCTACAGCAGTGTTCCAAAATTACCCCCTTTATGATCCCAGAATAGCATAACACTTTTCCGGCTGAGCTTGGGTAAAGATTTTCTTTGCTGGAGGTTTGGGTGAATCAACCTTAACTTCTACATTTGATTTCTGGTAAGAAATAGTGTTCCCAGGATTCATAACCAGTTGCTAAATGTTCTAAGAAGGCATCTCCTTCCTGTTCATACTGTCCAAGAAGTGCAGAACATGCATCAACTTGTCATTCCTTCAGTTCATGTGTTAAATGTTAAGGAACTCAAAGAGCACTCACTTTTCTACACTGAAACTTCTTGTTAACGATGTTATATGCTGAGCTAACACTGTTAATCAGTGCTATGTCAATTTCAATAGGAATGCGAAAATTTTCTCAACATGTCGTGCTGGCATGAATTTTGCACTTTTAGACTGAGTTAAAGTTTGTCTTTTTTAAATGTCTGTCTATTGTCTTCAGTTGAGATATAATTTTAACAGCTGGGCAAATTCTTAACTGAATCAGTTGCACATCAAGATAAGCTATCTGATGTAGATAATTAGCCTCATGTGGAAAAATATGAATTATGTTATAATAGAGCAGTTGAAACTTGCCTATATTAACATAGGCAAAATGTAAGAAATAGTGGGACTGAAGTGAATCCATCACATTATGACCTATGTATACCATCAAAAAATTTGTTCCTTACGAAAGACCAATCATCTAATACCTTACAACAGGCAACAACAGTTAAGTAGTACCTTATAACAATTATCAATATGGACATTTTTTCAAAAATCACATATTCATTGCAACAACAACTGTGACAGATGGAAATAGTCTTTATATCAGTGTATAACAACACTATAAGAAATGTTTTCCACATCAAAATACAATCAGCTGTGAACTTCAGGACTATTCAACAGAGTCTGCAAACATCAGATGTATTGGCAAATAGGTAACTGCTTTTGCATTAAAACAAAGATAAAAAGTTTATCTTAATTAATTATATGACATCAGGTTAGATCTTTATTCTTAAATTGCAATTTCAGAAATAATTGATAATTCCTATTTATGTTATGTACCTCTGTGGCAAGCAGCTGCATGAGGATTCATTTATTTGTTATTCGCATAGTCAAAAACAAATTATTTTTCGAATTGCTGTCTATAATGTAATAGGTATTTGCTTTTGTGTTTATGAAAAGGTTGACTGATTTACTTAAGGATAATTAAAGGAAATACTTCACTATGATGATGCTCCTGAAATGCTAATGCAAAGCTGCACTCTATTGTAGAACCCCCCGACACACACACACACACACTTATATTAAAGGTCTATATCACCTGAAATTACAGTGTTAAAAGTTGTCTTAAATTTTAAATATTAAAGTATATATAACGTGACTTAATTACATCTCTATCTTGGTGCATGATCATAAGGGTGGTGCCACTGATTGTTTAAGAATAACATCAAAAGATAAAGCCACAAGTGCATTGAGTGTTGCCAACAGACTTTAATCAAAAATGTGAAGCAAGATTTCCTTTTCTGCATCTAATTCATTTTATGATGGGTTTGTAGTTTTCATTTGAATGATCTATGCAAAATCTTCAGGCAACCATTAGCTACAGAGGTCCAATCATACTGTATAATTTAGTTCCACATATATCCTAAATTACAGCTGAGCATTTGTTCACTGCAGACCAATTCTAACAAAACCTTGTGGCATTGTCCATTCACCACATTCTAGGTCTTCCCTTTTCTTGAGGCTACTGTTCATAATTGTTAAGCATATTTGAAGCAAATAACTCCACCCACATGGTATTGGAGATAACAGCACTGTAGTGAAGGTCAAATAATATTAATATGAAAGCTCTTATGCACACTGTTCATAACTCTATTTATTACCTGTGTTGTCTTTGCAGACAACATTGCAAAACCAATATAGTCTCTCCCAATATAAGATGCTGCTAAACCATTCCCATGTCAAGTCTGAAAAAATGGAATGAATCCAAAGGCCCAGCTCTTTTTTTCACTGTGCTCAGACAAAAAAATTTACTTCAGAACTTTTTTTGCTAAATAATTAATGAACAGAAATAATATATATGCCAAATTAAACAGCATTTAATTCTGAATTTTATGAAAATTACATTTCTAACCATAATGGAAAATATATTGATTTAAATGACTTTTTCTAATTGATGTAGTGAAAAGAAGGATAGCAAGGCAAAATTTCAAAAACCAAACAAATATAGTTATATATCAAAGAATATAATATTCTTTTTGAATAAAAAAAATCATCTGGAAAAGGACTATATTTTTAGAGCTTTTTTACTGTGACACACTTTAAACATGGGCCAGAATTGGAAAACATAACTTTGAAATTTTCACACTCATTCGAGAATTCTGTTCAGTTTATAGCAGTGGAGGAACACTTTCTTGTCTGGTGTTTCTTTGCAATGCTCATCACGCATCCTCTGTTTGAGTGTTGCACTTTGGTTATCTTCTTGACAGTCTCAACAAGTTACTGCACTGAGAGAAATATATCCTCATCCCCCCCCCCCCGCCTCCAAACAATAAGGGGGCTGATTCCTGAACTAAGAAAATATTTTGTTTCTATATGTAAAACCTCATTCATTCTTGGGAGAAGATAAAATACTGAATATTTTATTTTTTAAAAAAAATCAAGAAATAGTAACAATTTTAAGAAATAACCTAAAAGAAATTGGGAAAGAATATCCACAATAACAAGTTGTAAGACTTCCTCATTAGAAAAACCAGTGAAGATGAAGCCATAACTTTAAAAGATTGATAATAATAAATAAATCTGTGGAAAGAAAAACAAATTTTTATTTAAAAAACAAATTGCTAGCTGAGCAAATATTAATGTATCCAGTGTTCATAACAAGCAGGCTGATGCTGTAAAAACACACAAAAAGCCACACATTTAGCCAATTACTCACACTTGGGTTGGGTTGTTTTACCTTTTAGCAGCACTTTTTTGCATTAAATGGTCACATTACAAGGATCGCAAGGGTTCAGAGAAAGTTGGGGGAACACTGGACAGCTGTTAGAAGACAGATAGTAGCATCTCATAAAGGCCATCCAGCATGTTCTTTAATGTGCACAGGGTATGGCTCTCCTCAGTGTCCTCTACTGACCGAGGGCAGGGAGTTTTGCAGAGATAAATCTCAATGCTGGCCCAGGTGGGACTCAAACTTAGCAACTGAAGATTACAAGCCTGGTATGCTAATGACCGCCCCCCCCTACACTTCTGTTTTGTACTTGCTCTATTTGAACATGGTATATTCCCAGAACCAAAGAATTTAAGTAATTTTTCTACTTTTGGAAAATAATGCAATGAATGATAAAAATAATTTTAGAAACACTGAAATAGATTTTAAACCAAAAATGAGAGTGAAATGAAAAACATAACTATTTACTTGGAAATTGCTTTCAAAATCTTCCAATGTCAACAAAAGCATTTTTGGTTAATTTTCAGGAGCAAATCAAATTTTTACAGAAAAATGAAATGGCAACATTTCAGATCAAACTCATGAGCTAAAATATGAGGATTCTTGTAAGTTTTATAAAGTAAACATGATGCTGAATATAGGTATTAAGAATGGTGATCCAAACATTATGCAATCTAATATTTACATTGCATAAAAATATGCGTTAAATTGAAAAGGTAAACATTATTTTTTGGCTTTAAACTAATATTTTTATAAGATGATATATATATACAGTCTCTGACTAACACAATCTGAAAAAGGAGCTCCCATTGCCATGTAACATTTAATGAATTAATGAATGAATGACTAACACAAATCCTACCAATATAATTTTGGTTTAACATGATTTCGAAAATAGGGCTGGTTTTTGACTAATACAACTAGCTGTTTGATTTAGCACAATTTCTCCAATAATTCTCTATGACTGTTTATGCTATTGCATTTGTAGTAAGAGAAAACACCTTGGATGCTTTCCTTGTTTCACTTATCTGACTTATCCTAGTTCATAATTTAAGCAGAAAGATTTTTTACATTTACAAATTAGTGCGTTTAAACAGCTATAACACATAATATATTTGTAAATAATAAAGAACATTTTAATTGTTGCTGACTGATGACAACGTACGCATATACAAATTCATCCTGACTGGTTAAATATTATAAATTATTCTATGTAGACATGCTTATAACATACAGCTAGTCATCTTCATTACTCAACAACAATTAGAGAGAACAATATAAAACAACCAATTTCTCAATTTCAATCTTCCTTATTAGACAAATCATGCTTTAAAATTAAACTACATTCAGCTATTTTTTGTTTCTACCTTTATCATTGTTTCATTTCGATACATTCATGTATGGGTTTCATTCATTCATGTATTTGTTGTCATTCATTCATGAATATGCATAAACCACCAAAAAACATAAAGCATTAACCAATGCATAATTATAAAATTAAAAATATGTCAAATCACATTAGGATTCTGGAATTCATCTTCTCCTATGTAGATATTTCTCAGAAATTCATGTCTAACACGATTTCACCTTACACGAATTTTTTGAAGAATGCATCTTGTTAGTCAGGGATTACGTGTGTATATAAATTCAAACAGGAATTTACATTCTTAAAATGAATTTTGTTTATGTTGTTATTGTTGTGCCAAAAACATTCATTGGTGCAACATTTGTTCAGCATTTTGAAAGAGTACAATTTGTTGGTAAGTATAAATTTATTAACACTACTAGCTTTTAAAGTATTGATAATCTCTTATAAACATTTGCATCATTTCAGCAATTAGGGTTTTTTTACTCATTTACTTGTTTCAAACACAAAACAATTAAAAAACACTCGAATACTTTCATACTTACCAAATACATAAAAAACTGAAGGCCAGCCACCAGCAAACCCATGTTCACACAACAAGGCTGCTACAGGAATAGTGAATACTGTGCCAACATTTGCTCCATTAGATGTAATAGCAATTAATGTACTACGTTCTTGAACTGGTGCCCATTTGGCAAATAATGCATAGAAAGCAGGAAACGTGACACCCTATTAACAAAATAAACCACATATAGTTTCAAAGCACAGAAAAACATTTTAGTTGATAATACTCTAAAATTCAATATTAAAGGAATATTGATAGAAATTGGGCATTTTAATATCTTAAAACATACTTTAATTGCTATGAAATATAATTTCATATATTCATCTAGGCAAAACAAAGATAAACCTATATATATATATTTTTAACTAAATTAATTTCATACTTTAAAATCATTACACAGAAATAAAGTTTTATAGAAAATTACAATAAGTTAAATTCTAAAAATATAAGAAAAACTTCAATTCACCATTCAAAAGTGTGTAGGGGTATGATGGTATGCAATTGTGATGAGCAAGAAAGGTAACCAGATGCACCCCAAAATATTAATCATGTATTTGTATAGAGCCCTGTACAGCATAGTGCTGATGCAACTGTGCTGAGAAAGTATACAAGAAATCTGGTGACCAGCACATAAGTCAAATAAATGATTGCATATTGTGCATAAGCTTCTGGAGCCAACATTCTGTACTGTTTGGCAATGGGGAGATGCTATTTATTAGGTGAAAATAATGCCCAGGATTGAATGCTTCAAAGCAGATCAAGACATATGGACATTGCCTATACTCTCAATGTACACCAAAACATATCTCAATAAAGTGTGGAGAAGATAAAGAGATCTGGAACATCCTCAAACATCACATAGGGTGTGAATGACTAAAGACACTTGTAAAAGATTACTGCATTTTATTGGAAACATGTTGACATACACCCATGGTAACCAAGTTACACTAACAATAATCTTCATGAAATTTGGATGAACTGTCACTGTACACTCAAGTTCCAGAACTCTTGGTAAGGCAACCAAACACAACTGAAATGTGCTTTTCAGTATATTACAAGGGGTCTAGATCACTACTGTTCAGTAAGAGTTTGGGTTCTATTTGCTGCCTGATAGTAGATATACATAGGTAGGAGGGTGTCTGGCCAGCCATCTCATTTTCAGCATGTTTAGAGGGTGCATCCAAATGATGAAGTTTCTCTGATGGCATGTGAATATATCAGAGCTTCTAAAACGGTCACATTCTTAGTTGACATCTAAGATAAAATATATGGTTCCATATAACTGGACAACCCAAATGTAGCAAAGTCAATAGAAAAAAAAAACATATTCTTAAAAAGCCAGGGGGGGGGGCGATCTTCTATTTAAAAACAAATATATTGCTAATAATGAATTGGGGGGAAAATAACTATATTCTTAAGGGGTTTTTTTTTTTACGTATTTATTCATATATTAAGAAAGATATTGCTCTGAATTTAACATCAATCAATTTTAGAGGAAAAATTGTCTTGAGCCAGGTGGAATACGAACCCACAACCACCTGATAACATGTCAGTTGTTATGGACCACTGAGCTACCGGCTGCCATTAAGATCTCCTCTAACTGATGCTATAAACATTTTACCAACAGTACACAATTTTCTGTGTCTCATGAAGGTATATTGTCCCAGCTGCTTCCAGCCTCAAGAGACAATATGAGAAGCATGTCATGAAGATGGCAAGTATATTTTGAGTATACAATTGTTTAGATTGAAGAGGTTTTTTTTCCGACGTATTTATTCATATATTAAGATATCACTCTATCACTCTTCCTTAATACTTTTAAGAACTTAAAATATATTTTATTATAAAAAATAAATAAATAAAAAATTATATTGACTAATATAAATTGGAAAAATCATTAGTTATGTGCCTAAAAATGTTTGGTTAAAAAAATTTAAAGAAATGAACCAGATTTCGTACACTGATGATTTGTTTATGAGCTGTGGGGTTAGCCAGGTCTGATCTATAAGGATCATATCATTCTTTCTATATCTATTTGTAATGGCAATAGGTCTGGGGTTCCGATTTATACAGGTACTGCACAGCCCCAACACCAATTGAGTGACAAATGGAACATTGAATGAAAGTGATATATTCACACTATCATGGCCTGTGCAGTTGCTGGATTGAAATTCACAGAACATACACCACCATACATAAACTTATTTCATAACTTATTTAACTTAATAAACATAAACTTAATAAATATAGCTTAATAAACATAACTTAATAAACATAAACTTATGTTAATAAATTTATGTATTAATATATAAACATAACTTATTATTTATTTTTAAAACAATAACTAACTTATTTCAGACTTCAGTGGAATATAACAATCTGAGTGTTACAAATTCCGGACATTAAACCGATCTGTATCTGACTGGCAATGGAAAAAAATATATTTTAGGCTTTTCAAAATAATACTATTTGTATTCAACGTAATGAAAGCAAATTATTCATTTTAAGTTTCACATAAACTTAATAAATATAGCTTAATAAACATAATTAATAAACATAACTTAATAAACATAAACTTATGTTAATAAATTTATGTATTAATATATATTATTATTATAAACATAACTTATTATTTATTTTTAAAACAATAACTAACTTATTTCAGACTTCAGTGGAATATAACAATCTGAGTGTTACAAATTCCGGACATTAAACCGATCTGTATCTGACTGGCAATGGAAAAAAATATATTTTAGGCTTTTCAAAACAATACTATTTGTATTCAACGTAATGAAAGCAAATTATTCATTTTAAGTTTCAGTTTTTTATATTTCTCAATAAAAAATTTATTAAATCTGATACATTTTTAATCCACAGCACTGTACAATTACAAAGTATTTAACCAGTATTATGCTGTTGAAGTATGCTGATGTCAATGGGTACAGAGGAAAAATTGTCTTGAGTCAAGTGGGATCTGAACCCATAACCTTCTAATAACATGTCAGGTGCTTTGAAAGCTGAGTTACTGGCCACTGATCAATCTCTCCTCTGTTTTTGATATTAAGCCCATGCCATAAGTCAAATACATAGAGTTGTCTTCGAGGTAGCTTCAAGGACTCTGAAGGTAACTAATAATACATACCAACAGAGCCTGTGAGTCTGTAAATGAGATCTGTTCAAAATAAAAAAAAATGCCAATCGAAGTCATGCCAGGAGTGTGGCTGGTCTTATGCACCAGCACAGAAGAGTTCTGTGAATGGAGTCTTCAACTGTGGTCAAGACAGCTGTAAGTGATCAACTTAGCATCTAAAACAGAGAAGAGATTGATCAGCAGCAGAACCTCACATGTTATCAGGAAGCTGTGGGTTTGGAACCTACTTGGTTCAAGACAATTTTACATCTGTAGCCATTGACATAAGCAACAGAATAACTAGCTGGCACAGATAGGTACTCCACACCACTGCTTGAAGTGCCACCTTTAGCAGCTGCTTGTAATTCTAATTTTCCCATTAACTTTCAAAATGTGTTCAAATGTGCTTCAAAATTTAGTCATTTCAATTTTGTTTTAAAATATTAAAAATACTTCTTTCAGCATATAACAGGCAACTTCTGCCATAGCAACATTTTTTCAAAACATACATTTTTGTGATAGCTAGAATAATAACTGCAAACTTATACAATAGTATTTGGTGAGTGACTTTAGAGTACCACTGACTGAATAATATATACCTTAATAAGTATTTTGAGAATTTTAGCATGTAAATGAAATGTAAACAAGGCTAAATAAAAAAAAAACACTATTTATTAGCAATTACCTCTCCTAGACCAGCTATGATTCTCACAATTACAAAGGCTGAAACACTCCATCGAGCTGCAATTGGTGTTACCAAGGTAAATAATGATGTACATAATATTCCACCTCCCATAAGCCATTTGCTGCTAAACACTTCTGCTAACCACCCACCAGGAACTTGTGTCACTATGTAACCATAAAAGAATGCTGCCAAAATGATTCCTTGAGTCTTCTCATCCCACAAAAATTCTCCATCCTAAAAATGGATTATTTATCAGAATTTTGCCATTTTACAATTTATTTTAAATTCATCATACTCCAATACAATGTACAAACTTTCTTAAATAAAACATTTAATCAATACAAAATATTATACAATGCAGAAATAAAACAATTTTAAGATTTAAGAAAGTTTTTAAAATTCAACAACTTTAAATATAATGTTTTGTAAATGAAAACAATGCACTAATTTGAAAGAATATGTTTCATTTCTTATATGATGACAGAATTGAAAAGGATTGCCAATATAATGATTGATACTGTTCAAAATTCAGAAGAACTATGGTACAATGTGTTGACTGAGAATAGCAGTTCTATGTAACAAGAGATACAACATAAATGACAATACACCTAACTGTTTGCATACCTAGCTTACAAAACTGAATTCACACCAACAGATGCGTAGCTTTTTAGTTGTTTACAGCAAAGAAAAAAACACACACACTCACACTGAACTTTGGATTGTTTTACCTCTGAGTGGCACTTTTTTTTGTGCAATGGGTTAAATGGCCAAGTCATAAAGATCCTGAGTGCTCAGAGAAGGTTGGGAGGAGAGGACTGACTGGACAGATGTTGGTAGACAGATGGTAGCCTCACATCAAGGCCATCCGCATATTCTTTAATGTGCACAGGGTATGGCTCTCCCACAAACAGGGCTACAGCTTCACATCCCATCTGACAGATGGCAGAGTGGGAGTTTTGTGGATATAAATCTCAATGCTGGCCCAGGCAAGACTAAAACAGGTGCAGATTATGAGCTGAGTGCTACAAACTGAGTCCCCCTGAACTTTGGAACTTCACATACTGAAGTTGAGTTGTTTTACCACTTGTGTGCACATGATGAGCTACATGGCTAGTCACAAAGACACCCAAGGATTCAGAGTTGGAAGACCTGCTGAACATGTATTAAGCGGCAGATAGATCAAGGCCATCCAATGTGCTCTTTAACTTGTGCTAGGTTATGGCTCTCTGCATATGGGGCTATAACTTAACAACCCATCCAATGGATGTCATTTTCAAGCCCATCAGTGCTCCCTATCTGACCAAGGGCTAAGTCTGAAGAGAAAATTCTCAACACAGGTACGATGGGACTTTAACCTGGGAACATTAGCTATGAATTTGTCATGTTACTAATTGAGCTAATATTATTTGTTCAATTAGTGACATACCAGATTAGTCACTCCTTATCCTGAAGTAAACATACCAGATACCCACTTCTTATCCTGAAGTAACTAGCAAACAATGTATAATATTAAAAATTCTAAGGAAAGAACAGGTGATATTTTTTACATTTTTTTATCTAAGGTGAAATTTTAGTGTGCTTTATCATTCTAGTAAAAAAATTACACTCCTCATAAAAAAATTGCTCTACCTAGAAGGAGTACAACTATGTTTATGAAAATTAGTATGGAAGTATGGGACTGTGATATAGGCAAATGAAGAGAAAATCACATGTCTGGTTACATTTAAAATGCAGCAGATGACATGTATTCTGTTAGTTGTAGGGATGGTTGTCATTGGAGAAAAGTGGACAGTGTAGATTAAAAAAAAAACGAACCTTACCTGTAAATATGATTACCATTGAAAGGTAATGATGTTTATACATCATAGATGGATATTTAATCAACTCAGCGAGTGTGAGGGAGGGCACATCATAGACCTGTGTGAGGCAGAATGGCCTCACACATTAATGTCACATTAATCACATTAATAGACATGGGAAGGTGTTTCATGCTGTCATTCAGGATCAGGACTTCCTCAAATGACATTATTAGATTGGATGATCAACTGATTCAATGGATGGTTGTACCAGAAATGCAATTGACTGACAGATATCCAGTAGCAGAAAGACTGATGGTGCACCACAGGTATCTGTCAGCACCATTCATTGATGCTTTCATGAAACTGGTATATGAGGAAGGCACCCTCTCCTCTGCACACTGCTCACCCTAAGCCACAGCATGGCAGATTGCAGTGATGCAATGACCTGAGTGGCATGACGAAAGTTGATATATCATCTTCACCAATGAATACTGGCAAAAGAGCATCCACATTGTGTATCATCGAGCCTCATACAGAGTCCACTACTGCCATCCTGGTGTGGGGCACATCTTTTACAACAGTCCATCATCTCTCACAGTCACTGAGAGCAATTTAACCATCCAGTAGTATGTGGATACTATTCTCTGCCATTGGTCTCACCACTCCTGCAAGGCATGCCAAGTGCCACATTCCAGTATGATAATGAAAGACCACATATAACAGACTTTGCTCAACAGCTCCATGCTATATGGCCACCACTGGTCACCATATCTGTCACTGATTGAGCACATCTGGGACATCATGAAATGATATATGAGAACAGAATTAACTCCAGAACAAAATGGGATAAATCTTCAGATGCACATACAGCAAATCTGGAGGACCATAGACCAGGACATTATTAGGAACATTTCTGACTCACTTCTTAACTGTATTAATGCTTGTATTGCTGCAAAAGGCACCAACACCTCATACTGATGTTATACTAATAGGTGAAGGTGGGGCCTTTTTTTTTTGTTGAGGAGTGTATTTTATATTTTTTTTCCCAATTTAAATATCTTGTAATATTTCTCTTATTACTTAAAATTTTCATTTTCTTCTTAATTTTTTATTACATCATGTAGTTATTTATATATATATCATATTTTAAGCAATAATAAAGCTAACAACTTAGTGCTACAGAAATTTTATTTTCAAAACTAGATAATTTTTATAAAAATTAAAAGATATATCTGCTAAGAATTAAGGAATTAAAAATACATTGAGATTACAGTTTATTAGTGCACCACCCATCACATAAATGGTTCAATCTGACACTAATACATCACAGCAGTGTGTGGTGTAAATCAGGAAAAGCTCATCGAGCATCGGTTAAAATTGAAAGGGGCAATATAAGCAAACTGAGTGACTTTGAACATGAAATAATAGTTGGTGCTAGGCATGCCGGTTCCAGCATCTCCCAATCTCCTCAACTTTTCCCAAACAACCATTTCAAGGGTTTATTACTGAGAATACAGCAAAAAGCAAAAACTACAAGTGATCAGCAATCTTGTGGATGAAAACAGCTTGTGGATCAGAGGGGTCAAAAGAGGGTGGCAAGAATCAGTAAACAGGCAACTACAACCTGGCAAATCACAGCAGAAATAAACATTGGTGCAGAGAAGATCATCTTGGAACGCACCACGTGACAGACCTAGTTGCGAATGGGCTACAACAGTTGCTGACCATGTTGAGTGGCGATGTTGTCAGGAAAGAACACAAAAGTGCATCGTCAGTGGACACAGGAACATCAACACTGGACTGTTGAGGACTGGAAAAAGGTAGCCTGGTCAGATGAATCAAGGTTTCTTTTACATCATGCTGATGGATCAGAATTTGGCACAAGCAACATGAGACCATGGATTCATCTTTTCTGGTGTCAACAGTTCAGGCTGGTGGTAGCAGTGTAATAGTGTAGGGAAAGTTTTCCTGGCACACATTAGGCCCCCTGATAACCATCAAAGGACATTTGAACACTATGACATATTTGAACATCATTGCTGACCATTTCATCCCTTCATGGCTACAGTTTATCCCCACTTGGATGGACATGTTCAACATGATAATGAACTAGCTCACAAGGCATATATCATCACCGAATGAGTCCAGAAACATGCAAAGTTTTCCTTGCTTCAATGGCCTGTACAGTCCTCAGATCTAAATCCTTTCGAGTATCTTTTGGGCTGAGGTTGTAAGCACTGTTCGCAGTGAAATTCGGCTGCCATCCAATTTTCTGCAACTGCAAGACACAATCATTTCCGCATGGTACAACATTCCTGCACAATGCACCCAGCATCTTGCAAGTTTTATATCCCAATGAATTCAGGGTGTTCTGAAAGCCAAAGGAAGCACAACACACTACTACGTAGGTGTACTTAATAAACTGGCATTTCAGTATATATTCATACTTTACAGTATATTAAACTTTTAAAATGTTAATATTTGCTATGGTAAAGCAATATATTTAATGCAGTTGCATCAAATTCAAGATATTGCTACAAAATATTTGACCCAAATATTACAATTTTTTTTAAATATTTTTAAATGAAGGAATGTCAATTAAGAAATAAATTAAGAAAATTTAATTAAAACAATTTCAATGTATAATTAAATAACAGTTCTAAATGCCAATACCTATTCAAACTCTTGAATTAAGCCGTATTCATTAGGCAACCTGTTTAAATCCTTATAATCCAAAAACCTGTTTAATATCCTTATAATGTACTTGTTTTCTACAACAAATTTAGTCCCAGAACTTTTTTTTTTATCAGACTACACATTTTACAGTGCAAGGATAGGAACAAAAACAAACATACATTACATATTACTATTTTCCTGAATTTGAAACCCACTAGACAAAGATGACAGTCTATTGCACATGAAAGAATATAAAACAAGAGACATGTATTTCCTAATTTACTGCCAATAATTTCCAAAAACAATTCAGCTATATATTCAAGTTACTGCAATTGATGAAATTATATATTATGAATTAAATCCTTTTTTCTGTTTCGAAAGAAGATGGAAAGCAACAAAAATAAGTTTTCAAACAATATTTTACATACCTTACATATGTTTATATTTTAATGCAATAAATTTATTGAATATTACATCAATACTGAATAAAAATTAAACAATGTTTATAATAGTTGCTCATTACAAAAGAAATAAACACTTGAAAAAAAGTTTAATGTGAGTAAAATGGGATTCAATGCTTGAAAGAGTAACTCAAGAAGAGATTTTTTTTTCTTAATCTAGGAATGTATGAAGTTCCCAAAGCCACCATGAGGAGCACTTCAATAAAGATTGCCAAAATGGCAAACCAAGTAGAGAAGGCGTTATGTGATCCAAGGATACAAAGTCAGCCACTCTTTTGCAACATTTATTCTGGAACTTCATAAAGATCTGCTTATGAAGAAATCAGATTTATTCATGGCATGAGCAATTTTCACAAACCCGATGTTTGTGCAAAGGCAAGAGTCCTAGTAGGCTGCAGGTATATGAAAAAACAGTTGAGCGGGTTCATACTGCACATTTAAGCAGCCCAGGAAAGTCAACAGTCAGGACTAGTCAATAATTAAGTGTGCCTCAGAGTTGGAAATTTTTACAAAACATATTAAAAATTAAGCCTACATGCTGCAGATGGTTCAAGCAATTACCACAAATGATAAAGAAGCAAGGTTTATATTTTGAAATTAATTTATTAACTTCATTGAACAAGAAGAAGATGTACTATCTTGTGTTTAGTGATGAAGCTTGTTTCACATCTCACACTATACACTACTGCATGTCTGACCACCAGTACAACAGCATTGTATGGCATTTTTTGGGGGCAACACATTTTCAAATAAACTAACAACCATAGATGGTAGAAGACTGGCTGAGTTAAGTACAACTTATTTTTCAATAAGGTGATCTTTAGTTACCTTTAAAATGACATTAGCTTTAGTTAATTAATCATCAATAGCTAAGAACAGATCTGGTAAAGGGGCAGCAGATTTTTAAATTGACTCTGGGTGGCAGATATTCAGGTTCATTATACAACAAAAAAAACCCTCAAGCAGCTGCTTGCCACAGACAGGAGCCTGTCAGTTTATATGCCTTAGTAGAAGGTCTGTGAGGATGGCAGGACCTCAGCAGAAAAACAACACATACATCCATGCCTTACCCGGGGCTCAAACGCAGGTCCCTTAGATCAGTAGCCAAGCATGCTAACCACTCGGCCATGGGTACAGGAGGCAAAATACCTAGCACAGACTCTGCCATCACACTATATGTAAACATTTGCAAGACAATCTGAAAGCAAATGTTTCCTGAAATATCTCGAACAATATTTATGGTCCATTTTTCCTTACCAGGAAAACTGTTACAAGAATTGTTTACTTAGATAATGCTTCTGCTTGACAAAGACTTCAGAGAAAATTAGATTTTTCAACAAGGATACCACCCAATTATCACAATGAAGTAACAGGATTCCTGAATGAGAAACTGCCCAGAAGATGGATTGGTTGTTGTGGAGGTCTGATGTCATGGCCTCCTAGATCCCTTGATCTCATTAATCTCATCTGTTAATCTCATACCATATATCACCAGTATGTTACATAGCTCCTAAGATAATTAAACTGAAATACTTGCTCAAGACTGTAACAATTCAGATTAACTGAATCACAGCCTGCCTGACCAATTTTCATCACTTTTACTACCAGTTTCATCAACATCATTTGCCAAAAGGGCTAAATCATCAGCATACTCTAAATCAAAAAATACCTTTGGACTTTTTCTTACATTTCCTTTCTATATATTTTAACTATTTTCTCATGACCATGGTATTATTCCTTTTTTTATTACATCATGGGTTGGGTTGTTTTACCTCTGAGTGGCACTTTTTTGCACACCATGCGCTAAATGGCCAGGTCACAAGGACCCCAAAGGCTCAGAGAATTGGGGGAGGGGACCCACTGGAACAGCTGTTGGGAGACAGATGGTAGCCTCCCGTCAAGGCCATCCAGCGTGTTCTTTAACGTGCACAGGGTATGACTCTCCCACACACGGGGCGACGGCTTAACGTCCCATCTGACGGACAACGCCCTTTCCAAGCTTATCGGTGTCCCATACTGACCGTGGGGAGGGCGGGGAATTTTTGCGGAGATAAATCTCAACACTGACCCAGCTGGGACTCGAACCTGGGAACTACAGATTACGAGCCTGGCACGCTACCAACTGAGCCACCCCCGCCCCTTATTACATCATGAAAGATCAAATATATGTTCCTCCTCTGCCAAACAATCTGAAGGAACTTAAAAACAGGATTCATTATCTGTGGAATCCATTGATGGAAGGCAGAAAAGGTAGATACCTTATGAAAAGCATGGAATATGTTTCATTTGGATGTGGTCAGGTCACCTATGGAGTCTACACTGAACATTTCTAGGTTAGGAAAAGATACTTTTTCAGTTACTCTTTCAAGCAATGTAACTTTGATTTTTGCATCATGTTTAGTGTACTTGCAATAAGTTTTTAAAGCATTCAATTTCTTTTGCAACAGTCCTGTAATATAATATTACCAGATATTGCAATACTATCACTTTTTAAAATATTAAACAAAACATCAAAAATACCTTCTGAAAATTATATGTAGCATTTGATTCTCCTGTGAATTTTGGACATTCTTCATTATCTGTTTCTTCAGTAATGATGGCTGTGTTGTTTACCATTGCCACGATGGCAACACTTAAATTTACACGAAGGGCATACACAATGAAAAATCCACAGAATGACCAGAATGTAAGAACATAACGAGTTGGAAAGCATCCTAAAAAAAGTTTTTTCGAAACAACTTTTTAAATTTCTAAGAAAATAATTTATTACAAATTAAAATGCACTATGGTTAAAGATATATGTTTATCAGAACATTTTTATAACCAAACAAAAAGGAACCATAGTCCCAAATATTAAAACAAAATACTTTGTTACATATATAGTATCAAATTATATATGTAATTATATAGTTTGGAGCATTAGAATGTATTTTTTTTTTATAACACACAGGTGTGAAACATGAAAAGAGTTCATTTGTAAAGGTGTTACTAAGCTTTTGCAAGTAGCTGTATTTGACTATTTAAAATATTTTGCAAACAAAGTTTTTGTTTTTGTAATAGGTTAGGCAGATCAGTTCAGGGTCCATCTGCAGTTTAGAGCATTTAACTTATTAGATGGCCCCAAAAGGGATAAAGGAATGTACATAAGGTGCATAAAATAATGTATGTGGAAATATACAATATGATAGCAGTGCAATGTGTACAGTATTAAGTGGCTTATTGGACTGACCATTGGTTGTTTCACGTGGCCTCTATACTTTTTGACAACACTTTGATTCTGTTTTCTCCACGCCTAAGGTTGTGAAAAGTAAGTTTGCTTATTTTTGGGAGGAGGGTTCGAATTTTGTTCTTTTCATGTGATCTGGATTTAATTCTATATACACAATGTGACAAGAAAGCATTATCTTCATCATCATCCTCAAGCAGTCATGGGCTACAAAAATCCAACCAGACTGTGCAATTTACCACTCCAAGCATATTTTTTCTGAGCTACATCTACTGCATCTGGCCACTGCACACTAATTCTAATGAGGTCCTGTTTGACATTGTCTGCCCACTGCATCCTAGGTCTCCCCCTCTTTCTGAGACCTTTAGGCACACTGTTCATAACCCTATTCATTAATCTATAATTATCCATACAGGCAACATGACCAAACCAATGGAGTCTCTCTCTGCAAAATATGTTGCTCAAAGAAGCTTGCCAACTCCTTTGCCTAACTTCAATACTTACAAAGTTGAACCACTTAATGCCCAAAATACTGCATAAGCATCTAGAATCATATGCATCTAGTTCCCTTCTATCTTGTTTACAAAGGGTCCAAGTTTCACTAAAATAACTAACTCTAGAAAGAATCAAATTATGTAATCTAATTTTAGTCTTTAGGTGTATATGCCTATTTCTCCACACTCTCCATATTTTCTTAAAAGTCCTGGCAGCAATCCCTATTCATCTGTTAATATCATATCAGATATCACCAGTATGTTACATAGCTCCCAAGATAATTACACTGAAATACTTGCTCAACACTGTAACAATTCAGATTAACTGAATCACAGCCTGCCTGACCAATTTTCATCACTTTTACTACCAGTCTCATCAACATCATTTGCCAAAAGGGCTAAATCATCAGCATACTCTAAATCAGAAATTTTCATATCTCTAGACCATTTAAGGCCATTTACAGGTAAGCACTTTTACATATTTATCCTTTAATTTATCTTTTTTTTCCCTACCTTTTATTGCTTAGTGAGCTTTTTTTTTTCAGGGGTCTTCAAATGTTTAGTTGCCTCTGATAAGATTATTTTGAGAGTTTTTTTGCTCAAACAAATATTTGTTGTTTATCAATAAATTTTGAATAAAATTAAAATAACTTAAAATTCTCTGTCATTGAGCAATAAACTCTTTAAATTAATCCTTCAAGCTATTGTTGGGTTGTTTTACCTCTGAGTGGCACTTTTTTGCACACCATGGGCTAAATGGCCAGGTCACATGGACCCCGAAGGCTCAGAGAAGGTTGGGGGAGGGGACCCACTGGAACAGCTGTTGGGAGACAGATGGTAGCCTCCCGTCAAGGCCATCCAGCGTGTTCTTTAACGTGCACAGGGTATGGCTCTCCCGCACACGGGGCCACGGCTTAACGTCCCATCCGACGGACGGCGGCCTTTCCAAGCCCATCGGTGTCCCCTACTGACCGTGGGCAGGGCGGGGAATTTTGCGGAGATAAATCTCAATGCTGACTCAGCTGGGACTCGAACCTGGGAACTACAGATTACGAGCCTGGCGCGCTACCGACTGAGCCACCCTCACCCCCCTTCAAACTATTTGGATATTAAAAAGTTTATAGGAGAAAACTCAAAAGCTCAGAATTCTAATTAATTTTTAATTAATTTCTAAGCAAGGTCTTTTTAATTGGTTAAAATAGTTGTCTTCGATAAGATTTTTTTAGGGGGAGGAGATTTTTTTTACATGCAGAGTTAAAATTTTTTGTATTTTTGCCATATTCTCTAGTCAAAATAGTTGTATCCAGAGAGATTATACAACTTTTAGGCTTTTTGAGTGTGGAAGGAAATTTGTTGTTTAGTGGTATGCCCAAGTCAAAATAGTTATGTCCAATGAGATTATACAACTTTTGGGACTTTTTTTTTTGAGTGCAGAACAAAAATTGTTACAGATATAGTTAAGTCAAAATATTTGTTTCCGATGAGATCATATAGCTCTTGGAGCTTTTTGTTAAGCACAGAAAATTTTTCATTGGTCAGTGCTACACATTGATGAAAGAAGTGGCTTCACTTAACATTCTTAAAGTGCTTAAGATGGCTTCATTATTTAGCAATATGCTCAATTAAGAAAAAATGCATTAGATGCAGTTATTTTTGCCAGTATTTTATTCATAAAACAAAATTTAGCATTTAAAAATAAGAGCTTATCATATTCTTTTTGGTTTATTTACACTTTACAATACCTTTACTAGCTCATAACACAAGTTTTAGGCCATTATAGGTACAACTTCGTTGAACATTGTTTGTAATGTGTTAGTGCTAGGTTTTGTTTCATTCTGTTTAGTATTAAACATTAATTTTTCTTATGGCAGTAATTTAGTTTTTGGTTTATTGAGGAAAATATTTTTGTTTCTGCTAGTGACCACTAGGGGCAAGTGGTTTGACAAATCACGATGTATCATTACATGGCATAAAAAAAATGGCAGCATTGTAACTGTGAACTGCAGTACCACTGAAACATCCATTTTATTATCCATCAGCATATTTGAACTAATCCAGGAATGCTGAACACCTTTCCGGAACTCACATGCCAAAATTACAGAAATATGAGAACATTTTCTAGCTCACATGCTAACAGTACTAATTTAAAATGTTATTTACTCCAAGATTACATATCATACAATACAAATTAAATTATTATCATACAATACAAATTATATAAAGTACCACAAATTTAAATAAAAGGTTGGAAAATACTAAATTTTAAATCTGCCATTATATAATAAAAAAATTATTATAACCAAAATCATTCAATAAAATGCAAAAACTCACAACTTCCCACTTACTATGTGTAGCACTTCACTGACCATCTGTTATCAGAATGAATTACCATTAACTGAGAAAGTAGCTCTCCGATACATAGGAATAAACCAAAACAGTGACTAAATTTTAAGATACAGAGAAATGCTTTTAAAGAAATCAGTTACAGGCAGATAGATTTTAGTGCATATATTTTGCAATATATGCAATGAGATACTCAATAGCATGCCAACAAAAATGGTCTCGCATGTCATAGATTCACCATCACTGAATTAATCTATTCCACTTACACCATTTTAAAAACTAAGGTTTCTTCAGTTTTAAAACTAGAACATACGTTATTAGATACTTACTGGATGAAACAACAGATTCATTGCACGATGAAACAGCTTTAGTTTTTTTATGCGTTTTCTTTGAAGAGCCATCAGATAACAGTTTATATCCATTTGGTGACATTGAAAATAATTAGATCTACTTGTGTCTGTTAAATAATCCACTATTTTTTATTACGAATACCATAGGATTTAGGTATATATATACACTGTCAAATATTCAAAAAATAAATATTTAGTACAAAAAAATTGGTAAAACTTTTGCTATGAATGCTTGTATCATGTATATTTTTCAGGAAAATACGTTATCTGAGCTGACAACGTTCCTCTTACAAACTGCTGCTGAATGAAACATACAATTAAAAATTATCTTAGGAAAATTTTTTATTCCCATGTCGCAGGGATATTATCAGATGAAAAACACTATAACCTATTATCTTAATAATAAACACATTTTCAGTGAAAAACAACACAACTATAAACAAAACTAACAACTTGTTGAGCTGGCAGCAGCCTAATTGCCATTACGTTTATACTTAATAACAAACTACACAAATATTCAGGGCTTGTTGGTGGTCTGTTGGTTCTGAAAACATTAGTTCTAACTGTAATTAACAGACAGATTACGTAAGTAAGAAAATAGTTTCTCCTCTATTAAAATTTGACGATTTATATCTTTATGATATATTATGTCTGCTTGTTCAGCATTATGCTGCATATTATGATTTGAAGCCCTTAAAAGTAGTTTTCAGCAATTACATTTCACTACTAAATTTGTCAAATTCATCAAGATAAAATATATAACATGCAAAAGTCTTTCTGTGTATTTATGCCGTATTTAGAGTTTAAATTCGGTTTACAGAACCTTCTTAAATTTAAGCAGCTTCCCCCACTTCCTTAGGTTTAAAGTACTAATGAATCCAGTGATTAAATATGAATGTAATGCTACATTTATCTTATAAATTTTAAATTTAAAGAGAGCTTGATCAAAGGCTTGACGTTGAGAATGGAGATGTCTCTTTCTCCTTGATCGACAGTTATGTCTAGAAATCTTTCAGTGAATATTTTTATTTGATAACTTAAATTATTTTTCAGATTCTTAATTAGAGCGGATTAAGTCTGTAAATGGTGGCTAAGCATAAACTAGAAAGAGAGCTGTATACCAATCCCCAGTGATAATGTACAGAACCGGCCAGGCCTAGCACCAAATGTCCGTCCAATCGAGGCAATATTATTAGAGATAGTACTGGCAACGGACGCCATGAAGAAGTACAAAATCTTAAGCCTACTCCTCAGAGAGGCAGCGAGAGAGGCGCGTAAACAGATCTTTCACCACGATCTTAGACTTACTTGAATTATGTATAACTGCTAAAAAGTATAAAAAAATGTAAAAGCAGCAATTTGACATTTCATAGGCTAGTATTTTATGAAAATTGTGAAATGCTTTTAAATTGTTAAATAGCACAGAGACCTAAAATTTTTTAATTGTTAAATTAGCACAGAGGCCTAAAAATAAATAAAGTATTTCAAAATACCGTTTTGTCCTTGGTATAATATCAAAGGTAGTTCAGATTTTTTCACATATGAAAACTAATAATATTTATATACGACAAGAAGGTGATTTACAGATTGAAACAGCATGAAATTTATAAAATATATTCCTGAATTTTGTTACAAAATGAAATATTAAACTTATGGTATTAATTTTTTGACACTTCTGCTTTGCATTTTTATTTCATCAAAATTAACTTTTTTTTTTTCAAACGAAACGCCTGAAATAGGGATGTTTATAATTTTACGTGTGATAAACGAAGCATAAAAATTTGCTTTTAATATTTGATGAAAAAAATTTATTAGTTTAAATGCTAAGGCTAAAGGAGAGTTGGGAAAATTGGGATTGGTTTTGTAAAATTAAGGAGAGTTGGCAAAAATAGAGACAACTTGGCAAAATATTAGGGAGTTGGCAAAATTCGAAGTGACTGAGTAAAATTTAGGCGAGATATAAAAATTGGTATTTGTTCTCTAAATTATGGCGAGTTGTCAAAAATCGAGATAACTTGGCAAAATTCGAAGCCACTTGGTAAAATACAGGCGAATTGTGGAAATTGGGATTCGGTTTGTGAAAATAAGGAGAGTTTGCAAAATACGGATAACTTGAGAAAATCTTGAGGAGTTGTCAAAATTCGAAGTGACTTGGCAGAAATTCAGATATGTAAAAATTGGGATTTATTCTGTAAAATAATCGCGAATTGATAAAATCGGGAGAACTTTGCAAAATCTAGGAAATAGAAGCCACGTACAATACAGGCAGGTTGTGAAAATAGGGATTGGATTTGTGAAATTAAAGAAAGTTAACAAAATCGAGACACTTGGCAAAATCTAAGGGAGTTGGCAAAATTTGTAGTGACTTTGTGAAATTGAGTTGAGATTTAGAAATCGGGATGATTTCAGCAAATGTATTGGAAGAAGGGGGAAATCTAAGGAAGTTGACAACATTCGAAGACACTTGGTAAGAATCAGGTGAATTTTGAAATAATGGAATTGTTCTGTATTAATCCTGATGAATTTGCCAAATCGAGACACTTAGTAAACTTTTCGAAAGCTGTTACCCTCCCCTCCCCCACGAAATGAAGTTCTAGGTAGTCCGTGACAGAGACAGTATACGTATAAAGGTCTTATTTTCTCAGTTGACAGAAATTGATTTCCGAGTTGGAAAATTTTCGTTCTCTCCCCCCAACCGTAGTCCTTCACTATGTCCCTGCAGCTTCAATATGCTAAATCATTTTCAATTGCTTTGTCATTTGCAACAGTTTAATTGCGTTTATTTAGAATATCTTTGGTAACTACCACTTTATTTAAAACGAAGCTGGAAAAATGATATCCAGTGCGCGCTTGGCTACTGATCTAAGGCACCTGGGTTCAAGCTCCGGGTAAGGCATGGATGTTTGTGATGTTTTTCTGCTGTGGTCCAGCCAACCTCTCAGATCTTCTACTGTGTCGTATAAACTGACAGGCTCCTGTCAGACCTCTGTGGCAAGTAGCTGCTTGAGGGGGTATTTTTTTTTATTTCTGCTGGAAACCTTTCAAAACTAACACCACCACTGGAGTGAATTATGCTCTATAGACTCCAGCGCAATATGAAGCCAGCATAGGTAGTCGCAAAGTGCATCACTTTCTTTACCATGGCATATCGAATTGTTATGCAAAAACTTTTCTATTGGTGCGTTTTCACAGACTTTGGGGACTTCACAATCACAGTAACTACCTTCAAGCTAATGGGATTGAGTTTATCTCATGTCCTGGCCTAACTGCAGGCCTTCCAGTTTCTTCAAAACCTTCAATTATCCTGTACAGAGAGCATGGTGTTATTTTACTTCGTCACAGTTCTCTTTGATACTTAAAATACTACTATAATACAGCCAAAGCATATATCTTTGATACAGCTTTCAAAATCAGCGTACTGTCGGGTAAGGCTAGCGACATTGTCTCTGCATTATAATAGTTACTTTACACAACTGCCAAAATTTCATGCTTTAATGCAAATCACACAGCAGAGCGCCACTTCAGCCCCTGGCAACAGAAATGTAAATATTTTTCTATATTTACATAAAAATATTTAAAAGATGACGTAGTGGTATAGAAAAAAAATCATTTTTTTTGTTGACCTTCTGTAGCACATGTTGTGGACTTCATGTACGCCAATTTCACTGCATTCTAATAATTAGTTTAGCTCCAGAGTTATAAATATGGGTACTTTAATTATAACTCAATTTAGGGTCAAATCCCAGGCCCTAAACTATTCAATATTTAAGAGATCCTAAGCTGTAGAAAATTTAAATATAAAGTTTAAGAGCTAAAAAGGACAAAAATTCGAAAGTCAAAATATGTACGATTGTTAATCATTTAATTCGTGGACTGAATTCACCAACAATTGCCAGCTTTTCATACCAATTAGTACATGATATGTGGCAATTCTTTAAGCGCACAGAGCAGTGTGTGGAAGTTGAAACCGATTGAAATACATTGCGATACAGTTGCAGGTAACAACAGAACAGCACACACTCTGTTATTTTTACTTTGGAAATGTTTTTTGTTCGTGATTTTTGGCAGGTTGTAGCTGATATGGAAACTGAGCGGTGATACGTTACTGTGTTCGGCGAGGCTTAAGTATGGTGCAGAGACATTTGCAGAAATGCCTTAAGGTGGATACTTGAAATGAATGCTTGGCACAAAATTAAAATCTCAATTTGTAAAGTAAAATATTTCAAGTATAAAATGAAAATTTTTATATCATTTTAAAATAACCTCAGGAGCATAAAATGGCTAGGTCAAAAGACCGCAAATGCTCAGGGAAGGGGACGCACTGGGCCAATACCACCTAGAGCTGAAAGCCAACCAACTTCAGAATACGTCACAACAATGGCGGTCCTAGTGGGCTGCGTCACAAAACAGTGGAAGTGTCCAGTGAGCCTTTAGTCTTATTTGTTCTTGCTAGCCACGATGTAGTGCTGTGGTGGCATTTTTGAATTTTTTAATTTTTGTAGTACATATATATTACACGTTTTTGAGGTTAATACAACGTGAATTGTTATTAGAATGTTTAAAGTCCTCAGGTGTAATTTGTAAAGTGATTTGTAGATAGTTTGCGCAAATAATTTTTGTGTGAGCCACTTTTGTTATTCCTAACCACCATGACTCGACTCGGATATACTATAAGTCCTGGCCATCTCGATGATTCACTGCAATTGGATGATTGAGGCACGTGGTTTATGGTCGCCATGTTTTGTCGTAACGTGAAACGAAAAACTATGAGTTAGTGTGTGTACCTAGTTAAAACTTCTCAGTTATTATAGTTTTATACATTTCACCGCTTTTTTGTCTATAAAAGCTTCCATATTTTATCAATGCCTCACTGCGCTGCATTTGGATGTAAACATTTCGCTCATAGAATAAATTAATGAATATTTTTCCAAGAAATTCCGTCAGAAGGCGGCAATCGGCTGCAAAAGTGAAACGAGCTAACTGAAAATATGACAATATTTGTTCGTCTGTCTGTCCGTCTCTCTGTTAACTGTTGTCTGTTCGTTTATAAATAAAACTTTTTTACTTTTAAAGTTAAATGAAAAATTATTTTTGGGTCAGACAGGTGTCAAACAAATATTGCGATTCGCAATTTTGAAAATATTTAATAGCTTTAACCATTTCGCTACCGTTCGGGCCGTACCGGCCGAATCCCTTTCGCTACCGTACCGCCCGTTGGCCGGGAGAAGGCAGGTTGAACGGGTGAACTCTTCCTCCCCTCTTTGTGCATCTCCCGCTCAGAGGGTTCAAACGACCATCAATTAACGTTTAAATGACAAACTGCCTGCATCCCTCCAGGCAACAGGGGGTCTCTAAAGGCAACCAGGCAACAGGACAACTCTCCAGGCAACAGGAGTCGACTGCAGAATGTGGTGTGTTGATTTCCTTTTTGAAACTTGTATTTCAGCAAAAAGCAAAGGAAACATGGAATAATTCTTTTGGATTTGAAGGGGAGATCAAAAAGTCTTAGGACTGAATAATAAATTCATGCATTAATAGTTTCTCAACAGAAAGTAGAAACAGTTGAAATATTAAATGTTTGATCAAGAGGGAATCAAATTCACAACTCTACAATTTCTTAAAAGCGCTTTTTATAGAAAAATGTGATTATTGGCAATCATATTTGAAGATCTGACTGCGGTCTGCCTAAATACCTGCTTTTGATATTTTTAATATTTAATGAGTTATAGAATCTGGAATATTTAGCATTTACTTACCTTGTTAACCAAAAATCATTCAAAATTCATATACTGTTCAATCATTAGATCTTCTACTGTGGCATATAAACTGACAGGCTCCTGTCAGACCTCTGTGGCAAGCAGCTGCTTGAGGGGATATTAGTTTTTACAGAATGTTTCTTTTTCATTTTAATATGTTGCAATAATTTTTCAGGTTTTAATTGAGTACATTTTCCAGCTTACAAAATTATTTGGATACTGAACAATTATTTGTGAATAATTCTACATTTAAAGAGATTTGATATAGACCTCAAGTATAACTATAGTCATATTTTGTCCATATTAATATTACTTAAGATGTTACTGATATCTGAATATGACTCCATATTCAAATAACATGAAACGTTTTTTCTGTTCAGTACCTACGTATAGATATAATGTTTAGACAAGAATATAAAAGAATCTCCACATTTTATTAACAGAATGCTAACTTTTGAAGCTTTCTAACTTGAAATATTAAACTTTATGGTAAAATGCTACAACAAAACAAAAAAGAAGATCTACATTTAGTGGAGCTAATTCTTAAAATTCAATAATATTCTCTTATTATTTAAGAGCCGTCCCATGGCCGAGTGGTTAGCGCGCTAGGCTACTGATCTAAGGGACCTGGGTTCGAACCCCGGGTAAGGCATGGTTGTTTGTGTCGTTTTTCTGCTGAGGTCCTGCCATCCTCACAGACCTTCTACTATGGCATATAAACTGATAGGCTCCTGTCAGACCTCTGTGGCAAGCAGCTGCTTGAGGGGGTATTTTTTTTTATTATTTAAGGAGTTTCGTATGCTGGAATATTTAACAGAAACAATGCGTAAGGAACTTATACATATATACACTGCACGATATTGAAATTGCCCTAACCAGAAGGAGTGAGGGAATAGGGGTGAAATGTAGCACACACATAGCAATATATATTGGCATACCATGATCTAATTTGCAACCACTTACAGTGGTTAGAAGATGAGATCATGCAACACAATGTGACTGCCTCAGTAGGTGGTTGCACGCCGTGAACGGCAATACGGCGTGGCATGGAGTCATACAGTTGACGGATATGGTCCTGAGGAATTGCACACCAAGCAGCGTTGACTTGCTCCCATAATTCATCGAGATTTTGCGCCAGCCGCTGAGAGGTTTGCAAACGTCGTCCAATGTGGTCCCACAGATTTTCTCTTGGGGATATATCTGGAGATCGTGTTGGCCACGGTAATACTTGAACATGTTGTAAACATTGTCTGGAGATCATAGCAGTGTACACAGGCTTTGTCATGCTGGAAAATGGGCTGCTGCCTGCCTCCCAAGAACGGTAACAAAACGGGCTGCTGCATGCTCTCAGGAACGATAACAAAACGGCCTGCAGAACCATGATAACATATCGTGCAGCTGTCAGTGTTCCCGTGATGCGGATAAGAGGTAACCTGCTGTCATATCCAACAGCATCCCATGCCATTATGTCTGGCTGACGGGTGGTGTGCCAGTCACGAACAAAAGCTGGATCCATCCTCTTGCCATACATGGACCCATCGAAGTCAGCTCCCAGACAAAAATGGGATTCTTCACTAAACACAACAGTGTTCAATTCATGGCCCAGTTCGCACGACTTCGACACCAAGCCAGACGAGCGCTGCGATGGTTTGCAGTCAATGGTAGTGGACGTAATGGTTGCCCAGAGCACAGGTGTGCCTCATGTAACCTTCGGTTTACCATTCAGGTGGTTGTGGGGACATCCATGGTTGCTGACACAGTCCGTCGAATATCGCCTGCAGTGCTCTGGGGTGACGAATGAGCATGTCGAACAATGTGCCTATCAAACAGGGCTGACGTCTGTCTTGATGGTACCACTCCCTCTGTGACATATGCTAGAACCTTCATTTCGCCACTGTTGCCAACGGCATTCAACAGTTCGTGCATCCCGATGAACATGGACAGTGACACAACCTGTAGTTCATCCAGCTTCACATAGGCTTATAATTCATCTCTCTCAAACGCATCTAAATGTTAATAAACATGATGGCGTGTACCAGGCATTTTCGGCCTTCGCTGAACAATTTCTAAGCAGAATTCTAATCTCAACTGTTCCAGCACCGAATCTCAACCTTTCGCACAACTTCCACCTGGATAAACACAATACCATCCCTGTTTCTTCTTGCACCTTTTCTCTTGAGCTACACACGTCATTTGCTCTGGATTATCACCATTTGCACATCTCAACTGCTCACACCCACCCTCCTCTTTGCAGGTTTGTACATGTTCTTCTGGGTGGGGCACTTTCAATGTCGAGCAGTGTATATGCATACGCATATCTAGAAATTAAAATAACTCCCAATCGATATATGCGATATCACAAAACGTTTTCCGACATTTGCATGTTATGCGAATGGAGAGTCATATTCAGAGATCCCTAAATGTAAAAATAATATTTTTTCTGGAAAATGTCACTGAGTATAAATTAAGGATCTCATTCAAATCTCTCTAAAGCTCAATTTTCAGCAATATTCTTTTGATATTTAAAGAGTTTTGGAGCCCAAAGCATTTAAAATCAGCGTCACCGAACATAACAATTTACTTCCAAAAGCCCATTAAAACACAAATTATATTTGTTACAACAAGCCGCTTACTGAAATAAATGCAAATTTAGATGTTGGTGTAATGATTCTTGCAGTTAATTAATTATCAGTCCAGTAATTAATATTCAGCGGATCCCCTTCCCTTGCCCCGAGAAGATTAGAGGAGGGGACCCACTGGATAGTTCGAAGACAGGACGTAGTCTCCTGTCAAGGCCATCCAGCGTGTTCTTTAACGTGCAGAGGGTTATCCAACTTAATAACTGTAAAAATTTGAGGAAAATTGTTGAAAATCGAGAATTAGAAAGATTTGAGGGAATCTTCAATATATCTCGAGTGACGTTTTCCCGTAAAAAATATCATTTTCAAATTTAGGGAGCTCTGAATGTTACTTTATATTCACATAATAATATGGAAGTGTCAGGAAAACGTTTTGGAGCATAGAATACTTTTATTTTAGTTACGAGGGCCGGGGGGGGGGGGGTGCTGAGTCGGTAGCGCACCAAGCTCCTAATCGTCAGTTCCCGGTTCGAGCTCTACCTTGGTCAAGCGTTGAGATTTACAGCCTCGAAACTCTCCTCCCTTTCCTGGTCAGTAGCGGACACCGATAGTCAAAGAAAGGCAGCCGTCCGTCGGATGGGACGTTAAGCCATGGCATCGCATGCGGGAGATCCATACCTTGTGCACGTGAAACAACACACTGGATGGTCATGACGGGAGGCTTCCACCTGCCTCCTAACAGCTGTTTAGTGCACGCCCTTCCCCCAACCTTCCCTGAGCCTTTAGGGTCCTTGTGACCTGGCTGTTTAGCTCATTGTGTGCAAAAAGAAATGGGTGCTCCATAATATGAGTTGAGTCCCGTGATTCCAGCGACAGGCATTGCCCTTCTGATATTAGTTAGTAAAACCCAGAGGTTAAAAGCTCTCACTAGTTGGAAGAAACGGTTGGTTTGATCTTATTACAACTGAGCGCCACTTTTTTTTTGCACGCGATGGGCTAAATGGGGGAACCCATTGAAACAGCTGTTTTGGGAGACAGATGGTAGCCCCTGTCATGGCCAGCCACAGATGGGGTAGACCCCGTGATGGCCACAGATGGTAGATGCCGTGAATGCCGTTAAGCCGTGATGGCCACAGATGGCCCCGTAGACCCAGCCACAGATGGTAGCCCCCGTCATGGCCAGCCACAGATCTCCCGCAGATGGGGCCACGGCTTAACGTCCTACCCGACGGATAGCTGAATTCCTTTCCAAGGCCATCGGTGTTCCCTACTGACCTTAGGCAGGGCGGGGGAATTTTGCGGAGATAAATATCAACGCTGACCCAGGTGGGAGTCGAACCTGCGAACTGCCGATTACGGCTCTCTACCCACTGAGCCAATCCCTCCCTCACATTAGTTGGAATGTCCATTCGCTTTTGAAGAAAACTAAAATCGAACAATTACGAACTGCTTTCTCTTTGAAAACTATAGAAGGATAACATATCGCCTGTGGATATTTTTTTCCAGCTGCTACTTTTCCAATCCTCACATCCATTTTTTTTGTGCATTCTTATTTGCGCTCCTATTGTAACATTACATTAAACCATTTCTACTGCTTGTTTGCAGCCGCAAGTCATTGGAACACTGAAAAATCCCGGTAAGAATTGACTTAAAAATAGACTGCGCCAGAAGCGGAAATAACGTAGGTCTCTCTTACGAGAAAGGAAATGAGATTGCCCTGCCCGAACTTGGCCAGCTATGGAGAAGACGGCCAGACGCAATACGGCTGAAAGTGAACCAGAGGACCAACTTATTATTGGGTGTCATCTACTTCTGAAAGGATACTGGGTTCAAAGATATGGTTGCGGTTTTTTGGTTTATTATATATATAAACCAAAAAAGCATTTGCAGCACAAGTGCTGCATTTTGTAAGGGTAAAACGGGAACTAGATCTTAGGATAAGAAGAGGTTTGTTTTTATTTGGGAAGTCCAGAGAAAATGAAGCAACCAATTCGATGCAGTTTAATAAGGATATTATACTGCCCTATAAAAGAATTAAATATTAATTAAATCATTACGCAAACTTTTAAAAATGAAGATTTATCTTATTCCTTGGTTTGGAACAATATTTATTAGTTTAGTTTTATTTATTACTGTTTTGAAATATTACATCTTCTATTTAAGTAATGAACGAATAGTGTTGAAAATCGAGATTTAAATATGCAGATTTCATCATGTTCTTTATTTTATTCTCAGTCACATTTTTTCCATTAAATACACATTTTAGAAGTTACAGAACTTCGCAGTTAGATTACCATTGACATAACCTGGAAATTCTTTGATATACACTGCCCTGCCAAAATAATATATATATATGTAATAAAATATATTTTTATACATTTTTATATAATATTATTTTACTATTTTAATATATCTATAATAGAAATAAGGAGAAAATTGGGACTAGATTATTACAATAAGAATGGGAACTTATTTTTGTTGGGGTAGGGTGGGTTAATAAAAACTGAGATAATGAAATAGAAAATTCTACAATTCAGTAAAAATATTATATAAAAAAAATTTCACAATTTTTTTTGTAGTTCTTTTAAAAAACGAGCTCATGTCATCGTTTTGTTGTTTGTTTTCTCCATCTGTAGACATTCAACTTTTTTGTTTTAAGAGATAAATTTAAAATTCTTTTTGAATTGGATAGGTAAATCATACGATTCGCCTTTCAGAATCTTCCAAAGGTGTTAATAGTGCCCGCGAACTGTGAAAAGTTTTTGAATTTTCGTAGTTTGAATTTCTATCTTAGAGGCCGTTAAATAGGCCGCGCAAAAGTTCCGATCATAGGTAAAACAACCCAATCGACCCTTATGTGACCTTGAACACAAAACCGTAACGGAACTTTCTTAACCGTCCTGAGTTCTACGACCATAAATAACTCGACACACCAATTCACTTACTAGCAGATAGATACATAGACAAACTCGAGGTATTCGAAGGATCAGAAATACAGTGCCGTTTCCAAGATGTAGAAACCAGCAGACATCATTTGGAATTTCAAACTAAAACGTGGATCGAAATTCGACCTCTGGTCGACTTCAACGGATTGGTGTATCCAGAATTTCGCAACTCTTCAGAGATGCAGGACTCGAATACCCCTGTACATGATGTTCCACGTTTCTGTTAGGTGTAGTTATTATTATTATTACAGTTTGACTGAAATATGACCTCTAAATGGAGACGTCGGATCCAATTTTTTTTTGGTGTATCCAGAATTTCGCAACGGATTGGTGTATCCAGAATTTCGCAACTCTTCAGAGATGCAGGACTCGAATACCCCTGTACATGATGTTCCACGTTTCTGTTAGGTGTAGTTATTATTATTATTACAGTTTGACTGAAATATGACCTCTAAATGTAGACGTCGGATCCAATTTTTTTTTCATAAGCTTTCTAAGATCTACGACAAGAAATATCCTCGTAGGCAGGGGAGGTACAGTCGCTCAAAAAATATCCGAACACTCTGTTTGATTACAGAATTTGGAAAAAATATCTGGCAAAGATTTTTTTCGAAATTAAAAATCTGACAACCTTCGTGTACGTACACGAAAGTTGCCAGACACTAATTTTAAAAAAAAATTGTTGCCAGATATTTTTTCTGAATTCTGTAATCAACCATAGCGTTCGGATACTTTTTTGAGCGACTGTACGTCCCTGCCTACGGGGTGTCATCAATACCCATCCAATTCAACAGGAATTTTAAATTAATCTGTTAAAACTAAAAAGATGAAAGTGTACAGACAGATAAAACAAACAAAATGATGACATTAGTTCGTTTGAAAAACGAACTACAAAAAAAAAATTGCAAAAATATTTGTGAAATAATATTATTAATGAATTGTATAGAATTTCCTTTTTCATTATCTCTGGGTTTTCATTAACCCACCCTCCCTCAATAAAAATAAGCCCGCTGAGAACCCTGTCGTCTTCTACTAAATATCGAACTCGTCTATCTGCTTTGAACTCCAAAACAATTTTCTTTATTTCGTTCAGTTTAAAAATATTAAAAAGAAATTGAACAATAACAGTTGGAAGTTTTATACAACTTTATCTTAGCCCCATATGTTATTCTGACACTAAAAATATGTTAAAACAACAATTATAAAATCTCCTATAGAATATCATTTTAATCTTTCCTGTTTGGTGGAATGTTTTAGTAACTGTGAAACCCTACTCAAGGCTTATTCTCAGACCGCCCCGAACTAAATTCTAGGTACGTCCTTGCCCGTAGGCATCAAATTAACTCTCTAAAAGTGGTAAATTAAAATTTAATTTTTGATCTCGAAGCCCCAACACACAAAGAATCCGAGATTTTTAAAGCTTCTGGGATCTGTGATCCGAAGTACTCCTATATACCAATATTCACATTTCTAGCACTTTTACGTCAAGCTTTGATCTCTGCTTCACCTCTCTCTGACTTTGAAGGACAGGTCGAAGATCGAATTTCGGATTTTTTCTCCCGAGAACTACGATCTGAATTACCCCTAAGTGCAGAAATATTCAGAGCTTTACAACTTCTGCATGATGGTCGTAATTAGCGTCATCCTTTGTCACGCACTAACTCACAATCAGCTAATTTTTAATTGTCAACTGAAATTCACGAAATGGATGTCTATAAGAAAATATATAGGTAAAAAACATATCCTATTAAAGTATTCCGATCGAGAATGATCGCTGAAAATAAGGCAAAATCTAGCGAATTTCTGCGATCCTTTTCTTATTTGGAAAGAAATTCCTGTGATCCTAATTAAACCAAAAAGAAAAATCCGTTTTAATGTCCCCTAAACAGCGTCATGGGCCTACTTTTCCACTGTTCAATTCTAAAAAACTGGTTTTTTGGGACCTAGAATTTCAGTTGTGAGCCAAAAAAAATAGTGCCACTCGGAGGTGGTGTTGATGGTGGATATCCCGCCTGGATCGTAATCTGCAGTTCCCAAATTGGAGTCCCAGCTGGGCGAATGTTGAGACTTATGTCCACAAAACTTCCCACACTTCCCTCGGTCAGGAGGGGACACTGATGGGCTTGGAAAGGCAACTGTCCGTCGGATGGGACGTTAAGCCGTAGCCAAGTGAACCTGAGAGCCATAACCTGTGCACGTTAAAGAGCACGTTAGGTGAACTTTACGAGAAACGACCATCTGTCTCGTAACAACTGTCCAATGATTCCCCTCCCTCCAAACCTGCTCTAAACCCTCGGAGTCCTTGCGACCTGACCATTTGGACCATTGTGAGCAAAAAAATGCCGCTCAGAGATAAAACAATTCAACCCTTTCCTGTATCTACATCTGAGCCATTAAGTCCTAGTGACTTCATTTGGCCAGTGAAGGTAAAAAAAATCATGCTGACAATTAAAACAACCCAACCAAAAAATAATAATTAAGACCTTTCATTTTGAAATCAATAGGATATGAATGATATAATAATAATTTAACGATTTGTTTCCATTTTGAAAGTTTTTAGAAAAAAAATTTCGAAAAAATGTTGTTTTTATTTATTATTTTTATTTCAACGTTAATCTAAATATTTCAATTGATTTCTTCAAATCATACGGAAGCCCGAATAATTCAAAAACACGAATATTCTAATTCACGCAATTGACCAACAATATCAGTGTAGAACAATGTCACGTAACAGCCAACAGATCCATTATTAGAATGCGATCACACTGTGTCGTAACGCAAGAATTACAATCAGAGAATATCCGTTTTCAGAGTGGCGGCAATCATTCAGCCTAAGATGAGATTGCGCAGTTGACGCTTTCGAAAATTCTCGTATATCATTGGTTCACTAACAGGAAAAGCGATCGTGTCGACCTATATGACCTATGAGAATTTTCAAGACGTTAACTGAGCACTCTTCGCCCCCCCCCCCCCCCCTCCTCCCACCCTAACGTGACCCGAGCCGTTGGTCTACTTTGGTTGTTTTACCTGTCAACGGCACTTTAGTTCGCGTAATGAGCTAAATGATCAGGTCAGAAGACCCAGGGCTGGATCGGGGGGACCGTGCCTTGACGTATCCTCTGATGTGCGACCGTGCCTTGACATGTCCTCTGACGTGTCCTCTGACGTGCGACCGTGCCTTGACGTGTCCTTTGACGTGCGACCGTGCCTTGACGTGTCCTTTGACGTGCGACCGTGCCTTGACGTGTCCTCTGACGTGCGACCGTGGCTTCACACGGACCATGACCTGAAGTTCCTTCCGATGCTTATTACAGGTATGTAAATAAGTACAAACTGTTTTACTAGGAGCTGCAACTTTTTTTTACATACAATGTACTTAGTGATCAGATGATAAGGACCGCAAAGGTTCAGAGAAGGTTGGATGAAGGGAAACCACTGGGTAGCTGTTAGGATACAGATGGTAGCTCCCGTCAAGGCCATCCAACATGGTCTATAACATTTGTTCTGTTATTCTATAGCATGCATAGTGTATGGCTTTTCATGCATATACCCATGTGCATGAAAGCCATACACTGTGCATGCTATAGAATAACATAACAAATGTTATGTCATTTGACGGACGGCGGCCTTTCCAAGCCGATCGGTGTCCCCCTATTGACAAAGGGCAGGGCAGGGAGTTTTGCGGAGATAAATCTCAACGCTGACAAAGGTAGGACTCGAACCTGGTAAATTCATATTATGAGCCTGGCACTTCACAGACTGAGCCACCACCAACCCAATACCTTTAACAACAAAACTCAGGTTGATGCCTTCATAGTAGTAATGGCGATCTTATGACACGCGTGCCAAAGGTAACATGCACGATGATTTTTGTTGGCACTCCCTTGAGAGGTGAAGAGAAATAGTGACTACGGCTAGTATAGAGAATTAGAAATAATGGCCACAGCAATTCAGTACATGTTTATGGATGAAATCATTGGTAGCAAGATGATGACTAGGTTGTTATAATTAGTTACTTATTCATTACGAATTTCAATTGTGCATTCACATGTTTAAAATATCTCGCCAAATAACTGATTACATAATTTTTCTAAAAAACAGGATCAAAAACAGACGAATTAAAGCTATCAACTGTTCCTTAATTTCCTTTACAGCACTTCTGTAGAACTTAAAATTTAGTTAAGGTTTCTGTTTTTGCTTCAGAGAGATGTTGTACTCTGTCACTTATAAAAATTCACTTCATTCTATTAAAGGTATCGAAATATCAGTGATGCGTTGAGCACAGTAGTTGAAAGTAGTATGTGAGTTTGTGCGTGTGAAGGAATGATTTTGATTTTCACTTGTGTAATGGCGAGCCTAAAACTTAGTGTTCCGTATCCTTATATTTGAACCGTTATTTGAACTATTAATTCTATTTGTTATAATGTTCAATCATTCAATAAATTCTTCTTGTAATTAATTTTGTTTTGTGGCCTGAATATATATGATTATATAGTATCGTGGCCAGAGTTTTAATTTTTGTCATGGCATGTTAAAAGAAATGTTACTTGATTCAAAATGATAGTAAATCGTGGGTTTATAATGGAAAAATCTATCTCGCCATGTTAAAAAATGTTGAACAATGCTCTATGCATTAGTATTATACACTGAACGGGTCAAGAGTAACTCATATACACAGTTAAGTAACTTCTTAAATAAGATTTGTATGAAAGAATTTAACAAGGAAAAAACGAAAAAATATATTTATAATGAGATAGCAATCAAATCTCGTAAAATCTCGGTTTTCAACAGCATTCTTTGGGTAGTTACGGAAATGCGAATACTTAACAGCAGCAATGTAATTACGAAAATAATTAATACGAAAATAATTGATTTGGATGAGAATTTAAAAAGGTTAAACGAAAGCAATAACCGCTGTGGAAACTTTAACAAGATATGTAGCTATATTTTCAGTAGATCGAGTACTGATTAGTTAAATTTTCCCCAATTTGGAATTTTTTTTGCAGAACGAGATAACTTGCTAACGTTTCAGTTTCAAAGACTCTTTAAATATTGAACAAAAGCTTCTATAAAATCAAGATTCAAGTAGTTTATTACTGCAATTAAATCTTTAGCTAAACACACATTTTCCTATTAAAGCATGCATAATATATGAGTGAAATGTCCGCACATTATTTTCTTACTCTAAACTCCCGTGGCCGAGTGGTTTAGCACGCTTGGCTACTGATCTAAGGGACCTGGGTTCGAGCCCCGGATTAGGCATGGACGTGTGTGTCGTTTTTCTGCTGAGGTCCTGCCATCCTCTCAGATCTCCTACTGTGGCATATAAACTGACAGGCTCCTGTCAGACCTCTGTGGCAAGCAGCTGCTTGAGGGGGTATTTATTTTATTTTTTTTTATTAAACTAAAAACATCACCAATAATAAAAGTGACCATGTACAGTCGCTCAAAAAAGTATCCGAACACTATGGTTGATTAGAGAATTCAGAAAAAATATCTGCAACGAGTTTTTTTAGAAATTAGTGATCTGGCAACCTTCGTGTACAGTTCACGAAGGTTGCCAGAATACTAATTTCTAAAAACTCGTTGTCAGATATTTTTTCTGAATTCTATACAAATCAGAATAATAAACATTTACTACTTATATTTGATAATATTATTCGAAATAGTGAGTTCAAAGTAATTAATTATGTATTTACGTAACCAGGCGTATTTACAAACACGTCCAGCGGATCTATTGGTTCTAAATTTTCAATTAATTCTAACTTCTGTTTTACATTTCAATCTATTCCTTTGCCTTTTAGGCCTACGTTTCAAAACATGATTGATTAAAATTTCAACATTTTATTGTAAAATATCAGGAAAACTCCAAAAGACGTATAGGGCGATCCAAGATGTAGCTCTACACACTGAGACAAGAAACACACTCAAATACAACGGATAACACACAATAATTCGGCACTGACACAAATATCACACTGCACCACTACGGCTGAGGGTCCAACCTAGAGAAGTGGAGGGAGAATATATTCAAGTACACATTCCGACCGTTTCAGCTTTCTAAATACACAACTTTTAACACTCTACACTCTGCACACACTAAACACAATAGATGACGTATTTGAAAGAAGCAGAGTAATTAATCCGCTCTGTGATCTAATGACTGAATGTGATCTATTGCTTCTGATGAGAGTGATTGCCATTTGCTGAAATGGCTGAATGCAGACAACTATTCAACCAGTGTCTCTCGAATAACAAATCCATTCACAGACTCAAATAGGTATTTGACTCATTTCACTTTCCTATTAATAACCTCTCACACTTTGCATTATATGCAAAACAACACACTTCCGACGCTAATCCAAACGGACAAAATAACTACTCCTTTGTGCGCTCTTATTACTGCACGTTTTCTATAAGATTTGCGGTAGGAGATTGCTGTTCGCCCAAAGGGCTGAACGCAGTCACCTATTCAACCAGTGACCCTCACCTACATATTAACAGTTTAAAATATGTATTTGTCTGTTTTCACCCTTTGATTAACAGATCTAACATTTTCCACTAGATACACAACAACACGGTTAAACGCCAATGAATAGGGATAACGTAATTATTCCGCTGTGCGCTATAATGGCTGCATGCGTTCTATATCTTCTGTTGAGAGAGATTGCTGTTCGTCCAAAGGGCTGAACGCAGTCACTTATTCAACCAGAGACCCTCAGATACACATTGACAGATTAAAATACGTATTTGTCTGATTTCACATTTTGATTAACTGCTTTAACGCTTTCCACTAGGTACACAACAACACACTTAAACGCCAAAGAATAGGGAAAACTTAATTATTCCGCTGTGCGCGTAATGGCTGCACGCGTTCTATATCTTCTGTTGAGGGTGATTGCTGTTCGTCCACAGGGCTGAATACAGTCACTTATTCAACCAGTGACCCTCAGACACATATTGACAGATTAAAATTCGTATTTGTCTGATTTCACACTTTGATTAACAGCCTTAACCCTTTCCACTAGGTACAGAACAACACACTTTATCGCCAATGAATAGAGATAACTTAATTATTCCGATATGCGCTATAATGGCTGCACGCGTCTTATATCTTCTGTTGAGGGTGATTGCTGTTCGTCCAAACGGCTGAACGCAGTCACTTATTCAACCAGAGACCCTCAGGCACGCATTAGCAGATTAAAATACCTATTTGTCTGATTTCACATTTTGATTAACTGCTTTAACCCTTTTCACAAGGTACACATCAAACACTTAAACTCAAATGAATACGGATAAAGTAATAATTCCGCTGTGCTCTATGATGGCTGCACGCGTTCTATATCTTCTGTTGAGGGTGATTGCTGTTAGTCCAAAGGGCTGAACACAGTCACTTATTCAACCAGTGACCCCAGATATATGTTAAGAGATTAAAATACGTATTTCTCTGATTTCACATTTTGATTAACAGCTTTATCCTTTTCCACTAGGTACACAACAACAGACTAAACCGCCAACTAATAGAGATAATTTAATTATTCCGCTGTGTGCTATAATGTCTGCACGCGTTCTATATATTCTGTTGAAGATGATTGCTGTTCGTCCAAAGGGCTGAACGCAGTCACTTATTCAAACATTGAACCCAAGATATATATTAACAGATTAAAATACGTATTTGTCTGATTTCACACATTGATTAACAGCTTTAACCTTCTGCACTAGGTACATAAAAACACACTAAACCGACAATTAATAGGGATAATTTAGTTATTCCGCTGTGCGTTTTAATGGCTGCACGCGTTCTATATCTTCTGTTGAGGGTGATTGCTGTTCGTCCAAAGGGCTGAACGCTGTCACTTATTCAACCAGTAACCCCTAGGTACATATTAACAGATTAAAATACGTATTTGTCTGATTTCACACTTTGATCATCAGCTTTAACCTTTTCCACTACATAGGTAACAACACACTAAAACGCCAATTAATAGGGATAACTTAATTATTCCGCTGTGCGCTGTAAAGGCTGCACGCGTTCTATATATTCACTTGAAGGTGATTACTGTTCGTCCAAAGGGCTGAACGCAGTCACTTTTTCAACCAGTGACCCCCAGGTACATATTAACAGAATAAAATACGTATTTGTCTGATTTCACACTTTGATTATCAGCTTTAACCTTTTCCATTAGGTACACAACAACACACTTAAACGCCAATTAATAGGGATAACTTAATTATTCTGCTGTGCGTTATAATGGCTGCACGCGTTCTATATATTCTTTTGAAGGTTAGTGCTGTTCGTCCAAAAGGCTGAACGCAGTCACTTATTCAACCAGTGACCCCCAGATATATATTGACAGAACAAAATACGTATTTGTCTGATTTAAAATTTTGATTAACAGCTTTAACTTTTTCTATTAGTTACACAACAACACACTAAACCGCCAATTAATAGGGATAACTTAATCATTCCGTTGTGCGTTATAATGGCTACACGCGTTCTATATCTTCTGTTGATGGTGATTGCTGTTCGTCCAAAGGGCTGAACGCAGTCACTTATTCAACCAGTGACCCCCAGATATGTGTTAACAGATTAAAATATATATTTGTCTGATTTCACACTTTCATTAACAGCTTTAAACTTTTGCAGTAGGTACATATCAATACACTAAACCACCAATTAATAGGGATAACTTAATTATTCCCCTGTGCTTTATAATTGCTGCACGCGTTCTATATCTTCTGTTGAGCGTGATTGCTCTTCGTCTAAAGGGCTGAACGCAGTCACTTATTCAACCAGTCACCCCCAGGTACATAATTAAAGATTAAAATAACTATTTATCGGATTTCGCACTTTGATTAACAGCTTTAAACTTGTTCACTAGGTACATAACAACATACTAAAACGCCAATTAATAGAGTAATTTAATTATTCCGCTGTGCGATATAATGGCTGCACGCGTTCTATATCTTCTGTTGAGGGTGGTTGCTGTTCGTCCAAAAGGCTGAACGCAGTCATTTATTCAACCAGTAACCCCAGGTACATATTAACAGAATAAAATACGTATTTGTCTGATTTCACACTTTGATTAACAGCTTTAACCTTCTCCACTAGGTACATAACATCACACTAAAACGCCAATTAATAGGGATAACTTAATTATTCCGCTGTGCGCTCTAATGGCTGCACGCTTTCTATATCTTCTGTTGTGGGTGATTGCTGTTCGTCCAAAGCGCTGAATGCAGTCACCTTTTCAACCAGTGACCCCCAGGTACATATTAACAGATTAGAATACGTATTTGTCTGATTTCATTTTGATTAACAGCTTTAACCTTGTCCCCTAGGTACATAACAACACACTAAAACGCCAATTAATAGAGTAAATTAATTATTCTGCTGTGCGATATAATGGCTGCACGCGTTCTATATCTTCTGTTGAGGGTGATTGCTGTTTGTCCAAAAGGCTGAACGCAGTCACTTATTCAACCAATAACCCAGGAACACATTAACAGAATAAAATAGGTATTTGTCTGATTTCACACTTTGATTAACAGCTTTAACCTTCTCCAAAAGGTACATAACATCACACTAAAACGACAATTAATAGAGTAACTTAATTATTCCGCGGTGCGATATAATGGCTGCAGGCGTTCTGTATATTCTGTTGAGGGTGATTGCTGTTCGTCCAAAGGGCTGAACGCAGTCACTTATTCAACCAGTGACCCCCAGGTACATATTAAAAGATTAAAATAGGTATTTGTCTGATTTCACACTTTGATTAAGAGCTTTAACCTTCTCCACTAGGTACATAACAACACACTAAAACGCCAATTAATTGGGATAATTTAATTATTCCGCTGTGCGTTATAATGGCTGCACGCTTTCTATATCTTCTGCTGAGGGTGATTGCTGTTCTTCCAAAAGGCCGAACGCAGTCACTTATTCAACCAGTGACCCCCAGGAACATATTAACAGATTAAAATACGCATTTGTCTGATTTCACACTATGATTATCAGCTTTAACCTTTTCCATTAGGTACACATCAACACAATTAAAGTCCAATCAATAGGAAAAATTAATTATTCCGCTGTGCGCTGTAATGGCTGCACGCTTGCTATATTTTCTGTTGAGGGTGATTGCTGTTCGTCCAAAGGGTTGAACGCAGTCACTTATTCCACCAGTGAACCCCAGGTACATATTAACAGATTAAAATACGTATTTGTCTGATTTCACACTTTGATTAAGAGTTTTAACCTTCTCCACTACGTACAAAACAAGACACTAAATCGCCAATTAATAGAGTAAATTAATTATTCCGTTGTGCGCTATAATGGCTGCACGCGTTCTATATCTTCTGTTGAGGGTGATTGGTGTTCGTCGAAAGGGCTGAACGCAGTCATTTATTCAACCAGTGACTCCCCAGATATATGTTAACAGATTAAAATGCGTATTAATCTGATTTCCCACTTTGATTCGGAGTCGTTCTCCGTGTATATCACTTTAGAAATAAAAGATAATGAATCGTCAGGTAGCACAACATCTGGTTTAACAAGTTTCCTTTCGGACCTGTATTAGCGAGGATCTATGGGTAACTGCTATTACAATTAACATTGCTTAGATATAGATAAGGCACTCATTGTCTAAAATAAATGAGTGGAGGGTTTAGGTAGGTTAGTGTAGTCAAATGATGGCCAAAATCAAATGCCGTGACGACCGTTTCCTTTTCCCTATGATGTGACTATAGGTAGGTTAATTCGAACTAACACTCTTCATGTCTATATACCTTTTAGGGTTGGGTTGTTTTACCTCTGAGCGGCACTTTTTTGCACACCATGGGCTAAATGGCCAGGTCACATGGACCCCGAAGGCTCAGAGAAGGTTGGGGGAGGGGACCCACTGGAACAGCTGTTGGGAGACAGATGGTAGCCTCCCGTCAAGGCCATCCAGCGTGTTCTTTAACGTGCACAGGGTATGGCTCTCCCACACACGGGGCCACGGCTTAACGTCCCATCCGAAGGACGGCGGCCTTTCCAAGCCCATCGGTGTCCCCTACTGACCGTGGGCAGGGCGGGGAATTTTTGCGGAGATAAATCTCAACTCTGACCCAGTTGGGACTCGAACCTGGGAACTACAGATTACGAGCCTGGCGCGCTACCGACTGAGCCACCCCCGCCCTACCTTTTAGGTGAAGGTGATAAAAATATATATTCAGCTCTTACGATAACAAAATAATTGATTGGGAGTCGTTCTCCGTGTATGTCACTTTAGAAATAAAAGATAATGAATCGTCAGGTAGCACAGCATCTGGTTTAACAAGTTTCCTTTCGGACCTGTATTAGCGAGGGTCTTTGGGTAACTGCTATTGCAATTAACATTGCTTAGATATAGATAAGACACGCATTGTCTAAAATAAATGAGTGTAGAGTTTAAGTAGGTTAGTGTAGTCAAATGATGGCCAAAATCAGATGCCGTGACGACCGTTTCCTTTTCCCTATGATGTGACTATAGGTAGGTTAATTCGAACTAACACTCTTCATGTCTATATACCTTTTAGGTGAAGGTGATAAAAATATATATTCAGCTGTTACGATAACAAAATAATTGATTGGGAGTCGTTCTCCGTGTATGTCACTTTAGAAATAAAAGATAATGAATCGTTAGGTAGCACAGCATCTGGTTTAACAAGTTTCGTTTCGGACCTGTATTAGCGAGGTTCTATGGGTAACTGCTATTGCAATTAACATTGCTTAGATATAGATAAGGCACTCATTGTCTAAAATAAATGAGTGGAGGGTTTAGGTAGGTTAGTGTAGTCAAATGATGGCCAAAATCAGATGCCGTGACGACCGTTTCCTTTTCCCTATGATGTGACTATAGGTAGGTTAATTCGAACTACCACTCTTAATCTCTATATACATTTTAGGTGAAGTTGATAAAAATATTTTTTCAGCTGTTTGCGATAACAAAATAATTGATTCGGAGTCGTTCTGTCACTTTAGAAATAAAAGATAATGAATCGTTAGGTAGCACAGCATCTGGTTTAACAAGTTTCGTTTCGGACCTGTATTAGCGAGGGTCTATGGGTAACTGCTATTGCAATTAATATTGCTTAGATAGAATAAGGCACTCATTGTCTAAAATAAATGAGTGTAGGGTTTAAGTAGGTTAGTGTAGTCAAATGATGGCCAAAATCAGATGCCGTGACGACCGTTTCCTTTTCCCTATGATGTGACTATAGGTAGGTTAATTCGAACTAACACTCTTAATGTCTATATACCTTTTAGGTGAAGGTGATAAAAATATATATTCAGCTGTTACGATAACAAAATAATGGATTGGGAGTCGTTGTCCGTGTATGTCACTTTAGAAACAAAAGGTAATGAATTGTTAGGTAGCACAGCATCTGGTTTAACAAGTTTCCTTTTGGACCTGTATTAGCGAGGGTCTATGCGTAACTGCTATTGCAATTAACATTGCTTAGATAGAATAAGGCACTCATTGTCTAAAATAAATGAGTGTAGGGTTTAAGTAAGTTAGTGTAGTCAAATGATGGCCAAAATCAGATGGCGTGACCACCGTTTCCTTTTTCCTATGATGTGACTATAGGTAGGTTAATTCGAACTACCACTCTTAATCTCTATATACATTTTAGGTGAAGTTGATAAAAATATTTTTTAAGCTGTTTGCGATAACAAAATAATTGATTCGGAGTCGTTCTGTCACTTTAGAAATAAAAGATAATGATTCGTTAGGTAGCACAGCATCTGGTTTAACAAGTTTCGTTTCGGACCTGTATTAGCGAGGGTCTATGGGTAACTGCTATTGCAATTAATATTGTTTAGATAGGATAAGGCACTCATTGTCTAAAATAAATGAGTGTAGGGTTTAAGTAGGTTAGTGTAGTCAAATGATGGCCAAAATCAGATGCCGTGACGACCGTTTCTTTTTCCCTATGATGTGACTATAGGTAGGTTAATTCGAACTAACACTCTTAATGTCTATATACCTTTTAGGTGAAGGTGGTAAAAATATATATTCAGCTGTTACGATAACAAAACAATTGATTGGGAGTCGTTCTCCGTGTATGTCACTTTAGAAATAAAAGGTAATGAATCGTTAGGTAGCACAGCATCTGGTTTAACAAGTTTCGTTTCGGACCTGTATTAGCGAGGGTATATGGGTAACTGCTATTGCAATTAATATTGCTTAGATAGAATAAGGCACTCATTGTCTAAAATAAATGAGTGTAGGGTTTAAGTAGGTTAGTGTAGTCAAATGATGGCCAAAATCAGATGCCGTGATCACCGTATCCTTTTCCCTATGATGTGACTATAGGTAGGTTAATTCGAACTAACACTCTTAATGTCTATATACTTTTTAGGTGAATGTGATAGAAATATATATTCAGCTGTTTGAGATAGCAAAATAATTGATTCGGAGAATATTATATATAATATCTGTTTGCAATGAATATAAAGGTTATCTCCGATTTAAACATCAAATTATTGATGTGTAAACACGAAAATAATATATTTCAAAAACAAAACCCATATACAATGGATTCTCTTTACGTCTTTGAAGACACCACCCATTACAAAGCAATATAACGATGCAAAGTCGTTTATCGTAGAGTAAATATTCTTTTTACACTAAAAGTACTATAACAGCTGTGCATTGTCGCTTTTCATTCTTTTATGCAAGTTTTTTAATGGTAATTTCCTTGTTTGTAGTTTTCTCTATAACTATAAACCTCGCTTTCAATTTTATTGATAACGTCTATTACGCTTCCACATCAAATCACTTAACGTGCTTCAACATACTCCAAAGCTGAGGCATACGCGACATAATAGACTTTTCTTCGTTCCCACTGTTATTATAAAACTTTTCTCATTTTTTCTATCCAGGGATTTATGCTTAAACTGTAATAAGCAAAGTATTTCAATAACCTTTGTTTTCATAACCATAATAATAACTAACATAATTTAGTAAATTATAAGCATATAATTAATTTCAATGTAATTCTTCCATTTCCATATTCTTTTCTGAGCATTGGAGTCTTGTGACTTGGACCTTTATTCCATCGGCAACAATGAATTCGCAATGAAGCTAGAAAATAAAGCAGAGGAAGCCTTTTCTACATCTTTGAAGAGATCCTTTAGTGTTCTGATGCCAAAGAGATTATTCAACATTTCTGAATCCATCTCTCGACCTAACCCTGCGTACATTTGTTTCAACACTCAATTTCATGTGAATCTTCTGTATTTTCCACATTTGAAGCAAGCGGATACCTCAACGAACCGACACCGACAACTTATTAAGTGTAATAGTGTTGTACAATACGATATTTTGGAATAAATGTATATTTCATTCATTAAAATGTAGCCTTTTCACTTCCTCAATGTATCTCAGGGTTGGATACATACTAGGATCTCTTCCGTTGAAGTACAGTCGCACAAAAAAATATCCGAACACTATAGTTGATTACAGAATTCAGGAAAAGTATCTGGCATCTATTTTATTTAGAAATTAGTGATCTGGCAACCTTCGTGTACAATACACGAAGGTTGTCAGATCACTAATTTCTAAAAAACTCGTTGCTACATATTTTTCCTGAATTCTGTAATCAGCCATAGTGTTCAAATATTTTTTTCAGCGACTGTACAACGCCGTCCCATAGCCGAGTGGTTAGCGCGCTTGGCTACTGATCTAAGGGACCTGGGTTCGAGCCCCGGGTAAGGCATGGATGTATGTGTCGTTTTTCTGCTGAGGTCCTGCCATCCTCTCAGACCTTCTACTATTGCATATAAACTGACAGGCTCCTGTCAGACCTCTGTAGCAAGCAGCTGCTTGAGGGGGGTATTTTTTTATTTACAGCGCATTCTTGAATTGCAGAACTATTAGCTGTCTTGAACTCGGGTTTTATGATAGAAGCACAATTGTTATAATGCAATATGGGATGGCAGAGAGGATATCATAGAAGGAATTTGGGGGAGGCACAGACAAGTCTCTGTGTAGCTACAAGGTTAGGAAAAGAGCGAATTAAAATGTTTAATCAAACAAATGTACAAAAGGGGTAAAAAAAAAGTATTATTGAATCTAAATCGCATACTGCTACAGATAAAGACAAAGAATATTAATTCAACACGGGGTGGAAGAAGGAAAAAAAATTGCAAAATTGCGGACCAGAGATCAAGTATTTTAGGTATTGGAAGGGCCGAATTTTGTTTAAAAAATTTAAATATATTTCGACAGTTTGTATAGTTATTGACCTCTCACTGATAATATTCGAAGCTAGCGCACTTTGGAAAACTTCAAAAAGTTACATCACCATGTGGGAAAACCATGCACTGTTGGGCAACCTACTTCAGGCCGCTGCCCATGCGCCCAACCATGAACGAGGAAATAATATTACCTTAACGTCACCCGGAGCTACCCATGGCCAGCGGGGGACAGCTGAGCTAAAGGATTTACATTATCGTCTGTTCTTTCTTCCTTTCTTTGTACTTCGCTTGGTTAACCTTTCTCCTTAATATATTTTAAACTAAAATAGTGTTTAGATTAAACTTTATGAGAAGTAAATAATCGTGTACTTTTTAAAAAGTAGCACTTTTATATTTAAATACATCGTGATTTTTTTAATGTACATTTGCACTTGCTACGAAAAACAGCATTAAAGCCAGTTTCCGAAATCATTAGTTTTTATAGATCCGAATGAAGCTTAATGCACAAAGGACTAAATGGTAAAATGTTAGTTATTGCTCAGATAATGCATTTAGGAGTGCAGTGGCTAAGAAAGTTTATTAAACTTTCTTAGCCACTGCACTCCTAAATACTGATAATTACTTACTGATAATTGCAAAACTTCAAATAATAAATTTTAATACACAAGCGACCTGCGTCTTTGAATGGCATTATGAAACAGTTCCCTTGCTAATCCCCATGCCTTCCACAAAAACTAATAAGGAGCAAAGATTACTGGAAAAGTAATAAATTTGGTACTTCGAATTAAAATGCAACTGAGGTAGAATTTCCAGTATTTAAACTTTGAACTTTTTAATACTCAAGTGCATCTTTCTCAAACAATTTGTTTTTACACATAATTTGGATTGCAACGTCTTGAAGATATTAAAAATTATGACTAAAATGGAAATTTGATTGCTTATATATAAAAGCAGTTTCGGTCATTGCTTACGAATATCAGTTCCATGTATAATGCTTATCTGTTTGATATTCCAAATCGAGTTATGTCCTGCCTTGTGGTAGTAAAATATTGAACTGAAGGGTTTGGGGAAAACAACTGACATTGTGATCGATCAGGGTCGAGTGTAGGGGGCATGCCTCCCCCTTTAGTAAGTCTGATGGAAGCAAAATATTTTTAAAATCGTGCATATTTCACATGTATTTCAAGAAAGTTTTTCAAATCCTCTAATCAAATGGGAATGGGAAAACTTTATATTGCAATGGAAATCAATTCTCTTGCTTGGACTCTGCCGCCCCTTTCTCCAGATCTCATCTTAGACATGAAAGTTTAATTTAATTAATTTTAATGTGATTTTTTAACAGACTGAAAATTTTCTCTAAAAAATAGGTCTTACTCATTCTGTTTAATCTTACTACAGCTATGGTCATTAATTTGCATGCAAATTTGCCGCCCCTAAAAAGTGCAACCCGTGGAACAACGCCGCCCCAGCTGACAAGTTGCAACTTCTTTGTTTTCTTTCATACGCACTTTCAAATAACATAGAGTTTTTCCCAAAACAATGAACTGTGCCTATAAATAATTTTATCATTTTTCAATGAATTGAGCTTTTCAAATGAATTGAGCTTTTCAAATGAATTGAGTTTTCAAAGATTTTTTAGGGGAAATGCTTTAGCACCCTCCCCACGAATAGGCACCCATAACAGTCTGCCGAGTGGTTAGAGTGCTTGGCTACTGATCTAAGGGACCTGGGTTCGAGCCCCGGGTAAGGCATGGCTGTTTGTGTTGTTTTTCTGCTGAGGTCCTGCCATCCTCTCAGATCATCTACTATGCAATATAAACTGACAAGCTTCTGTCAGATCTCTGTGGCAAGCAGCTGCTTGAGGGGGTATTTATATATTTATTTATTTGTTTTTTATGATAAAGGCATGTTTCCTTAGGATTTTTTCAGAACTATCATTATCCCTATCTGCAAAAAAGTGATCGTAGTTCTTGTGATAACTATAGGGGTATCAGCCTACTCTCTGTTCCAGGTAAAGTTCTCTGCATGATTCTATTTAATAGAACGAAGAATTTGGTTGACAGGCAATTGCATAAAGACCAATGTGGATTCAGAAGTGGTAGGGGATGTGTAGGTCAGATATTTTCACTTAGGCAGATTCTTGAGAAATGCTTAGAGTTTCAGAAACCTTTGGTTGCTAGCTTTGTTGACTTCAAAAAGGCTTTCGACTCTGTTGATCGTCATAATTTGTGGTTGATTGTGAGATCATATGGTAAGTTAGTTAACATAATGAAAGCTCTCTATAATAACACTGAGTCGTGTGTGAGAGTTGGTAAGGCTTGCAGCAATTGGTTTAGCATTACTTCTGGTGTTCGACAAGGGTGCATTTTGTCTCCTTTTCTCTTTAGTTTGGTTATTGATTATGTTATGTGAAATTCACTGCAAAGAAAAGATTTTGGCCTTAAATGGTCTAGAGATGCGAACGTTTCTGATTTAGATTATGCTGATGATTTAGCTCTTTTGGCAAATGATGTTGATGAGATGAACTCTTTCATTCGAGCTGTTGATGAAACTGGTAGTAGAGTAGGTTTGGTTATAAACAGAGGGAAAACTAAAGTGATGAAAATTGGTCAGGCAGGCTGTGATTTAGTTATTCTGAATGGTTGCAGTCTTGAGCAGGTATCACAGTTTAATTATCTTGGGAGCTATGTAACAGATATTGGTGATGTGCGGCATGAGATTAACAGACGAATAGGGAATGTTGTCGCGACTTTTCAGAATCTATGGAGAGTGTGGAGAAATAGGCGTATACATCTAAAGACTAAAATCAGGCTGTATAATAGTTTGGTTCTTTCTAGGGTTAATTATGGTAGTGACCGTGGACGCTTTGTAAACAAAATCACAAGAAACTAGATGCTTTCGCAGTATTTTGGGCATTACGTGGTTCAACTTTGTAACTAAAGATGAGGTTAGGCAAAGGAGTTTGCAACCTCCTTTAAGCAGCATATTGTGCAGCAAGAGACTCCGTTGGTTTGTCCATGTTGCCCGTATGAATAATTATAGATTGGTGAATAAGGTAATGAACAGTGTGACTAAAGGCCTCAGAAAGAGGGTGAGAGCTAGGATGCTGTGGGCAGATAATGTCAAACAGGACCTTATTAGAATTGTTGTGTTGTGGCCAGATGCAACAGCTGTAGCTCAGGACAGATATGCTTGGAGAACTAAATTGCACGTTCTGGTTGAACCTTCGTACCCCATGGCTGATTGAGGATGATGAGGATTACAGTTTGTTACATATTTGTTGAAGATGGTGCAAATGGAGAGAAAGGGTTTTACGAAAATGCAATTTCTAAATCACATAATAATGGTTCCACTGAAATATACTGCATATCTTAATCTATTATAGCATGAGTAACTAATATTCTGTTATACCTAGGGTGTCCAGATTTCACTTAATAAAAACCAAGATATTTAAGTAAGTAATAAAAGCCAGGATATTTAAGCATAATAATATCAACCAGGATATTTAAGTAAATATCCAAACATTAGAAAGCTTAAACTAGTACAGTTTAGTTATGATTCCTATTTAATTTAAATGAATTAGTGTCATTTTCCCTTGGAAGTTGTAAACGCACAGAAAAAAATTAACAAAGGCAGTTGTACAATCAGCAATAATCGTAACGTTTGGCATGGCCCCATGAAGGATTATTTTTAGGAGGTTGCTGAACCCAAATTTTTTTAGTGGGGTGTTGAATCAAATTTTTTAGTGGGTTTCTGAACCTAAGTTCTTTTATGGGTGAGGGATGCTGAACCTAAGCTTTTTTATTGGTGAGGGATGCTGAACCTAAGTTCTTTTATGGGTGAGGGATGCTGAACCTAAGTTCTTTTATGGGTGGGGATGCTGAACCTAAGTTCTTTTATGGGTGAGGGATGCTGAACCTAAGTTCTTTTATGGGTGAGGGATCCTGAACCTAAGTTCTTTTATGGGTGAGGGATGCTGAACCTAAGTTCTTTTATGGGTGAGGGATGCTGAACCTAAGTTCTTTTATGGGTGAGGGATGATGAACCCAAGTTCTTTTATGGGTGAGGGATGATGAACCCAAGTTCTTTTATGGGTGAGGGATGCTGAACTTAAGTTCTTTTATGGGTGAGAGATGCTGAACCTAAGTTCTTTTATGGTGAGGGATGCTGAACCTAAGTTCTTTTATGGGTGAGGGATGCTGAACCTAAGTTCTTTTATGGGTGAGGGATGCTGAACCTAAGTTCTTTTATGGTGAGGGATGCTGAACCTAAGTTCTTTTATGGGTGAGGGATGCTGAACCTAAGTTCTTTTATGGGTGAGGGATGCTGAACCTAAGTTCTTTTATGGGTGAGGGATGTTGAACCTAAGTTCTTTTATGGGTGAGGGATGATGAACCCAAGTTCTTTTATGGGTGAGGGATGATGAACCCAAATTCTTTTATGGGTGAGGGATGCTGAACCTAAGTTCTTTTATGGGTGAGGGATGCTGAACCTAAGTTCTTTTATGGGTGAGGGATGATGAACCCAAGTTCTTTTATGGGTAAGGGATGCTGAACCTAAGTTCTTTTATGGTGAGGGATGCTGAACCTAAGTTCTTTTATGGGTGAGGGATGCTGAACCTAAGTTCTTTTATGGGTGAGGGATGCTGAACCTAAGTTCTTTTATGGTGAGGGATGCTGAACCTAAGTTCTTTTATGGTTGAGGGATGCTGAACCTAAGTTCTTTTATGGGTGAGGGATGATGAACCCAAATTCTTTTATGGGTGAGGGATGCTGAACCTAAGTTCTTTTATGGGTGAGGGATGCTGAACCTAAGTTCTTTTATGGGTGAGGGATGCTGAACCTAAGTTCTTTTATGGGTGAGGGATGCTGAACCTAAGTTCTTTTATGGGTGAGGGATGCTGAACCTAAGTTCTCTTATGGGTGAAAGATGCTGAACCTAAGTTCTTTTATGGGTGAGGGATGCTGAACCTAAGTTCTTTTATGGGTGAGGGATGCTGAACCTAAGTTCTTTTATGGGTGAGGAATGCTGAACCTAAGGGGTTTATGCTTAAACAACGCTAGCTCCGCAGGTGGATCAGAAAACAAATATTGTAGAAAATAACTGATATTTTATTTGCTTTCTGATTAGTTTTTGCTTCATGTTTATCTTTTCTTACCATTCAGTAGAACTGGCATTCTACTGACTGGCAAGATGTTGGTTATATCCACCGTACAGATATTTTTAAAATATCGATAGCTAAAGACCATGGGCTTTTTAATTAACAAATCAAAAATGAAAGTAAGGGAAATTTTATTTCGAGAACCTTCAGTGAATGTGAATCTTTAAAATCAACGTATAATAGTAATGATCACCTTTCTAAACAAGGAAGCTTATGGTTTCCATGGTTACTGTTTCCATGGTTTTGTTTCGGTATTAGATATTATTTGTCTGTCTGAAAACAATGTGACTCTAAAATTTATGACTTTTCTTATTTCATTAGACTAAAATCACGTAAGAAAATAAATTAAAATTCATTTGTTTCCAGCTGTGAATCCAAGGGGTCCAAGAGGTGTCATCCACCAACCATTTGAGAATGCTTTTAATGGTAATTGAGCGAAGAAATATTATTATTATTATTATGAATTTCTCGTGCATTTTTTCAGTAATATTTTAAAGATCTCTGTCAAGATTGATTTTATTTATTTGAGAGATCTGTTAGCCAAATGTCTTTTCTCGATCTTAATCACACAGTAGTTAAGGTACTCAATAAACCCATCAACTCGGTATCTCTTGGTTAAATAATACGTTTAATGAATAGCATTTTACGTTACCTACATACATATTTAATAAGGGCGCAGCTTTAATCCACTGCCCCACCAATAATATCCAGTGACACGCTCCAAGAGCGTTGACCCGACTTTATTGAAAAGTCTATCAAATGTTCTAGCTCCATGAGCATAGTAAACCATTTTACTTCCGACTCTTTCAATGGTCAGGAAAGAAGTTGCTTTTTTTTAAATGTGCTGCACTCCCCATTTACTTTCCGCTGTAAGCACGCAGCAAATCCCGCGTCACGGTGTTACACGATGCGCCGTCAGAGTTCCGCAGATCATCTGGGTCACACAACATTCTCGCCTAATAGAGCATACATCGGAGAGGCAACATGAAAGTCGGGGATAAGGATATTATATTTTGACTTTGGAAGAAGAGATCGCATTGTGCTTGGCTTAGACTCTAGAATTGTTTATTATGATTTCGAAAGTTTAGAAGAATACTGCAAACTTAATTTTGAGAATCACCACTGAATGTCACTGTTTCAATGGCAAAAATCCAGGGGGCGGGAGTGGCTCAGTCGTAGCCAGCCAGGCTCGTAAACTGCAGTTCCTAGTTTCGAGTCCCAGCTGGGTAAAACATCCCGCCCTGCAAACGGTCATTAGGGGTTACTGATGGGCTTGGAAACGCTGCTTTCCATTGGATGGGACGTAAAGCCGTGGCCCAGTGTGAGGAAGAGTCATACTCTGTGCACATTCAATAACACATTTGATGGCCTTGACAGGAGGCTACCCTCTATCTCCAAACGCTGTCCAGTGGGTCCCTCCCCCAACCTTCTTTGAGCCTTCGGGGTCCTTGTAACCTAGACATTTAGTCCATTGTGTTGAAAAAAGTACCGCTGCGAGGTAAAAGAATCCAATCCAATATACGTACAAAATAGCCTTTCGGAAATAAGACAACACACTAAATAAGCAATTATCTCCATATGCTTATTGCATGCAAGTAAGGTGGTAACAAATACATTTTTTCTATACCGATGCAGAACAAAGTTTTCTAAAAAAATATTTCGAAAAGGTGTTCTGGTGATTTTTCTTTACATCTAGACGCATTTCTTTACAATTTCTATCCAGACACGATTTGGTAGTGGTCATAAAGAAACAAATATTACCTACTGAATTATTACAAATAGTTTCAAAATAATTTTATAATGATTCTAAAGGTAGAATTTCTTATAAAGCACTAATAAGGGAAACCCATGGAAATATTTCTTACTGTCTTGCAATTAGGTCTATTTTTACTCCCATATTTATTGTAGATTACTGTAAGAACTGGTATGGTTTAATGTAGCTCTAGAGAGTACTGATTTGCTACTTTGAATCACAAAAAAATTGCTTTACTAAGAATTTAAAGTAGACACAGATGCGTTACCTCACATGTGAAACCTTTTGAAACATCTCTAGTATCTTGGTCTTGTTAAACGAAAAATCAGAGGAAGAAATGTGGGAAACCTCATTTCTGGAAAGCTTGTCCTTTGGATTTCTTTGTAGCCAAGCGGTTATCACGTTTGGCTCCTGATAGTAGTAGCATAAATGAGTGTTCTGAGCCAGTAAATGGGTCCAGAGAATTCTGTGAAAATCTATGGGAAAAGTTATGGGGGATGAGGAAAAAAGTATGTTTTTTGTGGGTTTTTGTGAAAATATGTGTGAAAATTAGAAAAAACGGGGGTATTTTTTAGCATGTGAAAAACTAATTTAAGTTTTTTTTAAAGATGAGGTTTAAATTAATTTGTGAATTAGTTTAAATGGATTAGTTTGAAATGAGGTGTGTGTATATGAGATAAAATTGATGTGGTTTGTTGAGTTATCATACACTTCAGTGGATTATTCGATTGTAAAAAGCCATGGAAATCGGTGTTGTTTTTTGTGAAAATATATGTGAAAATCAGAAAAAACCGGGATGTTTCATGTGAAAAAAAGGTTATTTAAGTTTTTCGGGCAGACGAGATATTCACAAATTTTCACAAAAATGAGGTGTGTGTGGAAGAGATAAAAAATGATGTGGTTTGTTGAGTTATCATACACTTCACTGGATTATTCGGTTGTAGAAAGCCAGGTAAATCGGAGAATTTGACAAATCGAGACAGTTTTGAGAAATTTGTTTGAAACATATGACAAAATCAACCGGTAAAATGACATTTTCGGGGACGGGGTCTGTTGAAAAGATAGACTTTGAATATCTGTGAATGTATGAAGAGAGGGTACTAGATGGAAAAAAAATTTTTTTGAAGTGAAAAGTAATTTAGGTTATTTTTTTTAAATAGTCGGAAAGAATTTGAAGTGAAAAGTGATGCCTTAGCTGGCATAGTGGTTAGGCAGCTAGCGACTTTTCCAGCAAGGCAAACTTTGTGTGTTGTGTTAGCTCTAACTAAGGCAGTGGTCAGCAGTGACTTCGGTCTTAGTAGGGCATGTCCTTGTATGAGAAGGCCTGTATTAAGCTAGGAGTAGCTTCCAGGATTCTTCTCTTATAGGATTCTTCCAGGACAGTTTCTGTCCTATATGTCGCAAATCAAAAAAAAAATGTATGTTAGAATAATTTTGAACATGTATGAAGTTTGCAAAGAGAGAGAAGAGTTTTATGTTATCATGCTAAACGGAAATCAGTCTCGATCTCTACAAAAGAACAACGGGGTCGAGATTTACTTTCATTGAACTAAATGGTTCGAGAAGTTGCACTTCGAACCAGTATTCATTCCGAATATCTTATTCGATTCGATGTACGGCCCTTCTCCCTCTGTCCCCTCCTCCCCTATGCCCTCTCTTCCTCTCTCTCTCCCCTCCTCCCCTCTGTCCCCTCCTTCCTTCTGCCCTCTCTTCCTCTCTGTTCCCTCCTCCCCTCTGCCCTCTCTTCCTCTCTCTGTCCCCTCCTCCCCTATGTCCTCTCTTCCTCTCTCTCTCTCCCCTCTGCCCCTTTTCTCTCTCTGTCACCTCCTCCCCTCTACCCCCTCTCTGTCCCCTCCTTCCCTATGCCCTCTCTTCCTCTCTCTGTCCCCTCCTCCCCTCTGCCCTCTCTTCCTCTCTCTGTTCCCTCCTCCCCTCTGCCCTCTCTTCCTCTCTCTGTTCCCTCCTCCCCTCTGCCCTCTCTTCCTCTCTCTGTTCCCTCCTCCCCTCTGCCCTCTCTTCCTCTCTCTGTCCCCTCCTCCCCTCTGCCCTCTCTTCCTCTCTCTGTCCCCTCCTCCCTCTGCCCCCTCTTCCTCCCTCTCCCCTCCTCCTCTCTTTGTCCCCTCCTAACCTCTGCCCTCTCTTCCTCTCTCTGTCCCCCCTCCCCTCTGCCCTCTCTTCCTCTCTCTGTCCCCCCTCCCCTCTGCCCTCTCTCTGTCCCCTCCTAACCTCTGCCCTCTCTTCCTCTCTGTCACCTCCTCCCCTCTGCCCCCTCTTCCTCTCTCTGTTCCCTCCTCTTCTCTGCCCTCTCTTCCTCCCTCTCTCCCCTCCTCCCTCTCTTCCTCTCTCTGTCCCCTCCTAACCTCTGCCCTCTCTGTCCCCCCTCCCCTCTGCCCTCTCTCTCCCCTCCTCCCCTCTGCCCCCTCTTTCTCTCTGTCCCCTCCTAACCTCTACCCTCTCTTCCTCTCTCTGTCCCCCTCCCCTCTCTTCCTCTCTCTGTTCCCTCTGCCCCCTTTTCTCTCTTTGTCACCTCCTCCCCTCTGCTCTCTCTTCCTCTCTCTGTCCCCTCCTCCCTCTGCCCCCTCTTCCTCTCTCTGTCCCCTCTTCCCGCTCTTCCTCTCTCTGCCCCTCCTCCCCTCTGTCCTCTCTTCCTGTCTCTGTCTCCTCCTCCCCTCTGCCCTCTCTTCCTCTCTCTGTCCCCCCTCCCCTCTGCCCTCTCTTCCTCTCTCTGTCCCCCCTCCCCTCTGCCCTCTCTTCCTCTCTGTCACCTCCTCCCCTCTGCCCCCTCTTCCTCTCTCTGTTCCCTCCTCTTCTCTGCCCTCTCTTCCTCCCTCTCTCCCCTCCTCCCTCTCTTCCTCTCTCTGTCCCCTCCTAACCTCTGCCCTCTCTGTCCCCCCTCCCCTCTGCCCTCTCTCTCCCCTCCTCCCCTCTGCCCCCTCTTTCTCTCTGTCCCCTCCTAACCTCTACCCTCTCTTCCTCTCTCTGTCCCCCTCCCCTCTCTTCCTCTCTCTGTTCCCTCTGCCCCCTTTTCTCTCTTTGTCACCTCCTCCCCTCTGCTCTCTCTTCCTCTCTCTGTCCCCTCCTCCCTCTGCCCCCTCTTCCTCTCTCTGTCCCCTCTTCCCGCTCTTCCTCTCTCTGCCCCTCCTCCCCTCTGTCCTCTCTTCCTGTCTCTGTCTCCTCCTCCCCTCTGCCCTCTCTTCCTCTCTCTGTCGCCTCCTCCCCTCTCTTCCTCTCTCTGTCTCCTCCTCCCCTCTGCCCTCTCTTCCTATCTCTCTCCCCTCCTCCTCTCTGCCATCTCTTCCTCTCTCTCCTCCCCCCAGATCCCCCCAAAGAGTTCTCATGTACTCAGATCCTCCCCTCTGATCCCCCAAAGAGTACTCATGTACTCAGATCCTACACCCCAGATCCCAATTGTCGTATCCCCCTAGTTGTCATTATCCATCCAATTGTCGTATCTTCCCAGTTGTCGTATCCATTGAATTGCAATCTACCCAATTGTCGTATCCATTGTATTGCAATCCACCCAATTGTCGTATCTTCCCAGTTGTCGTATCCATTGAATTGCAATCCACCCAATTGTCGTATCTTCCCAGTTGTCGTATCCATTGAATTGCAATCCACCCAATTGTCGTATCTTCCCAGTTGTCGTATCCATTGAATTGCAATCCACCCAATTGTCGTATCTTCCCAGTTGTCGTATCCATTGAATTGCAATCCACCCAATTGTAGTCCACTCAATTGTCATAAAATTGTTCATATGATCAGTGCAGTTGACTCCCACTCAATTATCGTTGACCCATTTCATTACGCTATCATGCGATGGATGAACCTTTCCCGTATTCATTCGAAATTTCGAACTCAATTTTCTTCTTAAAGCATAAAACATTTTTATTTTTTCAGTGTGTACACAGGTAACAAGATCCCGGAAGGCTGAGAGAATGTTGTGGGAAGAGGACTGACTGGACAGCTGTTAGCGAAGAGATGATAGTTAACAGGACCGGATCCAGAAATAATAAAGGGGGAGAGATCTTAAACACAATCAAATCGAAATAATGTAAAGGATGGGGGAATGCAAGAGACTGGATTTCCAATGCATCATAACATTCTCCCTCAATTTTTGAGATCTTCCTTAAATATTTCTAGAAAAATGCATGAAATATACATATGTTTAATAATGTTTGCCTCTGTTACCATTACTAGCATTCTGAAAGTGAGGGGGGGGATGCTTCCCCCTAGATCAGGCCCTGGTGATTTAAATCCTCATGCTCTTTAAGGCGCACAGGATATGGCTCTCTTGTACACTGAGTCAAGGCTTAAAGTCTGATTTATGGACTGCGGCTTTCCCAAGCTATTATTATTCATCCCTTGGTTGCCCAGCACACTTGGTTCATGCTCGGGATTGAAATAACATTTACAGTGTTCAGGTCAGTCTCAGTGGCAATTTAAATTCTGAATTTGCTTATAACCGTGAAAAATGCAAAATATAATAGAAAAATGGGTTATGGTTGGCAAACAATTCATATCTTGAGCACGAAAGTATAGAATAATTCCCAAATACTTCATTAAACGATTATGATATGATATATGCATATGGCCAAGTGGTTAAAGTGCTTGTCTATGGATAAAAGTGACTGGGTTCAAACCACTACTGAAAATTTATTTTCCTGAGTTCTCGGCTTGCTCAGACTTCTATGGTATATTAAATTAACTTACTATGATGTTATTATTTAACTATGATGTATTAATCCCTAAAGGCTCTTGTCGGAGTTCTGAGTCAAGGAACTGCTTAAGGTTAATTTGTTCTTTCCTTATCATTACAAGTTATGGTTTTCACAATGTTACAATAATCTATAACGTAACTCTTTATTACTCTCACACGCGAGAACTTCTCGAGTGGGAGTTATGAAATTTTAGTGTTAACAATTTTGCTTCTTTTCCCATTTATTTCAAAACCTTATGAACTTTATATGACATGTAATAGCAAATCCATTGTAAAAGTATATGTCGTTTTGTTGTTGAATAAACTGTTAATATTATTATGAAAAATTTACTGGGGGAATAGAATGTCCTAAACACACCTTTGTTTTCGAATGTTTATCTGTTCTGTGGATTAAACATGTTTAATTTTAATATTCATTCTAAAGTATTTTTTAATCAGATTTCAAAATTTTATTTTCTATTATGAATTACCTGAAAGCATTCAACTAGAAATTGTATGAGAATATGGCTTACTGATAAATTGAAAAAAACTAAATATTTGTGAATTATTTAATTATAATCTCATTTTAATTACTATTTCAGCATTTGTTACAATCTTAACGAGAATATTTGATATTTTAAAATCAATATGTCACAACCAAGTTCTTCACCTTAATGATCATTTCACGTCTTTTTGGTGTATATTTTACCTATTTTCTTATTGTTTTTCTTTGTGATATGTCTGTTTGTTTATCGATTATGTGACAAACACACAAACCGACAAATGATGTTACTTTGCGTAGTAAAGTGTCACAAATTTCCTGTACATATGTAAAACAAAATAATAAGCTGAGAAATACTAGTTGTGCTATGAGTCGGATTCGAACCCACATCTTCCAGTAACCGGCAAGGTATGCTAACAATTACACCATCAACTACTAACGTTTCTTCTTCACCTAATATGATTTAGCTTTCCCGCATTTTTATTTGATTCCAATAGTGGCGCCATCTATCGGTACGTGGTATATGTTGTCTCTTAAAGCTGAATTTTAATATTTGTCATTCGTGACAATTTTTTTCAGCTTATTATTTCATGTGTCACTTTGTGTTCTTCTCAAGGCAATTGTTCCACCAAACGTACTACATTCTGCATTAAATGAATACTTGGGTGTCAGAAGCGTTATGCAATGCAAAAATCCCCCCCCCCCAAATTTTCTACCCATAAAAAAGGAGATATATGCAAATCGTTCTTCCATCTTCCGAATATGAGCATCCACAGTTAGGTTGTCAAATGAAAGCTTATCTTGTGGGGAGTGTCGTAATCGTATGCCTTTGGATCCGGTTTCGCCATTTTTGTCTACATCCTCCAACTGGCCCCATTTCGAAATGAAATGCCTCCTTTTGCCTTTTCCCCTCTCTCGATCCTTTGTTTCTCCCTCCTGACCTGTTTCCATGAGAAAAAAAAAGAAGAGGAGCTAGGCAGACTTCTCGAAAGTTCCATAGCACCGCTTCCGCTCTCCATTCCCATCTGCATACGAATGCTGTTCTTGCCACGTGCACGGCAAGTCACGCCACTAGGTCAAGATCCCATCGGGTGATGTCCCTTTGGGCAAGTGGTTCACGAATAAGAGAACTGTAAAGTTCACAAACAAAGGGGAAGACATAGAAGTACCGAACTGAAATTGTAGTGCAGCGCCACCTAACGTAAGGTCCGAATTACTCATTTTCTCTCTGCTCTCGTCATTTTAAGACCGCCATTAATCTGTCTCCTTTCGTAGCTTTCAACAGAAGATAGAATTGATATGGCGTTTAATTTCTTTATTTAATCTAGTGATTTGACAAATTACGAATTATTAAAACAAATTGCAACCACAATAAATTACGAGTGAAGGACAATAAGAAAATAAGTTAAAAAGAGAAATGAAATTTGACAATTAACTACCACCTATTTGATTAAATTAATTTTAGTTCCTTCAATCCCACCGACAGGGTAGCAGACATGAAGCGATATATCACGGATGTATTTCAACAATATGTCCATCCTTTATAAGAAAAACAAATTTTGCTGAGATTAGTTGTCCACGAATATACAAAACATTTAGTTCTTGCAAAAAAAATATTGAGATATGCTGTTGATGTCGCTTGGTTTGTTACTAACAGACAACTTCATAAAGATTTGGGCATCGACAATGTATATACCCATATTAAATGCATCACAAAATGGTTCCTTGAGGTAGTTAATCATTAGTTGACAAAGTTTCAAAGCATTTAAAAGTCCTATTCTGTCATTTTCGGTTCGCTGTAGAATTTCTGAAAGAAGCTTTCTCCTGTATCGCCTTTTTAAACTTACAAGCACGCCTTGATCCATTGGTTGCCCTAAAGACGTTACATTAGGTGGCAAAACATGGCTTTCATTTGTCAGAAATGAGTTCGCTTGGGTGTGTTGGGGCATTGTCGAGAATGAGTAGGGCCTTTACAGGCATTTTAAGACCTGTCAAGGGGTGTTTTACTTTTGGAACAAATTCTGCAAAGAATCATTCCTTAAAAAAATACGAGTCCATCGAAGCAGATTTTTTAGCTTTGTAGCAAACTAGCTGATCAGCTAAATTTAAATGCTTGAATGCTCGAGGTTTTGCTGATTTCCCAATTACAAAAAGAGGAAGTTTGTGCGTACCTGCAGCATTTCTACACACAGCCACAATGATCCTTTCTTTGTTTGTTTCCTGATGATGAGGATGATGAGGTTTCTTGCGCTGTCAGAAACGTTTTCGTTAGAAGAAGTTTAAAATTTAACCCAGTCTCGTCTACATTGTAGATTTGTTCTGCTTCTTCTTTAATAAGCAGTAAAAGTTTCTCTGAAAATTCATTTGCTGCTAAAGGATCAGCTGACAATTTCTCACAACAAACGCCAAGGTAATGAACACCATGCCGTTTTTCCCAGCGAGAGAGCCGCCTCACGCTTGCTGAAAAATCTCCCCCATTAGCGATTTTAGAATGAAGGATTAATGTTTTTTCTTTCAAGATTGGACCACTGATTGGCGTTCCTTTTCAAAGCTCTTGTATGAACCATAACCAAAGTGCATCACCGACAATTTCATTTTTCGGCTTTTTAAGAGTGCACCGAGAAGAAAGCGTTTTTTCAGACTCGACTTGGATGAAAATGACTTGAGTGTAAAGATTTTCCATCCCTTCTGCAGTCATTCACCGTGCTTTTACCAACACCTAGTTCATCACAAATATGCATTACTGGATCACCTTTGTATATATGTTCTAACGCTTTTAATTTCATCTCCATCGTAACGACATTACGCTTACGTTTGCACCCATTCATTTCGTACCACACAATAATTAATAGATCACAACACATACTCCTGTATACGCGCAGTACATTGTGCACTGCAATATTCACAACGAGGAACTGAAGAAAATATGAACTCTACTATAAACAAAACACTCGGCGACTTCCTTCCGCTTCTTGCAACGACCGGTTAAAGCGCAGGCCTGTTGAGCCAAGACCGGATAAGAGAGAATCTACCGTAGTTTGTTTTAAGAACCCTTAATTATAATTATGCAATATCTACTAATATTTACAAAAACAAACTAAAATAAAGTTTTCTCCCCACATTTCAAAAATATTCCTTGTACAATAGATTCGAACTTGATATCAACGGAAATAAAAAAGTAAAATGTAATTGTTTTCCTGCTAATTAAATATAATTAACACTTCACCACAACAGTGAATAGGGTATTCAAACGTGTTCCGTTTTTTAAAATCAATGAAAAATACAACGAAACTATTTTTCTTCAAATGAAAACATTTCTCAGAACATAGTACGCATCAGAAACCTCGGGATCATGAGGGAATTTTTTAGAAACAGGCACATTTCTTTGTTTCATCTTGCATGCGGAACACTTTCATGGAATTATTTTTTTTTTCGTTCCATACTTCACTTCTGCTTACATGAAACAACTTGCTTTGTAACAATGAGAAAAAAGTTATTATTATTTAACATTAGAAAAACAACATTAACTTTCTTTTCTTTGAATCCTAATCTAAATAACGAAAGCGATTGGCTAATACTTTGCCCTGACCACGGTCAGTAGGGGACACCGATGGGCTTGGGAAGACAGCCGTCCGTCGGATGGGACGTTAAGTGGGTGGCACCATGTGCGGAAGAGCCATACCCTGTGCACGTTAAAGAACATACTGGATGGCCTTGACGGGAGGCTTTTATCTATTTCTCATAAGCAATTCCATTGGGTTCCCTCCCTATATCTTCGGCTTCGGGGTCATTGTGACCTGGACATTTACCCATGGTGTGTAAAAAAAATGCCGCTCAGAGGAAAAACAAACCAACCCAATTTGGCTAGTACCTTGAATATTTTCTTTTGAACAATAAAAATTACTATTACATTGAGTTAACGGATATTTCTGAATGAGATTCTAAGCTTCAAACAAGAAAACTAAATTTCTAAAGAAAGCCAGCCAAACGCGTAATTCCAAAAATGTCACCACCTGATAAGAAGTTATAATCAAAATAATGCAATGCTTGTACAAGTGGTAAAAGTTAATCGGTTCAATAATTCATGTCATTTGTATATTCCTATCATTATGTCATTTGTTAAGGAAAAACCTTTCTTAAATTCATCTTTTATTACAGTTATTGCTGACATTGTTACATTAACACACTAATAGTGATAAAGATAAGATGATGTTACGATAGGTGCTAAATGGTTAGCTGACTATTTAATACCCATCGTAACACCGTCTTATCTTCATAATGCATATCTCCATTCAAGTACAGGATCCGAGATTTAAAAAAAAGTGCGGTAGTCGAAGGCAGAAAGTTTTTCAAACGCTCTGGTATCTTCGACTACGAATTTCTGACCACCATAAAGAACCTATTAACTACTTTTGAACAGTTCCCATTTGGATAAAATTGACAAAATCTTGCGACTAATAATATTACACAGGAAAAGCCTCCTTTGCCTCCAAGTATATTGCAATACACACCACGCATTTTAGCCCACAGTTTAATACACTTCATGGATAATTTAAAACCTTCTTTGTTGTATAAAAATAGGAATAGCCCTTCTGTAATCCGAGAACAGTTTAAGTTGCGGATACACTTGATATGCAGGTTTCTGAGTAGATTGTGATTTCTGAGATCTCGAAGTTTGTTAACGCTATGAAGAGCAAAACGAGCGTAGACCATATCTTTCTCGACACCAAAAAATACAATAATCACAACTGGAACTGATGCATATCTGATGGTACGTAGACTTTACATTTCAGGACAAACTGAACAAATGTTGTGAAAAGTCCTTTCTCAACACATTTCGAGATGTAATACACAGAAAGACAATGTCAGCTGTTCTAGAGATTACGCGCATTTCGTGAGACCAAACTTAAACATTTTCGCATGTTCTTTTTCCTATAAATGTTGGGGAAGGGCTGTTTTCTTATTTCTGTTATCTGTAATAATAATAAATACACCCTAAAGCAGCTGCTTGTCTTAGAGGTCTGACAGGAGCCTGTCAATTTATATGACAGAGTAAAAGGTCAGAGGATGGCAGAAACTCAGCAGAAAAACGACACATCCATCCATGCCTTACCCGGTCATCGAACCCATCTCTAAGATCAGTAGCCAAGCGCGCTAACCAATCGGCCGTGAGACACACTCTATAGTTTGTGAATTTTTCACAGGACTTTCATTCGATGCACACCTTCTTTCGGGAACTCATAAAACAGGCATTCTTTCAAAGCCTCATTTAAATCTCCAGTTAATAAACGGTCTCTGTTTGTTGGATAATGCTCATTTACGGAAGATGTAACACCAAGATGATTCGCTTGTGGGTGTTGTCCAACGTCTTCCGCCATTTATCGTCCTTCAGTAGATCAATAACGAAATACAACGAAAGATAAGTGTTTGTATAATAACCACCATACACGCTACTACAATAACACAGTAAAAATAGCAATAATAACAACAACACAGTAATAATAATAATAACAACAACAAAATGGAGTAGTAGTAGCCCAATCAGATATTTATCGATATTTTTTAAACGATTAACATCTACAGGTAATGGACAAATACCGAAGACCAACGTAAAATCATTAACATCGTGTTGCACTAACACTTGTTTTCTGTACAGCCTGTATACGTAGTTGCACTAACACTTGTTTTCTGTACAGCCTGTATACGTAGTTGCACAGAGTTTACCAGCTTCTGAAAATCAGCAGGAGGGATACAACACCGTTCGTCAATTGTCCTTTCTGAGAAAATATTTTTTTCATTTCGAAATGTTTCAAGTATATGATATTCTTCAAGAACTCTTAATTACTATTCTGCAAAATCTACTAAACTCTACAAAAACAAAGTAGAAAAAAACTTTTTTTCCAACATTTGAAATAAATTCCTAGTACAATAACTCAAAATTGATATCAACGAAAATAAGAAAGCTAAAATGTTGTTGTTTTCCCTTTCAAATGGAAAAACATCGACAATACACCACAACAGTGAACATTGTATTAAAACGTGTTTCCAATTTCTCAAAATGAATGAAATTAAACGAAAATATATATCCTTCGAAGGAAAATATTTTGCCGGATGTAATACACATCAGAAACGTCTAATTCCTGAAAGATTTTCTTGGAAACGGGTATATTTACTGATCATTGTTTCTTCTTGCATGCAGAATACTTCCAAATAAATAGTTCCTAGTTGGTTTCTTCTTAGATAGTTCACTTCCTCTTATATGCAACAGCATGCTTGGTAATAATGTGGACAAAGTTATTAATATCTAAGATTAGATTAACATTCTTCACTTTAAAACCAAATCCAATTAATCAGAACGATTGGCTAGTACACTCAAGTTTTCCTTTTTGACAGAGAAAATTAGTATTTCATTCATAAATATTTCCAATGAGATTCTAAGCTTAAGAAAATAAAACCAATCCCTCATTCAACCAAATTGCACAATTCCAAATGTGTCTCTTCCGAATAGGAGGTTGCAATCAAAACAAGAGAATGCTTCCATAAGTGGTAAAAGTTAATTGGTTCAAATAATTCATTCCATTTGAATATTCGTCACATTATATCATTTGTTAAGGAAAAAATTGTCACAAATTAATCTTTTATTACTCACTTGTTTCATTAACAAAAGAATACTGATAAAGATAAGAAAATATTACGATCGTTACTAAATGGTTAGCTAACCATTAAGTACCCATCGTAACACCGTCTTATCTTCATAACGCATATCTCCATTCAAGTACAAGATACGAGATTAAAAAAAAAATCTGTTGTGGAATGACCCAACCCGTTTCCTCGAACGCATGGAACTTCATGTCCATCATAAAGAACCTATTAACTAATTTTGAACAGCTCGCATTTGGATAAAATTGGCATTTTCTTGCGACTAATATTCCCCATGAGAGGCCATTTTTGTATCCAAGTATATTGGAATACACACCACGCCTTTTAGCCCACAGTTAATACACCTCACGGACAATTTAAAGTCTTCTTTGTTGGGAAAAAATTGAAACAGCTCTTTCATAATGTCAGAACGTTTTACCTGCTGATACATTTGATAACCAGGATTCTGACTAAATTATAAACTCTAAACTCTAGCATCACGAACTTTGTTAAAGTTTTGAACACCTAAACGGACGTAGACCATATCTACCTCGACACCAGAAAATATATTTTTTCACAACTTTAGCTTATGCATGTTCGATGATACGTAGGATTTGCACTTCAGGCTATTTCTTTCAGAAGCTGAACAAATGTTATGAAAAGTTCTTTCTCATTTCGAGATTATAATACACTGAAAGTCAATGTCAGCTGATCTAGAGTTTACGAACAATTGGTGAGACCCAATATAAACATTTTCTCATGTACTTTTTCCGCTAAATGTTGAGGAAGTGCTGTCTGCTTATTTATCTCTTTTGTCCATGTGTTTAGTGGATTCGTAAAAAGAGGAATTCTTTCAAGGCATCATGTAACGGTTCAGTCAATAGGAGGTCTCTGTCTGTAGGGGACAGGGTGGCTCAGTCGGTAGCGCACTACGCTCGTAATCTGCAGTTCTCTGGTTGGGGTCCCTGCTGGGCCAACATTAAGAGTTATGTACGCAAATCTCCTTGCCTCAGTTATTACATGACACAGATGAACTTGGAAAGGCCGCCGTCCACCGGATGGGTCGTTAAGCCGTAGTCCGCACGTGTGGGAGAGCCATACCCTGTACACGTTAACGAAAATGTTGGATGGTATTAACGGGAAGCTACCATCTGTCTCCCAACAGCTGTTCCAGTGGGTCCCCTTCCCCCACCTTCTCTGAGACTTTGAGATCCTTATGGCCTGGCCATTTTCTCTGTTGTGTGCAAAAAAAGTGCCGCTCAGAGGTAAAGTGACACAACTACTACAACAACGTAATAATAATAACTACAACAAAATGGTAGTAATAATAGTAACAGCACTATCAGATGTTTTTCGATTTTTTTTTAGATTATTAACATCTACAGGTAATGGGGGAAAAAACGAAAGGGCAACGTAAAATCATTAACATCGTGTTGGACTAACACTTGTTTCCAGTACAGCCTGTATTCGTAGCTCCATAGAGTCTACGAGTGTCTGAAAATCAGCAGGAAGGATACAACACCAAAAAAGAAACATGATAAAATCCCGCTTGTTCAATGGAGCTGGAAAACTGTCTGAGATGACGTTAAAGTAGTTCTCATTGATTTTCTAGATCAGGGGTGGGCAAATAGCGGCCCGCTAAGAGTTTTTTTGTGGCCCGCCAAGACAGTCAGAAAAATCCGCCTTGAACCGAGATTTCCTTCCCGTGCGCGACCGAAGTTTCGTCTGGTATTTTCCACTAGGACGGCCACATCAATACGCATGCGCAGTATAGATACGATACGCAGTGCTTTTCTGGTTGATCTTGTCAACAGTAAATATATAAATTTCCAACTTTAGTGAAACCATGAACCCTCCGAAAAAACGTAAAATCGGTGATGAATGTCGTGTCTTTAATGAAGAATGGACAAACAAATATTTCTTTGGTAATACAGGGAATAAAATAAAAAAAATAATAAAAAATAAATACCCCCTCAAGCAGCTGCTTGCCACAGAGGTCTGACAGGAGCCTGTCAGTTTATATGCCGCAGTAGGAGATCTGAGAGGATGGCAGGACCTCAGCAGAAAAACGACACACACATCCATGCCTAATTCCGGGGCTCGAAACCAGGTCCCTTAGATCAGTAGCCAAGCGTGCTAACCACTCGGCCACGGGACGGCTCAGGGAATAAAGCAGTGTGTTTATTGTGTCATGAAACGATAACCGTATTTAAGGAGTACAATCTGAAACGACATTACGAAACAAATCATAGCGAATTTGGCTGCATACTTTCCAAGGAAGAATGCAAAATAAAAGCTGCGGAGTGTGTGAAAAGGCTGAAGAAGCAACAAACATTATTTACAAAGCAATCAACACTTCAAAATAGCGCTACAGAAGCAAGTTTCATGGTTAGCCTACAACCTTGCTAAACACAACAAGCCTTTTTCGGATGGCGAGTTTATTAAGCAGTATATGGTAGAGTGTGCAAGCGTATTGTGTCCTGATGTTAGAAGCAAATTTGAAAGCATTTCATTGTCAAGAAGGACTATAGTGCGGTGCATTGACTCAATTAGTGACGAACTCACAGAACAGCTGAAGACTGCGAGCAAAGATTTTGTTTGGTTTTCTTTGGCACTGAATGAGAGCACAGATAACGAAGACACTGCACAATTACTCATCTTTATCCGTGGAATTAATGAAAATTTCGTTATCACAGAGGAATTACTTGGCCTAGAATCAATGAAAGATAGAACCACTGGTCAGGACTTGCTTGAGTGTGCTGTGAATTGTGTGGAGAAAAGTGGCTTGTCGTGGAACAAAATGGCAAGCATTACAACAGATGGGGCCAGAGCTTTCAGTGGAAAAAATGTAGGTATGGTTAAGCTTTTAAAAAACAAGTTACAAGCTCAAGACACAGACAGTGATATCTTGTCTTTTCATTGCATTTTGCATCAGGAGAGTCTTTGTAAAGCTGCACTGGACTTAAAGCATGTGGTAGATCCTATTGTTAGTGTGGTGAATACAATCAGAGCAAGGGTACTCCACCATCGACAGTTCCAATCTTTTCTTAAGGATGTGGAGGCAGAGTATGAAGACGTAATTTACCACAACAGTGTGAGGTGGTTGAGCCTGGGCAAAGTGATAAAAAGAGTCTGGGAATTGCAGAATGAAATCCTCTTATTTCTGGACACGAAGCAGATATCTCATGATTTTGTTACAAAAATAGGATGTGAGGAGTGGAGATATGAGACGATGTTTGCAGCTGATGTATTTGAGAAATTGAATGAACTGAATGTGACATTGCAGGGAAAGGGGTTTTTTGCACATGAAATGTGGAAGCATGTAAAATCATTCAAAGCAAAACTAGGTCTATTTGCAAGGCAAGCAGGCGAAGGCAATTTTTGTCATTTCCCTTTATTAGGAAAACAGAAAGTGCCTGAAAGTGTTTTTGCTAAGATAAGGGATCATCTGCAGAGTTTGGAGGACGAGGTCACAAGCAGATTTTAGGACTTTAAGAAAATTGAGCCTAAATTCAATTTGCTCTCTTATCCCATCACTGCTGATATTGACACAGCACCTGAGGAGCTGCAGCTTGAACTTATTGACATGCAGTCAGATCACACTGTGAAAGAAATGTTTAATGCTGTGACATTAGTTGACTTTTACAAATCTTTGTCTGCTGAAAAATTTCCATGTATGAAGAAATTTGCTGGAAAAATGTTCTCTATATTTGGGTCTACATATATTTGTGAGCAAAGTTTTTCTTGCTTGAAGATCATCAAGAGTAAATATAGATGCTCTTTGACAGACATTAACTTGCAGGCTGTGATGAGAATCTCAACAAGCAATCTCACTCCTGATTTCAAAAAAATTGTAGAAAAGTGTGATAGGGTACATTTGTCTCATTAAACTGATTCTAAAATTAAATGTGCTTGCATCTACAGATGATATGAAATTAGCACAATAAATAAATTGAATAAAACTGCCACTATTTTATTTAATTTATATTTATTGATTTTTATGGTACAATTTATACCTTTTCTGAAATGCAAAGTTAACTAATGAATGCAATCATTTTAAAAAGTGCGGCCCTCCGCTAACCTCCGCTTCCACAAAGTGGCCCCCCGAGCCAAAACAATTGCCCACCCCTGCCCTAGAGGTATGACCCCGCTTACTGCTGCAGTACCCTGCAGGTTAGGATGGGTTACAGAGAATGGTAATATGCATGCTGCTGACCACTGCAAAGCACAGATATTCGCTCCATGCACAGTCCAGCCAAAGTCGCACCTCCATTGTTTCCCGCAGCTGAAGGTCACATTCTCAATCAACTGGTTGCGTTCTAGTGACAATCTGAAGGATAGTTTCTAGAGATAAGATGCAGTCAGTAAAATGGCTTTTCGACTCTAAAATTTTTCACTGAGAACAAATATTTGTTTCAATTCACGAAACTGAATTCGGTTTCTTAGGAAAATAATCAGTTTATGCAATAAAATGAAAATAAAAATAAATTATCTCTCAAACATCTCCTTCTCAGAGAAGTCTGACAGGAACCTGTCAGTATAATACGCTACAGACAAAATTTGTGAGGAAGGCGAGACCGCAGCAGAAAGACACATCTATACATAGGGTACGACTTTTTTCAGGTTAAAAATAACTCCATTAGATGAATAATTATCGGGGAAAAAATCTTCTTTTTTTTCAATTTGTGTTGAAATAAAAATAATTGAAATATTCAGATATAAGGTAATAATTTTATTATTGACATACGATAACATATGCATATCCATTGTTTCTTCGGCGAGAGGGGCGGGTATGGTTTAGTCGATAGCCCGGCAGGCTCGTAATCTGCTTCAGGGCGACTGCTTGAGGGAATATATTTAATTTTTAGAAAAGAATTCATAGCGGAATATATACCGGAAGAATGGTTTGCAAAACTTTTAAAAATTGGTGGAACTGAAAAAATATAGATATAGATGCATAATTTTAATTCCCATAAAACATATAATTTCACGTAATATAATAATAAATGGTTTGAAAACAAATTAATACACAGAACACTTAACTTTTATAAGTTCAATCTTTATCTGATATTATTACATAATCATCCTAAAATTTCGGGTGGGGGGGAGAGGGGGGTCTTATTTTCCTAACAGCAAATTTGGGGTTGTTAGTTCCTATACTGCACGACTGGCATGTTAGGAGCTCTGCAATAAACAAATTATTAAATGAAAAATAATTGCTTTGTGACAAGATAGTAAGAAACTTAACGTCTTTTATTCTAGATCAAAGGCTCTGAAGTGAGGCTACTGATAATTGAAATAACAAAAGAAATTTATGATACTTTTTATTTATGATACAAGTTCGCCATCAAAAGAACAATTTAAAATAAGCGCATTAATAAATAAAATAAAAATAAATACCTCCTCAAGCAGATGCTTGCCACAGAGGTCTGACAGGAGCCTGTTAGTTAAATTCGCCATAATAGATGGATCTGTGAGGATGGCGGGCCCTCAGCAGATTTTTTCCCTACTGCACGCGGTGTTCACAAATGGTCACCCTCCCAGGTACCGAACGCGCCAAAAGCTGCTTAACTTCGGCGATCGGACTGTGTTTTCAGATTCAAATTTATAGCATTTGTTATTTAATTATGAAAACATTTACTTCAACCAAAGCCGTATTGTTAAGTGTATTGGCCGACACAGTACGTAACTATTTGATGAGGGGATTGAATTATAGATCAGAAGAAAAAACAGACGCTTTAGTTATCTGAATTTCTTTTTCTATTTGAGTTTACCATACAATTTTATTCGTTTTCCTCTTAATTTTGCTGCAGCTCATTTGTTGTCGCGCTGTAATGCTACAACGAGAAAATATCTCCTGTTGACTACTACACCTATCCCTCGATTTACACTGAAGATAGGTTCCGCACAAAACCGTGTAAATCGAAATCAAAACCGAAACTGAATTATGCACATTTTAGAGTTTTTTTTCGTTTTACATAGCATAATCCAAGATTTCGATTTACACGGTTTTGTGCAGAACCTATCTTCAGTGTAAATCGAGGGATAGGTGTATTCTAGATGCTGAAGTGTCGGTGGTTTGACTAAGCAAATAATGATATGAGTAGTGTGGTGCCAACCTGGGGCACTCCCACGCACTGTGCTTTCCCCCTATGACGTCCCGACCGGAAATTGAAACGTGTTGCAACTGTCCACGTTGCCTTCTCAGATTGAACTTTGACCCCTATGTCGCAATCGACCGGAAATTGACCTGTGTTGCAATTGTCCATGTTGCCTTCTCAGATTGAACTTTGACCATTATGTCTCAACCGACCATATTTTAAGCCCTCTTCATAGACCCCCTTCGACCTATATTTTAAGCCCCCCTTCTCGAATAGTCTCGATTTTCCCCTGATTAACCCATATTTTAAGCCCACCCATCTTCATAGACCCCCTGGTTGACCCACCTATATTTTAAGCCCTCCCCTCTTTAAAGCAAATCATTTTCTCTATACACGTTTAATCGGTCTCATCCAGCGTCCATACTATTTTTAGTACGTCTCCTGTATTTAAAAAAAAATTCCTTCCGACAGCGTCATTTGAGCCCTCTACCTCAGTGCCGATAGCTGAAGCGTCATTGCTCTCGGCTATGCCGTTACTTGATGTGGTTTAGATGTGTCTCAAACGGGTATAGCCATATAAATCAGGGTATAGCAATATAAATCACGTATCTCTTTATTAAGCTTGAGTTTTATATTTCAGATATTAACCCAAGTTTTTTATTATCCTACGTTTTTTTACAACCTTCGTATTCTTTATAACTAACTTTTTTCAGCGTATTTCTTATAATGAACTCCATGACTAGAAGAAGGACAAATCTACAGTTTTAAAAGACTGTCCCACAGAAAATACCAATGGGCAAAAAATTAATAAAAGGAAAAAAAAACTTAAAACTTTTTCGTCATTATGTAAAAAGGGATAATATGGTGACCTATAACTTTAGTACGTCTCCTGTATTTTAAAAAAATTTGCTTCGACGCAGTGATTTGAACCCTCTACCCCAGTGCTGATAGCGTCATCGCGCTCGGCTATGCCTTGTTACTTGATGACATGGCTTAGATGTGTTTCAAACGGGGTATAAATCACGTATCTCTATTATAGCTTGAGTTTTATATTTCAGATATTAACCTAGGTTTTTTATTATCCTACGTTTTTTCACAACCTTCGTATTCTTTATAACTAGCTTTATTTCTGTGTAACCTTTGTTTATAACCTTTTAACTCCGTGACTAGAAGGACTATTCTACAGTAAGACTGTACCTCAGAAAATGTCATTGGGTAAAAAAATTTAATAAAAGGAAAAACTTATTCCTCATTATGTATGATATGGATTGACCTGTATGGGTGTCATAAAAGTCCCGCTTTAGAATACGTGTTCGGTACCGGACCACGTTTTTATTCACGGATGTCCTGTGAAATTAAAAGATATTAAACGGTGAATCACAATGGGACCACGATTTACTGATCCTTTGACGATCCTCTTCGATAAACTCGTTAATCAAAAAGTCCTCCTTTCTTAAAAACCCTACATTAATTAAAACTCTTATCAAAGTCCCCCTCATTAACAGTTCCACCCCCCTTTCAAGGACTAGCCTGCAGTAACTGTTTTCCCACAGAAAATGCCATTGGGTAAAAAAAGTTAATAAAAAAAAATCTGTTTTAAAAACTTATTCGTCATTATGTGTGATATGGTGACCGTAAATTGTTCCACACCACGGATCACGTTTTACTGACGGATGGTTAAGTCCTGCGCAATTAAAAAATTTTAACTTCCACTCTCATCTGAAATTTTTCCACTAAACGTTTTTTTGAATGGCAACGAGGGTGTTGCAATTCTTTTATCCGTATTTTGCGAGTTCGATCTTTCATCATGCATTTCGCAACAAGCAGGATGTGTTCGTGACAAGGTCACTTTCTTAACGGGTGATTGCAGACAGATCTGTTGCTATCCGCTCAACAATATTTGCATCTGCTACTGATAACACGATTTCCTTCATTAAAAATAGAAACTTGGTAAATAATTCCACAGCATTCATTAAGAACACAAACTGATTTCGTGCTAAAACATAGTCTTCCAGAACTGATGAGAAGAAACACACGACATTATTCAAAAGATTCGTAAGGATGAAAACTGTAAAAGGTACGAGAACTAAGGTCAAGGTATGAAAATTCATTCAAAGTGACAAGCAGGGTGTGATTCTGCATAGTTCAATGAGCCCTTTAGTAGCCGTTAGGAAGGCGAGAAGTAGGAGATTTGCAGATTGAGAAAAATAACATATCGGTGGAATATGGGATGTTCGTTTCCAAAGAGAATGAATGTACATCTTCAGTACTCATCATTCCAAGATGAATGATTGTACATCTTCAGTACCCTCAAAAAGTTACATATCTACGGTCTATTATTATTGTGTACCATGGAAAACCAGTTAATCAGCCAAGAAAAATCAATAGTTGATGTATATATTAATGTTTCGCTGAATTATTTATTGGAATGAATGCAGTAACATGAATATTGATGAAACAATGCAAAACAAATTTTTTTCAAAGAGTTACATTTAGTACACACAATTCTTGTTAGTTTTTTTTCCTCTGCTTTACACATGGCCGTCTTGTGTTTACTTCGACTGTCCAATGATCTCCTACCCTGAGCATGCTATTAGAAGCTTCTACGGCACCAACCGGGAAAAGCACGGGATATTTTGCTACCAATGAACTAGGAATTAACTCTTTTTTTTTCCATTATCCTTGGGACTACTTTCCACATATGTAAATCCTGTATTAACTGTGAATGAACCTGTAATAAATTGAATGCCTTAACAACTACATACATTTAGAAGAAAAATATATCTAAATTCGTAAAAATGAACAACATTTCTGTCAATGTTTTTGGACACGAGAAAGAGGTGTTCCCACTCTACATCACACCATTCAGATTTAAAGCGCACGCAAATCTCCTACTGGTATCAGATGATGAAAAGCAGCATTATTGTTCCATTAAAAATTGATAAGAATCTATGAAATTCAAAGTTCCAAGGGAGAATGCTGTTTTCCGTATTATTGGGAACACAATTAATCTTCTTATTTTTGATCATTCCTTGCGTAATAAGATGGCTGTCCTTTAGGTTATGAAATATAACTGGAACATTATTAGGAGCTTGAAAATTGGGATGACACGTATTATGAGCGCCTCCTCGGAGAAGTGCTAAAACTATGTGTCAGATACAATGAAATTCATTCCTGTCATGTTTACACAACTCCTGCCTTCATACCTGAAGATGACAAATATGTACCTTTTGGGAGGCATACGAGGGGGAATTTCAGTGAATTGTTTTAGCACGGCAAGCAACAAGCATTTAGAATGAAAGACCGATTGCAAGTTTGTTTAAACTAATTTTTCAGATGCACGTTTCTCCATAGATTCGTAAAACTCATTATGTATTCTTTGCTTTCTCTCACACATCTCACAAGATAATTAAAGTTCAAACACTAATACATCTTCCCTATGTGTATCTTTCTAATAAACCATACGACCAAAGTAGATAAATCGCAAGCATTATCTGCGTCAGATCTGATTCCATATATCTGCTAATTCATTACGACGAAAATCTCACAATAGCCTGAAATGGACAGTACTTTACCTACGACACAGCATGTGACTAGGTCTTTAATCAAATTACATGCATAAACGAAAATTAGAAAAACAACGAAATGGTTGGTATTTTCAATGAGAATCACTAAAATGTAAAGGGCGTTGGAATATCTGTAAATGCACACACATTTCAGTGGATAGGTGAATATTTTCACAATTGTTTGGAAGTGGAAGACACAATAACTGTAAAACATACAGTGACGAGAGAGAAAGTATAAAAATGCAGTGGGATGGTTGTAAAAATTGCTTCAAAACAGCAAATTACAGCGCAAATACTGTAAGATAGAAAAAACGACTATTAACAAGCGCCATCTAGTGTGTAAAATAAGTGAACCTAAGGAGTAACTGATAAAAGTTACTCTTTAGCGGAAGGAGTAATACAGGAAAATCATAAAATATTAAGGTCCCACTCTAGTAAATCACGGTCCACTGCGTACACACGGATGGATGAATATCACAAAATACTTTGCATATAGAAAACATCAGTAAAGAACCACAGAAGTTTGGAAATTTAAAATCTGAAAACTCGTTGTTTATAAGAAAACAACAATATTTTCAGTATTTCCATGAAAAGTTGGGTCCAAGAATTGATCCGCCAGACCTAACTTTGCATTCTCTGACTTCAACCACCGATAAAACGTAACGTAAGCTCTCTCGGCGGTTATTCCAAAGCGCTTTCACGCGCTCTTTTCAGAGTTCCTGGTCTCCCTACTACGTTTCAATAAGCGCATAAGTGTGTGAAGGTGACTATTTTTCGCTGCAAACACAAGTTTTTCGACAAAGATAGGATGTTTCACTACAATCTAACACACGCATTTTCACGTCTAAGAATCGGTTTAATTATTTTTCCCTGCATATTTCTATACTAGTGTGGAATTCTTAGAATTTAACTTATATGTTATAAATGAATCACTCATTTTGCTAGTTTTATGCATTTCTTTTCCAGGTATAGTTGCTAATCGCGTTATTTTTTATGTAAATGTTTATGAAAAATTACTTAAACTTGTAAGAGTTGATAATTTTCACACTATCGTAATTTTGGTTTGACATCGTGAAAGATACATTGTTTTTACTCGAGATTTTATTTGTTTTTAGTGAAAAAATGTTATTTCAAGAGAATTTTTGAATAACTACTGTCCACATCAGAATATTCAAAAGTTCCTTATTGTTTTTTGAAATTGTTATCAGAAAGGATACAGCGATTGAATTTTAACTACGTTTTGAGTGCAAAATTCGGCAAATGCATTTTCCGTTTTTACATTTTTGTCGAGGAATTATTTTTATTCAAAGATTGATAAATTGCATCTGCATTAAAAATTGGTTAATTTGAAACCATCAGAAATAATTTTCCTTTCCACTTCATTCAAATGAAGCGATGTGCGGAAATAACCAGTAGCGAGCAAACGCAGCGATGGCCGTGTTTGTGACGTCAAAAACAGGTTGGTGGGCTTGTTCGTTCTAGGAGGTATTAAATGGGCAGTTGTTCAACATGCACAGTGTCTCTACTGTAACTGAGGAGTGAGAGGGGGGGGGGGGAGCATGGCTTAATATATCATCTGTTTGAAAAAGGAGTTTTTCTAGATCATCGATGTCACCTTTGTTGAGGGAAGGATGGTGGTTTAGCAGAGATCAATCTTAGCCCTGTCGCAACTGGAACTACAGATTACGAGCCTGGTTCACTGCCGAGTAAGCCAATTGCCACTCCTCTAATGAGAGTACCTAAAAAATTAAAAGGTTGAATGGTACTTATTTTTAATTAATCAACTGATTAAATGGTCGAAATTATTATCAAAAAATTTCGCTTTTTCAAAATTACAAGAAAGTGAAATTAAAATTATGATTGACCCCTAAATCATCTGCATTATACTGAGAATTTAATATTTTAATTCCGCACCCTACATGTTTAAATCCTTTGAAATATTGCAGCAAATGACTTCACTTTAAACAAGTTGTACATAAGAGTAAACTTTAATTTCTTTATGTATCTCAATGTACATAATAACATTCGACAAATTTATTACAGATCTTTAAATACCGTAACAATAAAGTACAACCATTTTAGTCTTATATATACAGGGTGATTGTAAACTTTTTCAAGAAAAAAAAAGGGGGTGATAGTACACATCAGGACAAACAATTGTTGCAATGGAACCTAGGGTCGCATTCTACTCCTTCCGCCAGAGTGTAAAGTTACATATCCACGTTGATCCTTCAACAGTGAAAACAAAGGCACTTTCCAATTTGAATTGCTTAATTACATTCGCGTCAGAGAAAGACTCAAAGTAGCTGCTCCAAGTGGCGTCCGAGAGCGTTGTTGCACAGCCCACACAGCAAACGGACTGTTGCACCCTCTCGTAGACTCTTGGTGTGATGTTGGTCTTGTCTGCTGCAACACCGATGCTCACGACAAGATCTTCCAGGGAGTCCACAGATGTCTCGTACACAAGAGTTTTCATGTGCCCCCAGAAGTACAGTGGATTGAGGTCCAGGAAGCGTGGAAGCCAAGCCATAGGCCCACCACGTCAAATCCACCACCCGGGATACGTTGCATTTAGGAAGTATCGTTGCGTTGGGTTGTTTTACCTCTGAGTGGCACTTTTTTGCACACCATGGGCTAAATGGCCAGGTCACATGGACCCCAAAGGCTCAGAGAAGGTTGGGGGAGGGGACCCACTGGAACAGCTGTTGGGAGACAGATGGTAGCCTCCCATAAAGGCCATCCAGCGTGTTCTTTAATGTGCACAGGGTATGGCTCTCCCGCACACGGGGCCACGGCTTAACGTCCCATCCGACGGACGGCGGCCTTTCCAAGCCCATCGGTGTCCCCTTACTGACCGTGGGCAGGGCGGGGAATTTTGCGGAGATCAGTATCGTTGCATTTAGGAAGTATCGGACCTTGATGGAAAAGTGTGCTGGTGCCCCATCATGCATAAACCACGTCCCTTTGTGTGGTGAGCGGAACACCCTGCAACAGACTGGGAAGCACTTGCTCCAGAAACACACAGTACAGTGCACCGGTCAGTTGTTCTGGCAAGAAGTAAGGTCCCACCAGACAATCACCCAGGATACCTGCCCAGATGTTGATGCCAAATTTCTGCTGGTGTTTACGAGGGTCAGTGACGTGGATTTTCTTGAGCCCAAGCGTGCTGGTTGTGATTGTTGAAAATGTGAAAATGCGTTCCCGGGTAAACATTGCCTCATCACTAAATAACACTAATGCGGGAAATTGCGGATTAGCATTGTTCATCTGGAGCATCCACCTAACAAACTCTACCAGGCGGGGATAATCATCTTCGTTCAAAGCTTGGATATTCTGCACGTGGAAGGGATGCATCCGTGCCTCATGTAGGACATTCCACACCGAGGTTTGACAAACTTCCATTTCGTATGACACCACTGTGTACTTGTGGAAGGAACTTCTGCAAATCGCTGCAAGACACGTTCTTCCATTTCCGGTGTCTGCACACTTCACGAACATCCAGTATCACTCATTGAGATAGCCAACGAGCCAGTTTCACGCAGTCTTCGATCAACCTAACGAAGGTCGAATGGTAAGGAATACGACTACTCGGAAATCTCTCAAGGTACAAACTTTGTGCTTCACGCCCATTACCACCTGCTTGGCCATACATCAGATGCATATCCGCCAATTCCTAATATGTAGTCTTCCATGTCCTTCACGAATATGTCACTATCATGTGACGTTATCATGGTAATGTCGATGAACGGGTTCGGCTGCGTTTTTAAATGTTTGTTCTTAATCGTCTACGCACTTGCTCAGCACTTCCACTGATTTGCATCTTGTGCTTTTCATGCACCGTTTATAAATACTTGTGCATGCGTGGCGTTTTCCGAAAGTACTCTTTTCTGGCAGAAGGAGTGGAATGCGACCCTAGGTTCCATTGCAAAAATTGTGAATCTTGATATGTATCACCCCTCTTTTTTTGTTGAATTTACAATCACCCTGTATATAAGATAAACAAATGATGTAGTGGTACGAAAGATGAAATTCTATGGCATAAACCAAATTGTTTGCAAATATATTCTAACATAACCTATAATAACTAACAGATAAAAATGCTTCATAAGCTTTTAAAATCAAGAGATTGAAAACTTTATAACCGTAAGAGATGTGCAACTCCGTATTCGCCATCTCTTTGCATAACCTTTTGGTGGTAAATCTTAACGAGTAATATCTTAAAGCTTCGTATTGCGGAGTAAATCTTAAAGCTCGTGAGGTCTCCAATGCCATGGGCTACCTCAAACGCAACTCCAATTGTGGAGGGAAAATGTGGTCGATATTTATGAATTATATATCAAATGGAAGTTTCTGAAGGTGTTTTTAGTGAAAGAAAAAATATAAATGAATTAAATACCTATATTCTATAAGCACCCTAAAAAGTAAAAAATAAACCTAAAATATATCGATAGTGCAATCACTCATTGAATTTCCAATCACCTCAAAAGAATATAGGGTGGCGATTTACCTACTCAACAATATTGCAGGTGCCCTATTTTCCTTTGAAGTTAATATGAAGTCAGTGACTGATTGCACCATCGATATGTTTTAGGTTTATTTCCTACTTTTTAGGGTGCACGCAGGAATATAAGTATTTTTTAAATTATGTTCTTGTTGTTTTTACAGAATATTTGGACTTCTAGCTATGTCAGTCAGTCAACTTACAACTAAAAAAGTAATATTACTATACTTCATAGACTAAAGACGTTTTAAGGCATAAAATTATATTAAAAATATTAATAGAACTAATGATATGAGCTGTAAATTTTGAATAGAATGAGGCTGCAATTTCTTTCTCGTATGTATCCAGCTACAATTGAGTCCAGGCTACTATTTAGTCCATATATCATATACAGTACATGGAGTTAAATTGAACAGCAAAGATCTTTATAGCAAAAAGATATACAAAGACACTTTAGCTCATAAGAGACAACTCAATAGGAATGAATTTCTTGGGACATCTGAAGGTTAGTGGAAGATGTGAGACAAACTGATACTGTGTGGGATAGTCAACAGACTCCAGGGTGTCTGGCATCCCTGTCTGAGACCTGGCTCTATTTACAAATTCTATGCTATTACCAAGCTATAATTCATGCACAGGCTACTATTTAGGCATTCCATGTTTAATATGTTACATACTGTACATTTATACATTTAAATAAGAAAATAGTTTAATGTCAGGTGAACTTATAAAAGTAATAATTGATGAGGAATGTTATGAATTTTTTTTACTCATGTTCAGCTATTTGCAGCATTCAGTGCATCAAAGAGATTATCATTAACATAAACTTATGATTAAAAATAAATGTGAATATAAATATCTGTTTCTTGTAATATCTGATATTAGAAAATATTAATTTTAAATTAATGACAGAAATGTAGTTTATACATTAACAAATACATAAAAACTCACAGCAAATGATTTGATGATGAATCAAAAAGGAGTAAATGTTGCTAATTTCCGGATATGCGATTTTGATTTGTTTCTTGTTATTCAAGATCAAAATAGTCCAATGTAAATAAATTTTGCGATTTTTTTGTGTGAACAGGATGTACATACCTTGAAAATTAATAAATTGAGAAAACATAAAAACACTTATATTATTTTCTTACAAAGAAAAAAATAAAGTTATATACTTCTTTCTACCATTTCTATCTTGTTTTCACAGCAAACATTAGAGAGAGCAGAGCCTAGATAGATTGACTAACCTACGTAGACAGTAGACTACTAATTTCCCACTACTTGCAATTCTTCACCATTACTTTGACACACACAAAAAATACTGTAAGGTCATGCCATTTATAATATTGATGAGTAAGAATCTTTACAGGAGGAGTATCCAACATCGTTTAGAAATAAATTTATGAGCAGTAAAGCTAGAAAATTGATTCATTGCAGATCAAAAGACAGGCTGCAATCACTGTGAAACTTTAAATCATACTAAATGTATCGATAAACAGTGCAATATGATAACATTAAACTAAACAAATTATACAATTATATAAAAGCAAGTAAATCAGGTAAATTTAAGTATTCCAGAAATATTAACACTCACCATTTCTCTATCTCCCTATTGCTCTTTGGCCTTTTTTTTGTCACAATGGTTGTTTCAACATATCTTCCCAACCTGTTGACTGATCTCAAGGAGTTATGTACGAAATGAAAACCTTTTACACGCAAAATGTCATAGGCTGTAAAATATTTATCACTGTGCTTTCATCTCTGAAATAGGGTGTGTGAAAATCGCTCTTCCTCAACTGCTTCCAAATGTGAGGGACCATCATAAGTATGGTATCAAATGAAAGTTGGTGATATGTCGACTGTTAAGGGTTACCTTGAGTTATGCCCCCTATCCTTCTTCCCCCCTAAAAAAAAAGAGGCCAACAAAGCTAGGAAAGGTCCATATACCCCACAAAAATACAACATTTGAGTAATGAATTGGGATCGTAACTGATCATTTGCAACATTCTAAATGTCACAAACTTTGGGATGTAACTCTATGAGTTACATCCCAAAGTTTGTGTTGGTTTTTTTACCTCTGAGAGGCACTTTTTCGTACACACCATGGGCTAAATAGCCAGGTCACATGGACCACGAAGGCTCAGAGAAGGTTGGGGGAGGGAACCCACTGGAAGGGCTGTTGGGAAACAGATGGTAGCCATCCAGCGTGTTCTTTAACGTGCACAGGGTATGGCTCTCCTGTACACGGGACCACGGCTTAACATCCCATCTGAAGGATGGTGGCCTTTCGAAGCCCATCGGTGTCCCCTACTGACCGTGGGCAGAGCGGGGAATTTTGCGGAGATAAATCTCAACGCTGACCCAGCTGGGAATCGAACCTGGAAACTACAACAGATTATGAGCCTGGCACGCTACCGACTGAGCCACCCCTGCCCCCACCCCAAAGTTTGTGACATCTAGAATGTTGCAGGCTACCTCAAATTAACCTCATCCCTTTTGGGAGAGCAGAAGAGCAGGGTGAGAGTTGATGCTTATGAGCCATATGTCAAATGAAAACTTAGGAAGTGCAGCAATTCGAAAGATATTTTTTCTTTTCAATTTTTTATTTTGTCACTAAAAATTTTTATCTTTATACCTGCACCAAAACTAATTTATCTACTTAACAAAAAATGCCAACACCCTTCCTTTGAAGTGAATAAAAATTCTATGAGTGATTTCATCATCAATATTGCCTTAATTTCATTTTTTAATTTTAGTTTTTACACATGTTTTGATGATATACAACTGTTCCTATATTTTATGGGAAATTTTATGGGAAAACATTTACACATTTTATGGGAAATTTCACTAGGTTTAACTTCTTCTGATAATCAGACTCAAATGAAACTGCTGTTCAACTACAATGCAATTTGAAAAATAGGTCATCATTTTGGGGCACAGATGGGTATTTATTAATTTAACTACTTTCTACTTCAACATTTATATATCAGTGATTAAGCATTTTAATTCCTGCACAAAAGTTTTTGGCAAAGAGTGTAGCCAATCATGCACTACAGTTTGAACATCTATATCATCTCACATTGCTGCTTTGGATCTATCTGGTGCATACTTTACATTACAGTAGCTTGTCTGTGATGTGAGCAGCCCCATGGTAAACGCTCAATTGAACACAAATTTCATCCAGTCATGTGTTGGTTTTCCTCTGGTCTACTAGATCGATGCTCATCAGCTACACTTGTGCAATTAATTCTTAACAGTTCACACCACTTATACACGTTCTGATGATATACAACTGTTCCTATATTGTGCACACATTTTATGGGAAATTTCACTAGATTTAACTTCTGATAAACAAACTCAAATGACACTTTGTTGTTCAACTACAATACAGTTTGAAACATAGGTCACTATTTGGTAAACTACCTGCTAGTAACAATATTACTAATCTCATACAGAAACTGAGTAAAATATCTTCAGACATGCAGTAATGAGGGAATATAGTAATAAGTGCATAAGTTTGTAAAAAAAAATGTAAATTCACCTTGTATATATATTATTATATCCACAGCTCATCAGCTGCATTTATTCATATGATGACATAGGTATAGAGGAAAAATTGTATATATTGACTCACTCTTGCATTTACAAAACTCGGTGCTTATTTAAAATAAAACTTTAGAAATTTGGGCAATAAGGAAGGTCTAAACATTTAAAACACTGTCCTAGAGAAATACTCATATTTAGTCAAATTAATAGGATGACCTTGGAGAACTAGTTCATCACAGATGTTGTAAGACACTGTTGTTAAGAGTAACAAGGGTTTGATTGTTGGAGTTTATGGTGCATGAGCAATCAACCTAATTTTATATCAAAACATTAAATATAAATGTGAGCATGATTTAACAAAAAATAAATGTGTGCATGATATAACAAGAAATAAATGTGTGCATGATTTAACAAAAAATAAATGTGTGCATGATATAACAAGAAATAAATGTGTGCATGATTTAACAAAAACAATGATGCTTACACTGGGAAATTAGATAATAAAGACTAGAATCAAAGGAATGCAAAATATTTAATATAATTCACTTATGAGGAAATAAATAAAAAAAGGTAACACACTTCTTAAGATAAAAAAATTTCAATTTTGAGTTCATGCTTAACTGATTACCTTTTTTTATTATCAATTTATCATTTTCCCATAAAGTTTATCAATGAATATTGTAAATATTAAATACACTGGTTTTCATAAATTAAGGAACAAATGAAAAATGACAATAGAAATACGTGAAAGTCACATATAGTATTAGAATATGACACATCACTGAGGGATGTTATTCAAATGAATGACATTGGCAGCAGTATGTCCCAAAGCATTGAGCATTAAAAGCAGATGTTTTTGAGCTGTTTTCTGGAGGTGTTTTTGGGATTACAGATTTGTTGGAAGTGGAAGATAATGAGCAACAACCCCAAGAGTGGACTCTACCTGGTGTTATGTGCTGGGAGGAACAAGAAGTTAACACTACGTGAACTGTAATTGGACCTACACTAAAGAATTATCACTTTTTAAGTCTATTCGAATTTTTAGAGGAAAAATTGTCTTGAGCTGGGTGGGATACGAACCCACGATCTTCTGATAACATGTCAGGTGTTCTGAATCACTGAGCTACCGGCCACCGATCAAGATCTCCTCTAATTGATGATATGAACATTTCTACCTACGGTACATATTCCATTATGTCACATGTAGGTGCTGTTCAGGCAATCCAGCCACAAGTGGCAGACAAATGCCATGCAGATGGAAAGTATATCTTACAAGGATACAAATGATTAAATATTGAATAAAGTCAACTTATTTGGCATACACTAAGGAATTATCACTTTTTAAGTCGTTTAAAATTTTTAGAGGAAAAATTGTCTTGAGCTGGGTGGGATCCAAATGCACGACCTCCTGAAACATGTTTTCCTCTAAAAATTTTAACCGACTTAAAAAGTGATAACTCTGTGGTTAGCGTGCTTAGCTAGTGATCTACGGGTCCTGGGTTCGAACCCTGGATAAGGCATGGACATCTGTGTTCTTTTTCTGCCGAGGTCCTGCCATCCTCACAGACCTACTATGGCATATAAACTGACAGGCTCCTGTCAGACCTCTGTGGCAAGCAGCTGCTTGAGGGGGTATTTATTTATTTTATTTATTTATTTTTATATCCCAAATAAGTTGAGTTTATTCAATATTTAATCATTTGTATACTTGTAAGATATATTTTCCATCTGTATGGCATTTGTCTGCTGCTTATGGCTGGATTGCCTGAACAGCACCTACATGTGACATAATGGAATATGTACTGTAGGTAGAAATGTTCATATCATCAATTAGAGGAGATCTTGATCGGCAGCCAGTAGCTCAGTGGTCCAGAGCATCTGACATGTTATCAGGAGGTTGTGGGCTCGTATCCCACTTGGCTCAAGACAATTTTTCCTCTAAATATTTGAATCAACTTAAAAAGTGATAATTCCTTAATGTATATCAAATAAGTAGAGTTTATTCAATATTTAGTAATTGGATCTGGCAGGTGGAAAAGTGATATCTGCTACCACAACATATACTGAAGACTTCATGAGGGGTACCTATACACTAGGTACCAAATAGTGTCGGTGCCTCTCACCCACCACCACAGTAAGAACCATCTAAACTGGTACAGATATCATGTCAACAGTACTGAACAATGGCAGTTTATGCTCTTCACAGATGAATAGATATTTGACCTCCACAGTGTGATTCATGGCATCAGTGATATGGAGGGAATCAGGAACATGCTATCATGCCACAAACATCAATAAACAAGGATACCTATGGTGGTAGTAGTGTCATGGTTTGGGGGAAGGATACTTTTGGGTGGCTTCAACAATCTATAGGTACTTCCAACAGTCTACATCATTTATCTTAGGTACAGGGATGAAATCTTGGATCTTTTCGTGTGACCATATGCAGGTGAAATAGGTGATACCTTCCTCCTACAGGACAATAACTCTTTTTGCACCACTGTTACCTTGTGATTTGTTATCTGGAGAATAGCACTATTAACTGTATGGAATGGCCAACTGGTCTGGCCTAAATCCAGTATAACATGCACGGGGTGCTCTCAGAAGACAGGTTGTTTCACTGGATACCGCTCCTCTAAGCCTCCTGGATTTTTGACATGCTTTGGAGGACCAATGAAGATTAATACCCACATTGCTGCTGGAGAGTCTTATCAACAGCATGAGACATAACGTACAGCCTGCATAACAGTAAGAGGTGACTACACTCTATATTCAACTACTTGGGCTACCTCAGTTGACCTTCACCTTTTTACATGCCGTTATTGATAAAAATTTTGGGAATTAAAATTATTTCATTTTTCAACTGTTACTCTTGTGCACAGTGTTTATATACATCTATCTTCCAATTCAAATGTAGCAAAAACCAAAATGTTTTCCAAACAAATGTTTTCAAAAACCTAGATCCAACAGGTTTTTGAAGAAAAAAAAAGTTTTTTAGGTTGTCTTTCAATTTATGGAAACCATTATATATTTCAATAATGACATAAAGAGATAAAATGACCTCAATAGTCCCAAAATATAACAAATGAGAGAAACAAAAGTTCATGTAGCAGTATAAATTACAAGCATTTTATGTGAGTTGCTCATGAATTGTGCTTTTATTTTGTTGGCAATTTGTGAAACAGATTTAGAACCCACTGATTCAATCAAAAGATCTGTACATCTTTGACAAATAAAAACTGATTCCTAATTTTATTTTCTAAAATCAAACTCTGGAATAAAAACATTTTTTGTCAAGTATTTATTGTGTAAAAACAATTGAGTATGAGCATTATATTTAATAGCATATAACATTACTTTTCCATTTTTAAAAATTTAAAACTACAGAACATTTAATTAAACAGTTTAATCTGTAGGCATAGCAATGTAACTGTTATTTCTCATTGGTGTGTTGCACTATGCTCTAAGTTATGCTTATTTGAAGGAGTACTATGCAGAAATCCTACAGATATGATTGAAAAATGGTAGAAAATTGTTCTGAAAGTAAAAAAGAAACTTGAGATAATATAGGTTTGAAAAGGAGACTCTGCAACTAAATTAGAACAGCAGATAACATGACAGAATATCTGAAAGAACAGATAACATAGGTATACACACAGTAAGGGACATAAAACAGAAATAGTTAAATTGGTAGCATTTGCATTAGATTCTAATAGACAATCAATTTGGCCATCATAGATGTCACCAAAAAGGAAGAACATGAAAATATTAACTTGTAAAATATTGAATGCTATGCTTCAATGGTTAAGATAAAGAGTTACTCTTGCTAGTCCCATGCGTTAGCAAGGTAATAAAATTTTAAATATCATACATGAAGTAGAATACATAAAACTGCCATGGTAATATTTCAGCTGCTGATAATAAATTTTTGTATAGTTGAAAGAACTGCTTTACTTACAATTCAAAATATTTATAAAAGAAAATCTTATCCCTGACCAAATTACTAATGAAATGGGATTGTATTAGAAAGGCCTACCAGTACAAACTTCAGCATTTGAAAAAGAATATCTATTTCTCCACTATTACCACTGCTTGTAATGATAAAAAATTTTCCTTTCAGTTATTTTTGGAAAGACTTTGAAATTATAGGTAAACTGCATATTAATCATTTAGATCAATGGCATAACTTAAAAATTTAGTGGAATAATGCAACTAAAATTCAGACTTTAAAATAACCAATTTTAGCTATGATTAAAATTGATAGGCCTTTTGTATGATACAAATAGTTGAAAATATCACTAACCATAAATAGAGTAAACCTGATGTAAAGCATGAAAATTCCTTTATGGTTTCAACACTAAATAATTTAATAGACTACCTTCAACATGCTGCAACATCATAATAAATGAAAGTAGGAACTTTAACGTGCAATTAATGCATAATTATCAACTAGTCCTCAGTAAAAAATAAAAACTCTTACCTAAAATAAAAACTAGTATCTTATAGTACTTATCAAGTTTTCCACTATCTGACACACTTTCTTTGAAATTTAAACATGTGAAATGCTTTTATTTTTTATTAGAGAAAGTGGTTTCAAAATATAATTACTTGTATTGTATCATATCTAAATATAATTATTACAGTACAAAAACAATTTAACATGAGCATTATCCATTCTTTTCCCATATAACCCATTATATATAATTGTCCTCAATTATCATAAGGTAGGGTTAATTTCTATATATTTAAACACTTTTGACTTATCATTTTCAGAATTCTCTGCAATTTCATTATGAAAATTACACGATTGCTCTACGAGTGATTTGCACCATGGTTGCACTCTAGCTGATCCAAAGAATAGGAATCCTGCACCACCAATAATATTAATTACTGCAGTTAGGTAGAAGACATAATTCCATTTATTCCCACTCTCCTATAAAAAAAAAATTTTGTGAACAAAATTTAGTGAAAACGTTTTTTTTTAATACCAATAAAGTCACATAATAAAGTACAGATGCACTATAGTCATACATATATTACATGAAAAGATGTGATTTTGATTCAATTGAAATTCAATGAAAACAGCTTGCAATAAGGAATTGATGATTAACCCTTCCAGTGTCCAGGCCTGAAAAACTGGTTTACATCCAAAGCCCAAGTTATTTTATCCCTATGCTCAGCCAAAAAAATTTAACTTTAGAACTTTTTTTTATGAAATAACTAATAAAAGGAATTACAACATATTATAGGCCAAATTAATCAGCAGTTAATTCTGGATTTTCTGAAAATAAAACATTTAACAAAAAAGATTACTAGTTTTATTTAATAATTTTTTAGTCACATAATAAAAAAAATGCATCTGGCAAATAAATATCTATTAAAAAATCAATAGGCAGAAATAATGCATATGAAGAGAAAGGTTATTTATTTCTGAATAACAAAAAAATTTTTACTCCAAACATGAAAATTATTCTCTTTTTGCCATTTTTTTCTCAGTACCATATATTGAGAAAAGTCCTGGCTCTTTGCCAATTGTGCTGATTCAGATAAACAAGTCAAATTTAGAATTTTCAAAAAATAATCAACCAGTGAATTAGTTATTATACCAAAAATACAACAGCCAAAAATATTTACCAGAATTCAGTGAAAATAAAAAAATTAAAGAAATTGATAATAATTTTAATTACACATTTTTACAGTGATATAGTGAAAAAAATAGATTAGACTATACAATTAAGGCATAATGTTGCAAAACCTAATGAATGAAACATGATTTTTATTTCTTTTAAAAATTCTTTTCAGTGTGGTTTATTTAAAAATATGGGCCAGCATTATACAAGGGCGACTTGGATTGTTCACATTAATGGATTTTGTGTTTATGAAGTGGGGAACACTTTCCTGGCTGCTTTTTTTATTAACCATTCTGAATTTTTTTTCATTGGATGTTGAATTTTGGGATCTTGGCTAACTAACAAAATGTTAGTGCACCAAATATAAAAAAAAATTAAACATCTATATCATCAGAGTGGCACAGCCAAGATACTGGGGGGAGGGGGTAAATGCTTTTAAAACTATTCAATATCAAGTTAAAACTCACAATTTAAAAAAAAATGCAATTTCCCAAAGGGAGGGTAGGGGAATAAAACACCCAGTGCAGAGGGTGAGAGTAAAATGCTTTCAGTGTGGAATGTCAAGGAAGTCTTTTCTGCTTCTGTATCCAAGAACTCATTCATTTTCAAGAAATGATACACAATCAATTTTTTTACTGGAAAATGAAGTAATAATAATAATAAAAAAAAATAACATATAATCTAATGAAATGTTAAATCAAATATCCACAACAAGTTGTAAGTCGGCCATCAGATGTAGCGTAACTGCAAAAAATTTGTAATTTACTAAAATAAAATACTAACTTTATGAAGGGAAATGATAGCCAATATGTGAGGAGGAAGTATTTGGACTTAACCACAAAAACAACCATGCCACTTAGCAGATGGCTCTCACCATTCTTGCACATGTGAGTGAGCAATTAGTAACACCTGCTCTGTTCCTCTGCCATGATGCTGTGTGCTGCAGCCAGTCTCAAAGGAGCTCTGGTTATGAAGTCTCTATTTTTCATTATAATTTCAATCTGATGAGTGGTAATGACACATGAAATGTTTGGATAAATAATATAAATGATAAAAATAATTATAGGAATATTGAAATAGGCTTAAGACAAAAAAGAGTGTAAAAAGGAAAAAACAACAACCGAGATACATACTTCTTAATTAAAAAACCAAAATTATGCATCCAAAATTTTTCATTTAAAAAAAAATAGTTTTTTTACTAATCTTCAGGAGACTTTCAAAAAAAATTTTGTTGATAACAGTTCAAACTTGTGAGCAGGTGGTTGCTTCAGCATAGAGTCATGTTAACAAATAAATTGGCAATACTGTGTATCAGGTCTAATAAATAGCGATCAGATGGCTTCAATAAATTATTTATATCCTAATTTGATAAAATATGCATGAAATGAAAAAGAATTATTTTTCAAGTCTAAATGATGTATTTTTGAAAGTTATATATATGTGTAAGAAAATTTTCATACAGAAATTTCTATTTTTTAAAAAATCGAATTTTTTTGTACTAAAAACAGACAGACATCCTTGCCCTCTCATTTTGGATTCTATCAACGGGTATAAATGGCCTGCAAACAGGAAGGGTTAAATATATTTTCATCGAATTTCATATTAAACTGTTCACTACTAGCTCTACATGCTACTTCCTACATCAACAAATGGCAAAAAATGCTAAATCTCAATTTTGGAATATAAAATTATGGGATTTAACATGTTTGATTTAAAAAAATTTAATAATTAGATTCTTGTAAATCATTTAAGCCATAAATAAAATATCATGTAAAGCGAAAGGTTTAGCAAACTGAAACTGAAAATCACAAAAAGCATTAGCATATAAGTTTTAAGCAAAGTAATCTTGGTTCAGTGGAGAAGTGTTCTATCGCTTTAAGGAAAGCAGTGCTACCCTTATAATTTAAAAATATGCAAAAAACATAATGATATAAACCTAATGGTCGAAAGGTACTTTCATGACTTTTCAAACATCATTCTAAAAACAACTTTTTTTTATTTTACTATAGGCTTCAATTTTTCATAATATAATAGTCACCATAGTGCTATGACTGAAAGGGCAACAGACACAAAGGCACTTGACAATACCTCCTGGGGACAAGTGATAAATCATCTGATGCACTAGTCAATGAATGTGTGGTATGATATTTGTAACAATAAAATCACTGGACCAAGATGGTACGAGGGAGCACTGACAGACAGCAATACGTCCAACTTTTAGTTGATACATTATCTGACTGATTGGATAACGTTCCACTGAGGGACGTACATAGTACATTTGCACCAGCCAATAGCTATACATTCTTACCTGTGTGTCATATTCAGTCACCAGGTCCATCAGCAATGGTGGTCTTGTGGAGTGGCCTACTAGGTACCACACTTGACTTCATTGATCTTCCTATGGAGTTATCTCAATCCAAGGTGATACCACTGGGACTAAAAGTGTGTAAGATCCATAAGGTCATATTGTTGATGACTGTGGAAATGCAGCTCCTGAAATATTGACTGATGTTGGTAGAGCTGTTCTGCATCACATCTAGATGTTTTTTGTGGCAGATTTGGGTTGGGTTGTTTTACCTCTGAGCGGCACTTTTTTGCACACCATGGGCTAAATGGCCAGGTCACATGGACCCCGAAGGCTCAGAGAAGGTTGGGGGAGGGGACCCACTGGAACAGCTGTTGGGAGACAGATGGTAGCCTCCCATCAAGGCCATCCAGTGTGTTCTTTAACGTGCACAGGGTATGGCTCTCCCGCACACGGGGCCACGGCTTAACGTCCCATCTGACGGATGGCAGCCTTTCGAAGCCTATCGGTGTCCCCTACTGACCGTGGGCAGGGCGGGGAATTTCGCAGAGATAAATCTCTACACTGACCCAGCTGGGACTCGAACCTGGGAACTACAGATTACGAGCCTGGCGCGCTACCGACTGAGCCACCCCTGCCCCATATTGTGGCAGATCATAAGCTTATATGGAACATGTTCTACAATAGCATTGCAAATGTTTAATTGCTCTGCACTTTCTCACAATGGATTTTTGCCTCATGTAACCACAGGTAAGGAGTAAAATGTAACTATTTTGTCATGTCTCATAATATTCACCCCACTTCATACTGTACAATTGGTATATGAAGTCATGTGACTGAATACACCAGTCACACAACTATCATCTTTGATATTTATCCTACATGACAATGAATGGATGATCATGCATATTTGATGCTTACATATAGCACCTATGATTTCTTGAAGAACTGATGTTCACTGCTTATTTTCATGATTTTTCCTGATGTGCTCTTGAAGAATCGGTGTTCACAGCTTTATGTCTGCTCATACATATCCATACATACTGATAGGTACTTAATTTGCCTACATATTAGCAAAATATTTTTATACTTCAAATATTTCATCTGATAATAAAGGAAAATAAATAATCACAACAAAATACTACACATCAGTTATTACAGAAAGCTTAACTTATGAGTATAAATATGTTTAATCATAACACTACTTACATCATCTTGTATTATAAGACCAGTAGCAAGTGGAGCCAAAAATCCAGATGTGCTCGAAAAGCAATTGGTAATTCCAAATATCACACCTTAAAAGAAAAAAAAAACATGCGTAAATTGATACTTTTATTACTATTTCTTGAACATATGCATGATTATAAAAGAAACGTCTTATAAGATTAGATGAAACTGGCTGAAAAAGCCTGTTTAAAACGGGTCAGACTTTGGAATTAAAAACAATTTCCAGTGTCTTCCAGGTAACATCTGTGATAATACATGCCGACATTGAACTTGGAAGCTTTCATAGGGAACATGTCCAACAGAGGTACACTCAGTTCAATCTTTAAATTACTTTAATTTTTCCACTTCTAAGACCCACTGATTTCCAATGCAAAATTTGCTATTAAAAAACATGGTGACTGGAAGTGGAACTCTTCAATGCAGTAGATCAAAACTTTCTTCAATGATTTTATTACTACCATTAATAAAACTTAAAACTCCTAATTTAAAAAGAAAAAACTCTTGCTTTAAACCCCTTAATCTTAAAACTTAACAAATTTCAACTAAGTACATACTACAATGGATGAGAAATTAATCATTTCAGACTAAGTAATAGAAAAAGAGGATTACAATACAACCAGTGCAGGTTATTTTTGGAGTAGAGAATCTTGAAACCATTGCAGTTGAAATAAGTAGATGTCTGCAGTGATTGTTTAACCAGTGGCAAATTCATAATGAAATCAATGTATCCAAGAAGAAGAAAAATAAAAGTGGCTTTAAGCTTGAACAGCTATAGTCCACCAAATAAATATTTTCTGGTAGATGTTGAATTGGCCCCATTTCTCATCACATGTCAACATCCAGTCCAAATATGGCTCATTATTATAGCATTAAAGCAGCAATGAGCAGATCTTAAGCTGCTGGAGTTTGTTATTTAGCAATCAGTTCATGTGGAACACATTTGCTCAGCTTCCAGACTTTTCCTAAGCAATGCAAATACAAATGAAGGTTTCATCATTCACACATTAGCCTTTCTGCAAACTCTTGCCACATTTGACATGAATCAAATTCAATGGTGGCCTTCAAATTGTGCATTGCAAAAAAAAAAAGTATGAATTGTTTGGTAACTGGATATTAAATCGTTGAGAAAAATTATATACCAAAGTGGCATTCCAGCTCAATTTACTTATGGGTTTATTATCATTTCAAATTTATGCATCCAAATTTCCACTCAATGCATAACATGACTGAGAAAGTAAGGAAAAGTTATTTCCTAAAGGCATTCAGTTTGATTTATTTACGGATTTAATACCATTAGTAAACCCAAGTACCAAAAATTCAAATTGAATACATACAAAAGTGTCTGTGAGATTAAGAGAAAATTACATACCAGAATGAAGTTCTGGTCTCTTTTAGTTTGATTTCTTTATGAATTTTATTGAAACCATTAGTAAAACTAGAATACCAAATTCAGTTCAATAAATACTAAAATAACAGAGATATTAAACATTATATATAAACAAAGCGACACAAAGTTTTATATAAGAGGATAAAATCAGTAATTCTTAACAGGAACAAAAATTTAACTCAGGCTGGTATTTAAAACTGGACTACAATAATTTAAACATTTCAAATAAAATAGTTATAATCTATTAGGTATTTCAAACCAACCATCATTGAATACTACCTATTTGCCCTGCTAATTCATTGCAGCTTGTATTGATGAAATTGCTGCTCATATTTGGTTGGAACAGCTTTCATATTTGGTTGGAATAAGTTCCACAGTGATAAATCATTATTTCATCACTCAAAATTTGCTTGTCTTTTTCTGTCCATTACTGAACATTCATCTTGTTTCTGCATATTATTAATCAATGAAGTTTTTAAGCTGTCAAAATATTAACAATTTCTTGCTTACCAAATTACGAGAAAAAAATACTAAAACATTATTTATTATTATGCATATGTTAAATGGCTGTGATACAAAAATGCGTAGTTTCAGATAAACTGAATTAGATCTTAACATATCAGATGATATATAAAGCTATATGGTACTGCAAAGATCAAAGTATTATGTTTTACCCCCCTCCCCCCAAAAAAATTATTATTTTGGACAGTTATTTCTTACTTCATGTGAAAATCTACAAATCAAGGTTGATGATAAATATACACCTGGTGCTTTTATGTATCCAATAAAGTTAATAAAAGACAAAATTCAAATAAGATGCCATAATATAATAAATGTAGTAATACAATCACAATAAAATACTACACATCAGTTATTACAGAAAGGTTGATGATAAATATACACCTGAATCCAATAATTAGCTTTTATGTATCCAATAAAGTTGATAAAAGATAAAAGCCGTAACAAAAAGATTAAAAAGCCATGATATTCAGATAAGATGCCAAAACAGCCCATAACTTCATTAAGTGCAATGATGGCTTAGTTTCAGTTACTTTCTAATTCTACTCTCCAGGAAATAATATACCAACTTAAATCAGTGTATAAACAGCTGCAATTCTCTTTTGTTGCCTAAACAGTTGCAATTCTCTTTCATCATATACTTATGCAATGTTTTCAAAAAATGTAACAAATAAATTTTTATGATTAGAAGAAATTGCATTATCTAGCAAGTACAGGCAGTTCTGCCATAACTACATGATTCTCTTGAAGATCACCAGTTTGTAGGGAAATCACATTGTAGCAATCATTTTTCCATAAAAAACGAATCAGAGGAAAATGTTTTCCACACCCCAACATAGCTAAATATTTTTTATTCCAACTGCTGGCTTATGATATATTTTAATTATTTTAAGTTTTAAAAAGTATATACAAAATATTAAACCATTAAATAAAAATAGATTTTCAATAGAATATTTATCTTTAAAAAAATAAATAAAAACTATAAAAAAACTACTAAACTAAACAGCTTTTCCTTTAAGTTTCTGAAATACTGCAAAAAAGCAGTAGAGGAAAAATTAATACTTCAACATTACTTTTTTAATTGTTATGCAAATTGTTTAAATAGTTAGATCATTTTAGTGGAAAAGAGCAAAAACTGAATCTATCATATACATTGCTGATCATAAAAAGAAAAAAGAGTCATCAAATTGAAAGTTTTTTTACTACTTGTGTTGTATTTTGTCAATCTGAGAGTAAGCTAAACAGTAAAGTAAAACCTTAAGCAGAAGTTTAATTGAATTGTTGCAACTAATACACTAGTCATTTTGGGACATACCACCAGGGCTGGGCTGTTTTACCTCTGAGCAGCCTTTTTTGTGCACAATGGGCTAATAAATGACCAACTGACTCAGAGAAAGTTGGGGGAAGGTGACCCATTGAACAGCTGTTACAAGACAGATGGAAGCCTCCCATCAAGCCCATCCACAGTGTTCTTTAATGTACAGAGGGCATACCACCAGTGACATTAAGAGCTAGCATTATCTGTTGAGTTGTGTAACTGGTAATGTGTGACAATCTGAAACAAAAGAACAGAAAAATGTGTGTTCTTTAATTTGGAATTTACTGGAACTTCAAAGTATCTGTGGTGATTGTGAAAAATACATCGATATACACCTAAAGACTAAAATCATACACTAAGTAATTACCACTTTTGAGTCGATTCAAAAATTTAGAGGAAAAATTGTCTTGAGCCGGGTGGGAAACAAACCCAAGGACCTACTGATAACATGTCAGGTGTTCTGGACCACTGAGCTACCGGCCACCAATCAAGATCTTCTCTAACTGATGATATGAACATTTTCTACCTACAATATATTTTGTCACATGTAGACGCTGTTCAGGCAATCTAGCCACAAGCGGCAGATAAATGCCATATAGATGGAAAGTATATATTACAAGTATACAGTTGAATTACATATAATTACTTAGTGTATACCAAAAAAGTCGAGTTTATTCAATATTTAATTACTAAAATCATGCCATATAATAGTTCAATGTTTTCAGAAGATTGGTATGGTAGTGAAACTTCATGCATTTGATTCTAAATGCTCTATCTTCATTATCTTCTAGATGCAGTATCTTGGGAATTAGGTGATTTGACTATATAACTTAATAATGAGGTGAGGCAAAGAAATCAACAACCACTTTTGAGCAGTATCTTGAGCAGAAAGAGACTGGTTTGCTTATGTTGTCCACTTACAGATTTACATATTAATGAATAGAATTGTGAACAGTATGCCTAAAAGCTTCAAAAAAAGAGAGAGACCTAAGATGCAGTGAGTTGATAATGTCAAAGAGGACATTATTAAAATTGGCCTACACTAAGTGGAACAACTATATATATATAGCTCAGGATATATGAGTATGGAAATGCTATACTGGTTGGACAAATATGTAGCCCATGGCTGCTTGAGTATGTGTGTGTAGTGTTTGTCTTGTCTGTATGTATGCATGTACAAGAGGAAGTCAGTAAGTCACAAAATAAAAAAAAATAGTAGCAAGCATGAAAATTACATGAACATAACATTTATTTTTCTACATAATCTTCAAAACCATTTATGCCCTTGCCCTGTTGCTTTATCAAATTATGGAAACCCACTGCATAACTAGAAGAATAGATATCGGTTCTGATGCACAGGGGAATCTTGTTTTCAAAGAGAATGAAGCTTTTCATTTATCTACTTTTTCACTCCCTAAAAATTTCAATTTGAGCTAATGTATGATGAGGAAAAATGCAAAGAGTAATATTTTATTAGTAATTATAAAACATAAAAAGTATTTGTTTATTTCTTACATTTAAAAGGTTTCTTTTTCTCACACCCCTCCAAGAAAAGGGGGTAGATTATTGCTGTCATTGGAATATATCTTGACACTCTACCAAAATTTCATATTTCTACTATAAATAGATCATTTGCAACATTCATCAAAAGTTTCACCATTTCTATATTTAGTGATCGCTAATGATATAAATTAAAACTACTGAAGTATCTGAAAAAAGCAAATTATAATATTTTGTTAGTACCAATCCAACTAAAAAAAGGAGTTTTGCAATTAGCTCTTAAAACAAAACAATTGCATTTCCTTGTATGACAAACAATTCCACCTTGTATGTCAAAACAATTCCACCTTGTATGTAAGCAGTCAATTCATTGTTGGCAATAAAAGCTTAATGAACTTCACATTCCACCATGAAAATTTAAAATTTCTAACAAGAATACATCGTTTATAATATTCATTTTAAATTTTAGGATTTTTAAATTTTCCACCATTGGAGAACACATAATTTTTGAGAGATTATGAAAGTTCCATCAATACCTAGAACTAATTTAATTCATCAATACCTAGAACACAAAAAGAATTTTTAATTTATCTCTATAAACAAAAAATTACCTCTTAAGACATAAAAATTGCATTTTCCCACCCTCCTGGATCAAGGAAGTCTCACTCATCATTGCCAATGGAAACTTACTGACTTTCACATTCCACCACCAAAATTTCAGTTCCAACATAACTACATTGTTTGCAATATTTGCTTGAAATTTTAGAATTTTCAATTCTTTCCCACCATTAGAGGAAGCAATTACAGCTTTGGTGAGATTGGAGAGTAAATTGTAATATATTATCAATACTTATCCAACAGAAAATGAGATTGTTTGCTTTTGGTTTGCATTCACTATACGTAGTCTTTCATTGCCATGCAACAGTACTCTACATCTCAGTAGCCCAGGCCATTTTTCTGTAAACTGAGTATCCAAATTCTTTCAGAATCATGCAGTAAGATGCAGCATTCATCTCTCCAACCTTTTAAAAATGCTCAAAATCATCATGACAGTCCCAGAATATAGTCACTGTTACCTTCCTTGATAACAGCACAGTCTTAAACATCTTTGTTGTGGATGAACCAGGATGCATCCATTGCAATGATGCACATTTGAATTCAGGTTGAAAGTGGTGGTCCCCATGTTTCATTGCCAGTAACAATCCTGCTCAACATTTCATCTCCCTCTGCCTCATAGTGATGGAGGTCCAACATAATTCCCATGCAGTGAATTTTGTATTCAGATTTCAGTTCTCTGGGAACTCAATGCAAGCACATTTTTCAAAATTTGAGGTGATCATGCATTATGCTGTAGACCAAACTATAAGAACACTCTACAGCATCTGCTAAATCATGAATCCTTAACTGTCTATTGGATCAGATAATTGATTCCACTTTGGTCACAATTTCAGTTGGATATCCGGGCAATGTCTTGCAGTTTCAAATGTCCTTGTGCAGATTTTTCAAGCTATTACTAGAAGCATCTTTGTGAATATCGTTTGTCTCACAGAAAATGAGCAGCAGCATGTGTTCTCTGTTGCACATTCCTACAGCATAGTCACCTTCTTTCACCCTGAAATGCTTACCAATAATTGACAAGCATGAAAAAAGCATAAAAGTTGATACCATCTATTGTCACTAACTCACAACCTTTCATTTAGTATTTATCGAACTGCATTTGTTTCTGACTTAACAACTCATCCATATGTGTCTGTATGTGCAAATATATGTACACTAGGTTGAAAAAAGTGTCCAGACACTTCCATGTTATGTGAATAGAAAGCCACTTTCAAAGCTCCTTAACATTGAAAATAAATCTTTTATGCAAAAATTATTATTGGCAATTAAATTGTAGATGTCATTCAAATCTCTCTAAATATATTTCCCATAATATTCATTTAATATTTAAAGAATGAATGGAAGCTGAAGCATTTATCTTCAACTTTTGACACTTGTGAAAAAATACTTCAATAGATAAAACACAACTCATGAAACAATTTGTTCACTAAATAAATTAAATATCTGAAGTTTGTATGATGATTTTTTAAGATTTCATCAATTTGAAGGCAATGTGAAAGTGTTGTCTGCTGTTAAATGGCCCTGTTTCAATGACTCTTTAAATATTGATCAAAGATTGTTGAAAATTGACAGTGTCACATTGCCTTCAAATTGATGAAATCTTAAAAAATCGTCATACAAACTTCAGATATTTATGTTAGTGAACAAATTGTTAGATGAGCTGTGATTTATCTATTGAAGTATTTTATTCACAAGTGTCAAAAGTTGAAGATAAATGCTTCAATTTCCATTCATTCTTTAAATATTAAATGAATACTGCAGGAAATATATTTAGAGAGATTTGAGTGACATCTACAATTTATTGCAATAACAGTTTTTTGCATAAAAGGTTTATTTTTAATGTTAGGGAGCTTTGAAAGTGGCTTTCCATTCACATAATATGGAAGTATCTGGACACTTTTTTTTGAACACAGTGTATGTGTGTGCATGTATGCACATATGCATGTTGTTAGGCTAGCCATTATGTTGGGTTAGTTAAGGTTACATTAGGTTTCCATTTCACCTTTCTTGATAAAGGTAATTTTAGAATATTCACTTAAATTCTCAAAACAGTTTCACATCACTATTTCCCAACAACCCTGTGCAGGAAATTCTAAAGAATACTGAAGATACACTAGAAAGCCAAAACAGAAGCCATTCACCTATAACTTGTGACAAGATAAAGGTGGGACAACTCATCAGAGAAAATAATTTTTTAAAGATCAGTAACAATAGGTACCAGCAAAATAAGGTATACTTATGGGTTCATTGTTATCATCACTATCTACAGACATTATATTGCAACATATTGAGGATACCACTTGAAAATCACTTTCCAGCAACTAAAATATTACAAAATATATGTTGATAATATTAACATTATCTACTGTGAAGAAAAGAAATTTTGTAGGAATTGCATGGACAATAGGGAAAGGTTAATCAGTTGCCATTTTTGAATATGTTCCTGCATTAACAGAATTAAAAACTGGAAATTCATAGTTCAGCACCATCCATATTATTCCACATCTCTCCCAACAGTTAATGGTACACAAAACAAGTGCACTAAAAATAGCCTTCCTCAGAAGTGTGAAATATGCCTCTATACCAAAATTCTAGGAAAAAAGAAAAATTCTATTCAGATGCTCAAAATGTGGTTACTTGCTAAAAACTTGCCAGATGGCAAAAAACATCATAACCCACACTGGTACAATATCAGAAAAAAATTCACCACAGCCATTTCAAACATCTCATGGCTGGCTAATGCACTAAATAACACAATGCAACCATATAACTACTTAGTACCAGTAAAAACTAATAATACTATTTTTGACATTCTTAAAACTGATTGAGATCAAATTGAAATAATGGCAAACACATACACAGTTGTATCACAATAATATGACCACCTACCATATATATATATATATACTATGGAAGGTGGTCGTCTTATTCTGATACGACTGTGTATAATGTCACACTATATCAGGGCATTCTTGATAGCAAAAAACTTTCACTTCAGAAAAACAAAAGACTCTACCAATAAAAAAAAACCTCAAGCAGATGCTTGCCACAGAGGTCTGACAGGAGCCTGTCAGTTTATATGCCACAGTAGAAGGTCTGTGAGGATGGCAGGACCTCAGCATAAAAACAATACAAACATCCAAGCCTTAATAGGGGTTCGAACCCAGGTCCCTTAGATCAGTAGCCAAGCGCACTATTATTTTTTTATTTGAAACACAGGACAGTGAAAGATCCTAGAAATTACTCCTAGTTTGTATAGACCTTTCATACAAGGACATATCTTATTAAGATCAAAGTCAGGTCTAACTGACCACTGTCTTAATTACAAGCTGATATAATGTACACACACACAAAAAAAAGAAAAATTAGAGATGAAAGAGTGGCTTACAATACAGGAAAGGTCCCACTATTCCACTAAATGAAATTATTTGTGCACCTCCAATCAAGTTTCAATTTAATATCAGCAAACAACTGGTAATCTACCAAAATAAGCAACTATGCTGCAACAAAGAAATCTACAACCCACTATGCATATGGAAACTACTCTTTGATCAGCATGATACTATGAAAACATCCACACCTGAGACACATGAAACCACAATAATGTCACCCTCCCTAAACCATACAGCACAGCCACAAAATAATGCACAAAAACACAATCTCAGACACAGAACTGTTACAACTTGTGATGATGTTATAAATTGAAAAGTCAACTAACAGATATAATAATATAATAGACAATTGTGATTGATTGATTGACAGCTGACTGATAGGGAATCACGCTAATTCTAACTATGATGCAGAAAAGGTAGAGCTCTGAAAATTTGCACCTAGTGATAATCTGGATTATAGATCTCAGGAAAAATCCAAAATTTGACCTCCGACATGTCCTTCAAGGTCAAATGGAGGTCACCTAAAGATTAAACCATGATTTCAGAGTGCTAGAAATGTGAAAATTGTGGTCTGAGGGTGTTTCAGGTTGTAAATGTTGGAAACGTTTGAAATTTTGGATTCTGAGGGATCCTTCAAGGCCAAAGCTCAAACTTAGAAATATCAGTGCTAAAAATTTGTGCCTTTGGATGTTATGAATCGTAGATCTCAGAAATGTTGCAAAATTTTGGATGTGATGGGTCCTTCGAGGTCAAATACAGATCTACCAAAGGTAGATGGCTAAAAATTGGGGCCTAGAAGTATTTTGAGTTATAGATCTCAGAAATTATGTCAAATTTGAATGTGATGGGTTCTTTAAGATCAAATTCAATATACTGGTACTGGAGAGCTAAAAAATTGGTGAATAGGGTTATTTCAGGCAATAGAACTCAGAAATAAGAATTTTCAGATCTGGTGTCACATTCAAGGTCAAAAAGGGGTCGGAGTGGTGGGCTAGAAACCACAATGCACTGAAGGCACCGAGTTCTAGTATATATATATATAATTAAGGCATATGTATACCACATACGTGTATATATATATGCAAATTACCAGATGCTAATAAACTAATAGCTTGAATAGTAATTAACTTGCTAATATAATTCAGTTGAGTTAAAATATTGCAGGAAACATCCACACAAATAAAACTACTTTACCAACATAATCTGGAGCCATATCCAATGCTACTGGGGTTTCGCCTCCACCATTCAAACCAAGAAAAGCCATGGAAATTATTAGTAGACAGATTACACCATCTTTGTTACATCCCATGTAAGGAACAAGGCAAAGCATCACAGCAATTCCAAATGAAGCTGCAAAAAACAAGAGTATATATATATCTAATATTTGCAGAGCTTTATAGTAACTGAAATAAGAGTTTACATATCACTATAATCACTGGAATATTGACATAATTAAAAACAGAATGATTACAACCATGTTGAGTGCTTTAAGGTGTGCTAGCTTTCTTTATGTTTTTTTTTTCCATAACCATGCTATGAATGCTATTAATTATACTGTTATTTCCCCTTTTCTGTTCACTCTGGCTTTGGTAGAATGATATTGTAACATTGGGTATACACATTATTATAATACTTAGTTATTATAAATTATCAGATACATTTTGCCACTTTCATTCTGTATAAATTACATTTTATATAGACTATATACTCAAGATCAAAATACAGATTCAGTTTTTTGAGGCCCTATAGTTTTTCTTGCAACAATTTGTTAATATTCAGAGTTACACTCATAATGGTGGATGTTTTTTTCCCTTCTGCTGTCTTACTAAACTATTATACTTCATTTCTTCAATTTGAAAAAAAAAAATTTTTTTTCACACAAACGACAGGGATAACATGTAAGCTTTTGGCTTGTGTTGGTTTCTCTTATAACATACCAACACTTACACAAGAATATGCCTATTGGCTTAGTAGTCAGGGTTTCTAACTACTTCACCAGTTAGTTTTTATAATTTTGGTCTCTGGATTAAAACTGGAATATACATCCATCTCTCAATTGACATGGTAGATAGGTTCCAGGAAATGACCCTGTAATTTGAAACCATGCAAATCTTAACCAACTTATGGGAAAAGGGGGGATGTGTTCCTAAAAAAATCCTTGTTAGGAGTAAAAAAGCACATTGGAAAATTTATTTATACATATTTATCTCAAATTTCAGTTGCTACTTCATACTAAGCTTTAAATTAACATTATTTTATACTTTATTTGCACTAATACTAATAAGCTTAGATTAATTTCTTGTATTTTATTTTTTGTCACAAAAAATAGTCATCCTTAATGCAGATGTACACTATCAAATTTCAAGAAAAATTTGAAAGAAGGAACTGAATAAAAATTAGAAATTAAACATTTGCACCAACACTTAGTGCTTTATTTTTTAAAATTAGTATTTATATATTTTATGACAGTGTACTTAAAAATCAGCTGTATTTAGTCTATATAATTATCTACAAAGTTAAGCTTGTTGCTCAAAATGAAATAAAACACGATTTCTTACCAGTTTCAAAAATTCAGTCTAGAAAAGTCTATTTTGCTGCTGAATCAAAACAGACTTCATTTCACTAAGGTATCATGAGTGACCGATTGTAATGGCAACAATATAATTTTAGTGAAACAATATAACTTGTTACAGATAACAATTTTATTAATATAATAATTTACTCTTAAAACTAAATGATATAAATTAGACTATTTAGTTGATTATTACTTTGAGATGACAATCTAATAATCTCCCTTGACTCTATACCATTGCTACTTCATACTATGTATTATATCTATATACATAAAAAAAAATCTCAATCTGCACTGTATAAAACAGAGTCTGTAATTGTATAAAATTGAACTGGTTGCATTTTCTTGACTGTGTAAAACCAAATCCTCCACCACCCCTAAATTGAAACTGGTTGCATTTTTTCAATTGTGCAAAGCCAAAACCAAGTAAATCAAGGGATAGGCTAGAATGCTAAAAGTGATATCCAAGTAAATAACATGGAAATAAATGGATACTGTGCTACAGTTGTAATAATAATGGTTGAATTAATAGAAGAGGCACAAAATTACCTGTAAACATAAAATCAACATAAACTACACTGGTTTCCAGAAATTAAGGAAAATCCCTATGTTAAGTCAATGGGAAGCTAACATCAAAGCTCTATAACTTCTAAAATAAGTTTTCTTGTTTTGAAAAATGTGATTCCAGATAAAGATCTCATCAAATAAATCAATATCTTGATTTTCAACAGTATTTGCTCAGTATTTAATGAGTTATGGAAGTTTGAATATTTAACAACAGCAATGCCAGTCTTAAGAAACTTATACAAATATGAAGAATAGTGAAAGAATTCTTTATTCAAAGTTCTAAAATACAAACTTATTTTATTAAATACTTTGATACAATACTTATTACTAAGTTTTAATTAACTTCTGAAGTCATTTTTTATGGCAGGCATTGTTATTGCTAAATATTCAAACTTCCATAACTCATTAAATATTGAACGAATATTGTTGAAAATCGAGAGGTTGATTTATTGGATTGAGATCTTTATCTGCAGTCACATTTTTGAAAACAAGAAAACTTATTTTGGAAGTTATAGAGCTTTGACTTTTAGCTTCCCATTGACTTAACATGGGGATTTTCCTTAAGTTATGGAAACCAGTTTATTTGCTAGGATATCAACTCTAGCTTTTTACTTGTATATTAAAGTTCACCTAGTTCTAATGTCACAGAATGCTTAACAGGACAAATACACGGAAAAACTAGAGGGCAGCATTTCGAAATGCAAGCAAAACTTTTATAAATTACTGAAAAAATGCATTTAGTGGTTTTAATTTTGTCACCAGGTTTTTCAATTATACAGGAAATAAGATGTTTTACATTGCATTAGGTGAATAGAACTAAGTTGTAAATGTGTCATTATGGCAAACAGTTACTTAGTTTTTATTATGATGCCAATACTTATAAAAATAATAATATATTGCTGTTCATAATTTAAGGATGTTGAACAAAAATTCAAATATCTAAAGAAATCAATTTTAGAATTTAACAAAAGTTACACAGGATATTTAATACCACATATATTAATATTTACTTTTGAAATAAAGAATATATTGGAAAACATGTTCAATTATAAAATTAAATTTCCAATAAAAAATATACCAGAAAATGTTTTTGATTATTAAAAATTATAGATCACCACAGATACTGAAGTTAACCTTATTAGTAAGTAGTGTGATTAGCCCTAACAGCAATACAGCTTGCACAATGAGCTCTCATACTTCTCCATTCCTCTACAAGAGCATTTCTCAGCTCATGAAGGGTCCTAGGAGGGGTTGATAACTTGCAATTTGCCTTCCCAAAGCAGTCCATGCATGTTCAATAGGATTTAGGTCTGGGGACCTCGCTGGCCTACCAATTCTCTGAATATCTTCTCTCTCAAGGTATTCCTCCACTGTCCGAGCTCTATTTGGAGGAGAATTAACATCCATAAAAATGAATTCTGATTCAATGGCACTTCTAACAAGTCTCACACAAGGCTCTAGGATTTTGTCTTTGTATCTTAGGGCAGTTAGAATCTCTCCTGAGAAGACATGTAGGTCAATGCAGCCATTGATAACTCCCCAGACCAAAAAACCACTCCACTGAAACAGTCCCTTTCCACAATATTCAGGGGGTGATAATGTGTTCCATGTTCTTTCCAGATGCATTGGCACCGAGAATCACTACTTACATTATATCATGATTCATCCAAAACAGGAACCTGTCCATACTGATCATTGGTCCAACTGAGGTGCTGCCTGCTCCATTCCAGTCATGATGTGTGATGAGCTGGGGTTAGTGGTATGAACACTACAGGTCTTCTAACATATAACCCTCTTTCATGAAGTCATTGGGACACAGTTACTCTTGATACTGTCCTTCTTGTGGCAGGTGAGAGCTCCGATGCAAATTGGCACGCTGACATAATTCTTTTGCACCTTGCAGTTAGGAACAGGAAATGATCATCTTGAACTGTTGTTGCTCTGGCCTACTTAACTCATTCTTCTAGAGCATGTTCCAGTATCTTGAAACATCTCCAAATTCTGGAAATTACATTTTGCAACACAATTATGAATCTGGCAACCTCTCTATGTGACTGTTTTGCTTCCATCCACCTTTGACTATCATCCAAATGATTCCTCCTTTGTATTTTAACAAATCTTTAATTCAAAATGTGTGATAAACCAGGTCTTAATCTGAAATCAGAAGTACCCATTCCTGAAGATGCTTTATTTGCCAGCTTAATTTGCATATTGCAGTCTTTGGCATTGAGAAATGCAAATTTAAAAGCCAACAAAATGCGAGTTATTTCATGCTATATATCCTCTGAAACTTTCATTAAATTTGAAAAAGGGTTTTTTGAGATATTTGCAATTTTGTTCAACTTCCTTAAATTATGAACAAGCAGCAGTGCATTTCAGACAGTATTCATTTAAAAAAATTTCTAGTCCCTCTAGGATTTCTTTTCAGGATAGCGAAACATTCAATGGCATCAACAACTTATCAACAATCCTCTTCTTCAGCTTTTCATGACAGAGAGAAAAAATTTTTAAATTGAACTTCGAATAAAACTGAACTTTGAAATTGTACATTATTTAAAACATATGATTCACTCTTGTTACATAACCAACACTAGACTGATTGTGGGAAAATAATGCATTATCAGAATCTAGCAAGATGGGTAGTTTTGATTAATTTTGTAGTGGTGTAACTAATATTAAATGATAAGAAACTAAAAAGTCTAGTCTCAAGTTGGGTTTGGTTGGTATATAGTTCTGAGCAGCACTATTTTGCACACAATGGGCTTAATGGCCAGATCACAAGGACCCTGAGGGCTCAGAGAAGGTTGGAGGAGGAGACCCACTGGACAGTGTTAGGAGACAGATGGTAGCCTTCTGTCAAGGCAATCAAGTGTGTTCTTTAATGTGCACAAGGTGTGGCTCTCCCACACATAAGGTCATGGTTTAGCATCCCATCCAATGGACACTGACCTTTCCAAGCACACTGGTGTCCCCTACTGACCGCAGGCAGGACTTGAACCTGGGAACTGCAGATTATGAGCCTGGCACATTATTGACTGAACCATCCTTGCCCCCTAGTCTCCAGTCGAGAAAGCATTTTTGTATTGTTAGTAACATTTCTTTGAGTATACATAAAATAATGACTTTATATTCAAGTAATTTACGCAACTTTGAGCTAATAACCCATTTGACAAAAAAAAAAAGTAAAAATAAATCAAGAAAACATTATTCTATAATTTATACTTGAATTCCTTTTGCTACATGTTTGGTTAAAGTGAAAGTGCTCCATTTGTCCTCAGCTGTCACATTCAATTTCATTCCATATTATTGGAATTTCAATGCTTTCAGTGCAATATTCAACTAAAGCAAAATCATGCAACTGATATAATGATCTTTACTTCCAGTGCTTGTTATTGACAGTTTTCTGCACTTTAGCAGAAGAAAATGCACAAGTTTCATTTAATTCCACAGAAAAAGTTTAAACAGAAAAAAATTTTAATGTTATATTTACCTTACAGCAATAAAGAGTAAATTTCTTCTTCAGACTTTCATATGCTGACTCTATACCTTACCCCAGAATGCAATGGTATGATTTATATACCTTGACACTATATAAAAATTAATAACTTGCCTATCCCCACATATAGTTTTCTAATGGTAGTTGTTGATAAATGTGCTTGAGAGCGTTGAAAATCAGATATTGCACCAGAAGCCATGATCGTAACAGCAGTTGCAATATATAACAGGGAGTTTAGGTAACCATTCTAAAACAAATTAAAAAATATAAACATTAAAAGTTGACATTTAAGCCAAATTATGTAAATTATTTAAAGTTTAATAGTTAAAAAAATTTAACAGGAACTTTTTATTATTCCCAAATCATCATCATGGGCTACAGAGGTCCAACCAGACCATGCAATTTAGTTCTCCAAGCAAGTCTGTCCTGAGCTACATCTACTGCATCTGGCCACTGCACACCAATTCTAATAAGGTCTGTTTGACATTGTCTGCCCACCGCATCCTAGGTCTCCCCCTCTTTCTGAGGCCTCTAGGCATACTGTTCATAACCCTATTCGCCAATCTATAATTATTCATACGGGCAACATGGCCAAACCAACGGAGTCTCTCTCTGCACAATATGCTGCTTAAAGGAGGTTTGCAAACTCCATTGCCTAACCTCATCATTAGTTACAAAGTTGAACCACCTAATGCCCAAGATGCTGTTTAAGCATCTGGAATCAAAAGCATTTAGTTTACTGTTATCTTGTTTACAAAGTGTCCAAGTTTCACTACCATAACTGACCCTAGAAAGAACCAAACTATTATACAGTCTAATTTTAGTCTTTAGGTGTTTATCTTGTTTACAAAGTGTCCAAGTTTCACTACCATAACTGACCCTAGAAAGAACCAAACTATTATACAGTCTAATTTTAGTCTTTAGGTGTATACGCCTATTTCTCCACACTCTCCATAGATTCTTAAAAGTCCCAGCAGCAATCCCTATTCGTCTGTTAATCTCATGCCGCACGTCACTATTATCTATTACATAGCTCCCAAGATAATTAAACTGTGACACCTGCTCGAGACTGCAACCATTAAGATTAACTGAATCACAGCCTGCCTGACCAATTTTCATCACTTTAGTTTTCTCTCTGTTTATAACCAAACCTACTCTACTACCAGTTTCATCAACAGCTCGAATGAAAGAGTTCACCTCATCAACATCATTTGCCAAAAGGGCTAAATCATCAGCATAATCTAAATCAGAAATTTTCGCATCTCCAGTCCATTTAAGGCAAAAATCTTTCCCTTGAAGTTAATTTTACAAAACATAATCAATAACCAAGCTAAAGAGAAAAGGAGACAAAATGCACCCTTGTCAAACACCAAAAGTAATGCTAAACCAATTGCTATAAGCCTTACCAACTCTCACAGACGACTCAGTGTTATTATAGAGAGCTTTCATTATGTTAACTAACTTGTCTGGTATACCATATGATCTCACAATCAACCACAAATTATGACGATCAACAGAGTCGAGAGCCTTTTTGAAATCAACAAAGCTAGCAACCAAAGGTTTCTGAAACTCTAAACATTTCTCAAGAATCTGCCTAAGTGAAAATATCTGATCCACACATCCCCTACCCCTTCTGAATCCACATTGCTCATCACACAATTGACTGTCAACCAGATTCTTAATTCTATTAAGCACAATCATGGAAAGAACTTTACCTGGAACTGAGAGTAGGCTGATACCCCTATAGTTATCACAAGAACTGCGATCACCTTTTTTGAAAATAGGGATAACAATAGCTCTGGTAAAATCCTTAGGAACCATGCCTTTATCATAAAAGATATTCAAAATTTCAGTCATCCAAGTGGTAAACGAAACATTCCCAGCTCTAAGCGTTTCGGTAGTAATTTCATCTACCCCTGGGGATTTATGTAGTTTAAGTTTAGAAACAGCCAAAATAACTTCAGATTGTGTTATAGGGCCAACATTAAAGCTACCAATGCATCTATCATCATTGCAAACAATAGGAGTAGAACTAACTACATTGTTTAGAACATCACTGAAATGCTCAGCCCACCTAGCCATGACAGAATCCTCACCTTCTATAACCTTACCTTGTTTATCCTTCAATCCCTGTATACCTGTCCGTTTTCTACCACACAAAACATTAACTATCTGGTACAGCTCTCTGCTGTTGTGCTGCCTAACTGCTTCCTCGGCTTTGTCAGCCAAGTCATCACGCCAAAGATTCTTCTCAACAGCTAACTGATCCATTACACGTTTATTAAGTTCTCTGTAATGCTTTCTATTAGGACTAGTAGGGTATTGATTAAGGACATTCCTACAGTTCTTTCTTTCTGAAATAAGCTCAAGTGCCTTATCACTCAGATAATTCTGCCTCCTCTGCTCTTTTTTTCCTTAAAGAGTACTGTTAGTTTCCAAAAAAAACCTGTTTAAAATGATCCCATTCTTCCTCAACTTCATATTTCAGCAATAGCCTGTCTTGTATTATTGAAATTGAAACCTCTTTAAAATGAAAACCTCATTAAATTGAATTTTTTCTGTCCCATGGGTTCTGGTTAAACAGAAGTTTCATTATATGTGTTGAGCATTTGTCAAAAATTACTTTTATGACAGAAGTATATTACTGCATAGGAGAACTGCTAAAACAATTCAATGTCAATGATACAAAGCAAACCTTTTATCACAAAGAAAGTATTCTGCAGTATGGTAGAGAAAGTTTCAACAAAAGTTTTTAATAGTAGACATCCCAAATATAATTTTTTTTGGATATATAAGACAGAGAATAATCCTAGAAGCTACTCCTAGCTTTTACAGGCCTTTTCATACAAAGGACATGCCCTACTAAGATCAAAGTCACTGCTGACCACTGCTTCAATTAAAACTAACACAAAGTTTTCCTTGCTGGAACAGTCACTATCTCCCTAACCATCATCATCATCATCCTCAAGCAGCCATGGGCTACGGAGGTCCAACCAGACCGCGCAGTTTAATTCTCCAAGCATATCTGTCCTGAGCTACATCTACTGCATCTGGCCACTGCACACCAATTCTAACAAGGTCCTGTTTGACATTGTCTGCCCACCACATCCTAGGTCTCCCCCTCCTTCTGAGGCCTCTAGGCACACTGTTCATAACCCTATTCGCCAATCTATAATTATCCATACGGGCAACATGGCCAAACCAGCGGAGTCTCTCTCTGCACAATATGCTGCTTAAAGGAGGTTGCAGACTCCTTTGCCTAACCTCATCGCTAGCTACAAACTTAAACCACCTAATACCCAAGATACTGCGTAAGCATCTAGAATCAAAAGCATCTAGTTTCCTGTTATCATGTTTACACAGCGTCCAAGTTTCACTACCATAACTAATCCTAGAAAGAACCAAACTATTATACAGTCTAATTTTAGTCTTTAGGTGTATACGCCTATTTCTCCACAATCTCCATAGATTCTTAAAAGTCCCGGCAGCAATACCTATTCGTCTGTTAATCTCATGCCGCACATCACCAGTATCTGTTACGTAGCTCCCAAGGTAATTAAACTGTGACACCTGCTCAAGACTGCAACCATTCAGATTAACTGAATCACAGCCTGCCTAACCAATTTTCATCACTTTAGTTTTCTCTCTGTTTATAACCAAACCTACTCTACTACCAGTCTCATCAACAGCTCGAATGAAAGAGTTCATCTCATCAACATCATTTGCCAAAAGGGCTAAATCATCAGCATAATCTAAATCAGAAATTTTCGTATCTCCAGCCCATTTAAGGCCAAAAGCTTTCCCTTGAAGTGAATTTCGCATAACATAATCAACAACCAAACTAAAGAGAAAAGGAGACAAAATGCACCCTTGTTGAACACCAGAAGTAATGCTAAACCAATTGCTACAAGACTTACCAACTCTCACACATGACTCAGTGTTATTATAGAGAGCTTTCATTATGTTAACTAACTTGTCTGGTATACCATATGATTTCACAATCAACCACAAATTATGACGATCAACAGAGTTGAAAGCCTTTTTGAAATCAACAAAGCTAGCAACCAAAGGTTTCTGAAACTCTAAACATTTCTCAAGAATCTGCCTAAGTGAAAATATCTGATCTACACATTCCCTACCACTCCTGAATCCACATTGCTCATCACGCAATTGCCTATCAACCAGATTCTTAATTCTATTAAGCACAATCATGGAAAGAACTTTACCTGGAACAGAGAGTAGGCTGATACCCCTATAGTTATCACAAGAACTGCGATCACCTTTTTTGAAAATAGGGATAATAATAGCTCTGGTAAAATCTTTAGGAACCATGCCTTTATCATAAAAGTTATTCAAAATTTCAGTCATCCAAGTGGTAACTTAAACATTCCCAGCTTTAAGCATTTCCGTAGTACTCACTAACCAGTATGCCAGTTAAGGTTTCAATCTCTTCATTTATAGTGGACTATTGGCTCAAGAGCATATAGATGAGAAGATAGCAGTACTGCAACCAAGTGTTATTGTAGCATATTTTGTTGTAACTCAAGCAAAAACTATGACTTATACAGTGACAAGAAAGTACAACTCCCTTCTTGTGATTCCCGAAAAAAAACAAACAAGCTGCCAGTTACTTAATATCCCATCCAATGGTCCCATATGCAGGAGTCATATCCTTTGCACATTAAAGAACACACTGGATGGGCTTGCAGGTGGCTCCCATCTGTCTCCTAGCAACTGCCCAGTAGATCTACCTTCACCAACCTTCTCCGAGACCTTGGGATCTTGTTAACTGGTCATTTAGCTCACTATATGTACAGAAGCCACCACTCAGAGGTAAAACAACCCAACCCTTGAAGTATAGTGGAAACTATATCTGTCATTGGTAGTTTTTAACTTATGCTACTCTGGGGTGTTTTTTTTATAGAGCTACAAACTTAATAAGAATGTTTAAAGAAACATCAGAGCATATACTAATAACATTTAATCATTGTATAGCTTTCCCAGTATAGAACACTTTATACTATGTTCAACATGGAGCAATTTATGGATCTCAGTTTAGTTTCATATCTATTATAATATACTATTCTGAATTTCCTATACTATTTTATTGTTACTATTTTAGAACTATTATTTAGAACTATTACTATTCTGAATTTCCTATATCAGTTTTAAAATTGGACTTTCTTGGCTATTTTTTTTCCTGAAAACCATGCTTTTTTTTTTTTTTTTTTTTTTTGGGGGGGGGGGGGGGTCTTTTTGGGGATCTTGGCAAAAAGTCAAAAAGTTAGTGCACTAAGACTAAAATATTTCAAAATATTTGAATATCCTGAGTGGCAAAGCCAAAACGTGGAGTCAAACCTATTTTTAAATCATTCAAAATAAATTTATAATTTCTTTAAAATAAAATTTTAACAATTTGAAGGAGGCTAAAATTCCCTCAATAAAAGGACAGAGAAAGGAGGGGTTAAAACATCCTTGAAAAAATATATTATCATCTCTCTCCAAGGCATAGGAAGTCTGATTCCCAAGCCAAGGAAATCCTTTTTACTTTTGTATCCATCATTCTCAGGAAATGGGGGAAAAAGTTTTTATTGAAGAACCAAGTAATAATTTAAAAACATTAAGATGTAACATAAATCAATGCTAAAAAAATCTGCAACAAGTTATCAGACTTTAGAAAAAAAAAAGTGAAGGTGTATCATAACAATGAACTATCGATAATGTTTTAAAAATCTATGGAAATAAAGAGAAATGTTTAATCAAATTATAAAAGCTACCAAGAAAATGCAGTTTCTCCTCCTCTGCTTATGACAGAAAGGCCAATGCTGGACAACATACACATTGTACATGGAAATGGACATTGCAATGGACAATACAGATGGATAACCATACATGATACAATTGTATCCAATTAGTCATCATATGGCACAAAGAGACAATATCATAGCTGTCTTCTTCACTGCAGTTGTATAATACTTTCTATGAAGTAAAGAACAGAGGTTTTAGTTCACTTTTAGGAAGTTATGTTAATGATAAAAATAATTCTACAAATATTGAAATAAAGTAGAAAAGGAAAACTGGGTAAAATGAAAAAAAAAATGCCTATTTACTTGGAAATTGCTTCCATAATCCATTGTTAAAAAAAAGGATTTTAGTTAACTTTTGAGAGGAGTTTGAAACTTTGAGAAAAATTAGTTTGCAAAAGTTCAGATCAAACTTGTTACGGGGTTGTTTCAAAGTGAAATACCACAAACCAGCCTGAGCAGCAATGCCTTTAAGAAATGGCAATCAGATCACCAGAAGATATTATTTATATCATATCTTAATGAAATGTGCATCAAATGGAAAATGTATTATTTTTAAAGTTTAAATTATATACTTTCATAACATATATATAAAAATTTTCAAATACGAATTTTTTTTTTTAATGAAATTTTATTTGTTGTGCTAGCTACACTGACCAGTACCTATGCTCTTAATCTGCAGAAATTTGACATGTAACACAGCACCAATAACTTGGAAGATTTAGAAATAGCAAAACCTAATAGATTTTCAGTTAGGGATGCATTCATATCAAAAGAACAAAATATACCTGTTTCAATGGGTAATTCAGTACTGACTTCATATAGTTTGGAAGTTCGGTAAGCATTGTATAGTAGGTCCAGCTACCACTAAATTTTGCAAATGCTAATGCCCAAACAGGAAATGATGTTAAAATTGCTTTCCAAGGTACTGCAGTCCACTGAAAATGAAAATAAAAGATTAGTGCAAATACTGCAAAGAAAAAAATTGATTCATCTGCCATTATTGAGCATTTTATTGTACTTGAGGTTCCCAAAGTTTGGACAACAAGCCAAAAATAATGGTCTACTAGTCTACTCTAAGCCTCTCATGACCTAACAACTTCTTTAAGAACAAAATTATATTAAACTTTAGGCTGCAGATGTACAATTTATTCATAAAAGTCATCTTTCTTAAATATTTTTCAAAATATATTATACTGCAATTGCCTTTTTGCTATTTGAATTAAATATAAAAATTTTAAGAAATTATTATTTTTAAACTCAGTATAAAGGAACCTTCATAAGTAAAAATTTGAGAACCTCATCTTACACTTTTTGCATATTTTTCACTTTATAATCCACACTTTAATTTTGTGTCTGATAATGAGGAAAATATCTCACAAAACCCCCAAAAATGTTCACTAAAACTAAGGTAACTCAAATTAATTTGCTTTAAATACTGCTAACTAGAAAATTGAAATAATTGAAAATATTTCATTTGAAAAATTCATCGCCACCATCCTCAAGCAGCCATAGGCTACAGAGGTCCAACCAGATTGTGTAATTTAGTTCTCCACACACATCTGTCCTGAGCTACATCTGCTGCCTCTGGCCACTGTAGACCAATTCCAACAAGTTCCTGTTGACATCGTCTGCCCACAGCATCCTAGGTCTCCCCCCAATTTCTGAGGCTTTTAGGCAAACTGTTCACAACCTTATTCACTATAGTTATCATAGAGGCAACATTACCAAACCAATGGAGTCTCTCTCTGCACAATATGCTACTCAGAGAAGGTTGCTGACTCCTTTGCTTAATCTTACCATTATTTACAAAGTTGAATCACCTAATGACCAAGATACTACGTAAGCATCTAGAATCAAAGGGATCAATTTTCCTGTTATCTTGTTTACAAAGGGTCTACATTTCCCTACTATAACTAACCCTAGAAATAACCAAACGATTATACTGCCTAATTTAAGCCTTTAGTGTATACAACTATTTCTCCACACTCTCCATAGATTCTTAAACGTCCTGGCAGTAATCCCTATTTGTCTGTTTATCGTATGCTGCACATTACCAGTATCTGTTACATAGTTTCTAATATAATTAAACTGAGACACCTGCTCAAGATGGGGCAGGGGTTGCTCAGTTGGTAGCGCGCCAGGCTCGTAATCTGTAGTTCCCAGGTTCGAGTCCCAGCTGGGTCAGCGTTGAGATTTATCTCCGCAAAATTCCCCGCCCTGCCCACGGTCAGTAGGGGACACCGGTGAGCTTGGAAAGGCCGCCGCCCGTCGGATGGGACGTTAAGCCGTGGCCCCGTGTGTGGGAGAGCCATACCCTGTGCACGTTAAAGAACATGTTGGATGGCCTTGACGGGAGGCTACCATCTGTCTCCCAACAGCTGTTCCAGTGGGTCCCCTCCCCCAAACTTCTCTGAGCCTTCGGGGTCTATGTGACCTGGCCATTTAGCCCATGGTGTGCAAAAAAGTGTCACTCAGAGGTAAAACAACCCAACCCAACCTGCTCAAGAATGCAACCATTTAGATTAACTAACCAGTCAGCCTGACAAATTTTTATCACTTTAATTTTTTTTTTCTGTTTATCACCAAACCTACTCTACTATCAGTCTCATCAACAACTCTGATGAAAGAGTCAACATCACTTGCTAAAAGGGCCAAATCACCAGCATAATCTAAATTAAAAATTTTCAGATCTCTAGATCATTTAAGTCCAAAATCTTTCCTTTACAATGAATTTTTCATAGCATAATTAATAACCAAACAAAAGATGAAAGGAGACAGAATGCACCCTTGTCGAACACCAGAAGAAATACTAAACCAATTGTTACAAGCTTTACCAACTCTCACACGACTGAATGTTATTATAGAGAGCTTTCATTGTGTTATCTAACTTGTCTGGTATGCCACATGATCTCATGATCAACCACAAATTATGACGATCAACAGTGCCAAAAGCCTTTTTGAAATCTACAAAGCTAGTAGCCACAGGTTTTTGAAACTCTAAACATTTCTCAAGAATATGCCTAAATGAAAAAATCTGATTTACACATCCCCTACCAATTCTGAATCCACACTGCTCATCACACAATTGTCCATCAACCAGATTCTTAATTCTATTAAGCACAATTATGCAAAGAACTTTACCTGCAACAGAAAGTAGGATGATACTCCTATAGTTGTCACAAGAACTGCAATCACTTTTTTAAAAAATAGGGATAATAATGGCTCTGGTAAAATTCTAAGGAACAATGCCTTTATCACAAAAGACATTCAAAATTTCAGTCAGCCATGTGGTAAAAGAAACATTCCCAGTTCTAAGCATTTCAGTAGAAATTTCATCTACGCTTGGGGATTTATGTAGTTTAAGTTTAAAAAGACAAAATAACTTCAGACTGTGATATAGGGCCAACATTAAGGTCAGTAATGCATCTACCATAATTACAAACAATGAGAGTAGAACAAAATACATTGTTTAGAACATCTTTGAAATGCTCAGCCCACCAAGCCATGACAGAAACCTCACCTTCAATAACCTTACCACATTTATCATGCAAACCCTGTATACCTGTCCATTTCTTACTACACAAAACATTAACTATCTGGTACAGTTCTCTGCTGTTACACTGTCTAGATGCTTTCTTGACTTTGTCAGCCAAGCTATCAAGGCAAAGATTCTTATTAGCTTATAACTGATCCTTTACATGTTTATTAAGCACTTTGTAACACTTTCTGTTACCTTTAGTAGGATGTTGATTAAGGATATTCCTGCAATTTTTCTTCCCAAAATAAGCTCCAATGCCTTACTACTGAAATCAATGCTGTCCAACTTCTCTAAGACCATGGGCCATTTTTTCTTTTGCCAATATTTAGCGGGCCAAAAAAAAAATAGGATTAGGATAGGTAATTGAAAAGTCAGTTCATGTCACCTCAAAAAATTATTTTATTTATACAAAAAATAATAAGTAATAATAAACCTCAAAAACCTCAAAAAATTATTTTAATTATACGAAATATAATAAGTAATAACAAATCTCAAAAAATTTTTATACGAAAAATAATAAGTAATAATAAACCAATATAAATTTTCTTAATGTTATCAAATATTTAATAAATTTAATGTGAGCATTGTGGTCATAGTTGTTGGGCAATAATTTCTTTTACATCCATATTGATATTTGTTGTTTGCGAGCCGAAGTATGTGTTCAAGTGTAGAGTCTTGCAAGTAGTTTTTGTATCTTGATTGTATATATTTCATATCAGAAAATGCGTGCTCGCAGATATTATGTACTTCTGAACATAGAAATTATTTGGAGTTCAAAATCTTTCATTTTTAGATATTTTTCTTTAGGCAAAAGTTAGAACAAATCTATTCCAGTTTCTCTATTAGATGCAATAATTGGGTCTGCCTGGAGGTCACATAATTCCATTTGATAATTAAGATCTACGGTGCTATCAATATTTAATGGATTACTGAATAAATTTAAACTTTGCTTAAGGTCATCAAATTGAGAAAATCTTCTATTAAAATCTTCAATTAGGATATCTAATTTAGGAACAAATTTTTCAAAAATAACTGTTTTACTAAGTTGCTTCATTTCTTCATAGAACTCTTTGCAAGTTTCAAAATGAATTAAATTGTTTTTTTTTGCAAATTTGACTTGAATTGAAGGGCTTGCAGCAATAACGAGTTAGCTCCACTTTCTGCAATTTTGAGTAAACAAAAAAAAACCATTTAAAATTCGAGTTTTTTTTTTCAAACATGTAATGCTCCATCAGTTGGAAACCAAGGTAACTATTACTCAGAGCTGGCTCCTTCTTGCATCAAATTAAAGGCCATATTTTTCTTTACAGGATAGCACATATAACTAAAAATGAGTAACAATGGTGCTGCCTCCTTTTTGCTGCAAGCCCCTCAATTGTAGTTTGTTTCTAAGCCCAGTAACATGATTATAAAGACATCATACATTTTGATCTTTTCCTTGTAAGGATTTATTCAAGACATTTAAATAATCTGTAATGTCTGTTAGGAAAGCAAGTGAACACAGAAAATTTTCATCAACAAAACTTGATATTTAATCTCTTCATCGGTGCCCACTTCTGTGAGAAAAAGAGAATTTCTTTTCGAATTGTAAAAAATCTCTTGAGGCATTTCCGGCACTTAACCAGTGAATATTACTACATAAAAGCAGATCGCCATACTCAGCATGTAGTTCGTCCAAAAAAGCTTTAAATTTTCTGTGTGTAAGAGAACGATTTCCGCCATGAATTGGTAATTTTGACATTTTCCATTACCTTGTTTAGTCTTAGCAAAATGCCACACAATGTCTCCTGGTGCACAATACAGTGCAACATTCAACAATGCATACCATATGCATGCGCAGTGAGAGCAATTCATGCTGTCATTAGATGCTTCTTATTACTGCAACTTCATAAAAACATTTGTTTGATGATGCCGCACCGCTCTTAAAAGGTTTCAGTAGTTTGCTGATCAGCTTAAGAATGTTTTTGTAAACTTTATAGAATGAGTAAGTTGAAGATTGCATATCAAGTAAAGTAATATAAGTTGACAAAAAATTATAAGGTGTATTATAGATATTTATTTAAATTTTCAAGTGAAAATTTTATTTTGTTCGCGGACCACAAAACTCCTTGTGCGGGCCACTAGTTGGACTAAAATAATTTTGACTCCTCCTCTCCATTTTGCCCAAAAGAGTAGTTAGTTTTAAGAAAAGTCTGTTTAAAACAGTACCATTCTTCCTCAACTTCAGAGGGGCGGGGGTGGCTCAGTCGGTAGCGCGCCAGGCTCGTAATCTGTAGTTCCCAGGTTCGAGTCCCAGCTGGGTCAGCGCTGAGATTTATCTCCGCAAAATTCCCCGCCCTGCCCACGGTCAGTAGGGGACACCGATGGGCTTGGAAAGGCCGCCGTCCGTCGGATGTGACGTTAAGCCGTGGCCCCGTGCGGGAGAGCCATACCCTGTGCACGTTAAAGAACACGCTGGATGGCCTTGACGGGAGGCTACCATCTGTCTCCCAACAGCTGTTCCAGTGGGTCCCCTCCCCCAACCTTCTCTGAGCCTTCGGGGTACATGTGACCTGGCCATTTAGCCCATGGTGTGCAAAAAAGTGCCGCTCAGAGGTAAAACAACCCAACCCAACCCAACCTCAACTTCAGTAGTAAGCAAACCATTACTGTCATAATGACTAAGTAACCTATCATGGTGAGCTTTGGCTATAATTGGGTATTAAAGAGCTTCAGTGTTTAAAGGTAACTTTTTAACCTTAGCACAACACTTCTTAAGTTGCAAGACACTTTTAACAAGGTAATGGTCAGATCCAATTTCAGCTCCCCTATATGGCCTGCTATTCCTAACAGAACAAGCCCATTTTCGGTAATTAATATATATTCAATATTATTCTTATGCAGCCCATCTGGTGAAACTCGTGTGTACTTGTATGTCACGGTGTTTGCAACAGATGTTAGTTATTCTCAAACCATTAAGTTTACTTACCTGTAGGAAACGTTGCCCATTGCCACTGCAGCTACCAATACCAAAGGGAACTATCACCCCTCCCCAAAGGTCAGAGTCAGTGTCATCTTTAGAATTGACATAGCTTAGAACAAGGTAATATCTCCTTTCTTGACAGAATTCAAAATATCCTGAAGTTGTCCATAACACCTATCTTTCTCATCAGCATTCTCAGTGAGGGCATAACAACCTCCTCTGAGTCTTCGAGGTCCTTGTGACCTAGCCATTTAGCCCATGGTGTGCAAAAAAGTGCCACTCAGAGGTAACCCAACCCAACTCAGCCCTTCCCTTCCATTCCCTTCCACAAGAGAGTATCTCTTTTAAAAGGTACTAATGGTCTGCACCACAAGAAGGAAAGAAGGAGCAGTTGGACTTTAGGTGCTAGGCCTGGCTGGTTCTGTGCACCATCACAGGGGATTGTGCATAGCTCTCCTTCCAGTGAATACCTAGCTACCACTTACAGACCATTTGAATTGCAATTTGAAAATTACAATTTCTTAATGCTAATTATTATTCTCAATTTCATTACAAATAGCTCTAAAATAAGTCCTACTTTTAAAAAAATAGAGTTTTCTGATATCTCCTGAGGCAGCTGCCACTTGCATTTACATATAACTAATGGTTTTCAGTCAAGTATCGATTATTCTTTTTAACTGCAGCATACACAGTTGTATCAGAATAATCCACTAATAATTTCCACTCTGTAAATTGATTCAAATACTTAGAAGAAAAACTGTCTTGAGTCAGGTAGGAATATGAACCCACGACCTCCTAATAACATGTCAGGTGCTCTGGACCACTGAGCTACCTGTTGCCGATCAAGATCTCCTCTAACTGATGTTATGAATATTCTCAACCTACTTTCCTAATATGTAGGGAGTGTTCAGGCAATCCCGCCTCTAGTGGTTTTTAATGCCTTTTCTTAGATGGAATGCATGTCTCATGAGTATGCAATCTACAAATAATTATTATTAAACTCAACTCATTAAGTATCCACTAATAATTTCCACCCTGTAAATTGATTCAAATATTTAGAGGAAAAATTGTCTTGAGCCGGGTGGGACACAAACCCACAACCTCCTGATAACATGTCAATTTTTCCTCTAAATATTTGAATCAATTTACAGAGTGGAAATTATTAGTGGAAACTTAATGAGTTGAGTTTAATAATAATTATGTGTATCAGAATAACATGATCACCTACCTAATAATGGGAATAACTACCCTTGGCCTGGATGACAGCAGTGAGACTGCATGGCATGGATGTAATGAGGCCCTGGAAGGTTGCCAGAGGCACACATGCCCATTCAGACTCCAGCAGAGAACAGAGGTTCTGGAGATGACAGGGAATTAATCAAAATAGTAAGTCCCAGATGTACCTCAGCATATGGCTGCACACCATCTATGGGGATAATGTCACACTCACCACTACCTATGGTCAGGGCAAGTCAGTGCCATAAAGACACAGCTCATCCATGGCATCCTATGGTGAACAGTCCTATAGAAGAAAAGCTCATCCATCAGTCAAAATCTAAATTTAATATGTTCCCCAGTTAGCCACAAAAATGGATATATAGATCCAAGTTGACTTGGTTCCCAGGGTGGACTCTTAGTTTGGCTTTTCCATCAATAAGCCTGTCAACCGGGGATCCCACTCCCAGTCGCAAGCCCTCAACTTCGTCCTCTCCATCGGGGCTGGGATACCACAGCCCCAGCTTGCCAGCTGGGGCCATTTACTTCTCAGAAGCTGCGTTGATGAGCACGCTTGACCTGTGCCTCCCCAACACCAGTCATCAGAGCCCTCAACAACAGACCTCTTTATTGGTTGTCAACCTACTGGGTGCACCAGAGACCACAGAGCCCGAACCCCACTTCACAAAGGCACATTAAGCCCCCCACCACATCAAGGTGGTCCCCTATCGGGGGTGGGGGTGGAGTCCAGAGATGACATGGTTATGGGTCTGCACGCCAAACCTGTTGATCCAAATGGTTCCACAAGTACTCTATGGGATTGAGGTCAGACGATTTCACTGGCCAAAGGAGAACGGAGACATCGCTGTCAGGTTCCTGGAACCAGTCACGCACCACCTTAGCGACATGGTAGGGCATATTGTCCTGTTGGTAGACACCATCACCACCAGAGTAAACGTTCAGCATGAAGAGATGCATGTGGTCAGTGAGGATGGACAGGTAGTCACTGGCATTCAGGGACCCATCCAGTGGTACCAGCAGTCCCAGGTCATACCAGGAAAACATCCCCCAGATATGCACACTGTCACCACTGGCCTCTACTTGACCGACAAGCGTGTCCAGGTGTTGGTTCTCGTGTGTCTGATGCCATATCCGCCACCGCCCGTCACTTCTGTGGAGTAGAAACCTCGATTCGTTGGAGAAGGCAACCTTTCTCCACTCTTCCACTGTCCAATGACAGTAGTCCCGTGCGAACTGCAGGCATTGTTGCAGATGGACCTTGGTTAACATGGGCGCCTTTATGCAGCGTTGACTCCAGAGACCCACGTGTAACAGGGTTCACTCTACTATTATTGGGGACACGTACCTGGGTGCCCCAGCATTCATTTGAGTGGTCAATTGCTGCACTGTTGAGCATCGATTGCCCTTTACCAGTTGATGGAGGCGACGTTCTCCTCTGGGTTGATGGCCTTTGGGGCTCCACAGTTATGACGTCTGGAGGTACTCAGTGTGCCAGTGGTCCATTCTTAGTACACCCTTACTACAGCACCTTGCGAACAGCCCACGAAGTCTGCTATTTTCGACAGACATAGTTCTTACATGAATAAACAGGATGAATAAACAGACTGTATCACCTTACTACAGCACCTCACAAATAGCCCACGAAGTCTGCTGTTTTCGAGATGTTTCCACCCTTGGCGGGTAGCCGATGATCATTCCATTTTGAACATCCATCAAATCAATATCTCTGCCCATTGTGCTCATGTTACGCACTATGGATCATCTGTCCTAGCAGGCCATTTATATCTACATGTGGTTGACCTTGTCGTGTGCACTCTGTGACACTCATGGGCGGGTACACTCTGATTCCGTGGGTGGTCATATTATTCTGATACGACTGTGTATATATTGCTTGATATAGAAAATGCCACACCATGAAAGAATGCATGAAATGAGACAAAACTTACCACACATGTAGAAAAGTAGGTGGGAAAGAAACGGTTTAATTTCTGAGGGATTACATTAATGCAATGGGTGAAGAGACTGTAGAATGTTGCCTGAGTTGGTAGATCATATGATCACCATGCTGGGCTATACATTCGGCAGCACTGTGTGGCATTGAGTGAAAAGTTCCCGGATGGTGTGCTGAGGATCGTGGACCATGCGTCACTGATCTGTGTCCATAATTCATCGACATTGTGAGGGGGTTGTGCATAGGTGTGAAGTCTGCTAATGACATCCCATACGTTCTCTATTGGGGAGAAGTCTAGGGATCACAATGGCCAAGGCAGCACCTGGACACCTTATAGGCACTGTCCGCTGACATTGGCAGTGTGCGGGTGGGCATTATCATGTTGAAACTTGGCATCATGGATACCATGGAGATAAAGCAACAAAACAGGCTGCAGCACCTCATCGGCATATCACTGTGCTGTCATTGTACCCACTATGTGTATGAGTGGTGAACAACTGTTGAAACTGATAGTGCCCAAAACCATGACACCAGGCTGAGAAGCCATATGACACTTACATAGCATGATCAGCCTGGTGACCATGTCATCTACAGACTCTCAATCAGAGATCGTCGGTGTTGAGACGGAAGTGAGACTCGTCGATGAACATGACATGGTTCCATTCATCCCACCATGCATGTCTGGTATGACACCACTGCAACCTTGCGTGACGATGTGATATGGTGAGTGGCAGTCATTGGATGGCTAGCGAGAACACAAACCTGCCTCAGCTAATCGGTGATTCACAGTCTGTGCCAACACAGGGATGTCCATAGCTTCCTGTACACTGCATTGAATGTCATCCGCTGTGGATTGTGGAGCTGCTATGGCTTGCTGTCAAATGCAGTGATCGATGCAATGAGACGTCCGCATGCGTGAACCAATTCCATTATGGTACTGCATGTTACCTTCCTCCAACCACTGTCACCAACAGTTGTTGCATCCTGATGCATTTCCAACATGATGCAATGTAGGAACCAACCAGCCACATATAACTCTGTGATGAAGCCTTTGGTAAAGGTGTCCATGTGATGGTAGGATTTCCAATGATGTCACCCTGGCATTCTCATTCCTTATGCATGCTTTTGCAACCAAGATCACTCTGATGCAGTAGTACACATACCCAGGTGAGGACAACCAAACTTAGCTGTGTTAAGAAGGTTTGCCCTGTTACCTCCCTCACCTATCACCTGATTGGTTTGCAACTGCACTCATTTACATAATCAGACTGTCATCACATACCCACCTATTTGCATGGCGCTCCAACAAATACTTCCTGGTATGGCATTTTCTATGTCAAGCAATGTATTTGAGAAGCAATATAATTCTAGAAGTTATAAAGTAAAAAAAACCTACGCCACTAATTTTATGCTCTACTTGGAATAGATATCCACTTCTGAATTAGACAAGCCTAAAAATATGTCTGAATCATTATGGGAAACAAAATATTACCAAAAGAAATATGTTTTTCCTGGATCCACTTTATTCAAAATGTGAGGTAGATGATTTAGTGAACACATATTATAGTTTTTAATATATAAATAACAAATTAGCAAAACACACACACAGACAAAAAGAAACATCAATACTTGCAGAACATGATACAAAGTGAAGACATACTCTTCAGACTAAAAATATATACTATAATTTTCAAACTAAGACTAGATTTCACCCTAATGCTGACAAAATGTTAAAAGATTTTTATCTTAAAAAATAAGATGTATTCATTCTGCTGTCTGTCAACTGTAGACATTTAACTTTATGTTTTTGGAGATAAATTAAAAATTCGTTTTGGGTTGGATAGGTATTGAGGAAATATTATGATTTACACTTTCTGAATCCTCCAAAAGCTTAAATTTTACCTTTAACTGTGATTAAATTGAAAATTTTAAAAATTAAAATGAATATTGCACATGATGCATTTAGGCTACAAATTCACAATTTAGGTATTGGAAGTGAAGATCATGAAGTTTGCACTGGCAACAATGAGTTGTCCCATTAACCCAGAGGTATGAGAAAAAACAGCTTTTTTGTTTTTAAGAGAAACCATTTTTTAAAATAAAAAATTATGGGTTCAATAGGGATTGATGAAACATTATGATTAACATTTTCTGAAAATCACAAAAACTTTGATTGTGCCCTCCAACAAAGAAAATTTTTTAAAATTGCAAAAATTAAAAGAAATATTTATGTTAGACACTTTAAATTTTGCTGGTGGAATGTGAATATTACAAGGTGTGTATCAATAATGTTCCCTCTTTTCAGCCAGATGGGGGGAGAAAAAAATGTAGGTTTTTCGTTTTAAGAGATATTTAGAAAATTAATTTTTAGTTAGATAGGTACTAATATCACATTTTTGAAATCCTTAGATAACTTTAATTTACATCATTAGAAGGCACTAAACATTGAAAATTATAAATGAACATGAAACATTATGATTAACACTTTGTGAAAATCACAAAAACTTTGATTGTGCCCTCTAACAGAGGAAATTTTTGAAAACTGCAAAATTAAAACAAATATTTGTAACAGGGGAATTTATGTTAGAAATTTTAAATTTTGCTGGTTGAATGTGAAGATTGAAAGGTTGCAATAACAATAATAAATTCCCTCTTTTCAGCCAGGGAGGTGAGAAAATGTAGGTTTTTCATTTTAAAAGATGTTTAGAAAATCCATTTTAAATTGGATAGGTACTAATCAAATATTACAGTTAATAAATTTTAAATCCTTAGGTAACTTTAATTTACATTGTTAGAAGGCACTAAATATGGAAAATGTATAACTAAACAAGACATGCCATATGGGACTAGTGTTATCCTGCTGAAAAATGGCATGAGAGCTCCACAGAAAAGGTAGACAATGAGGCAGTAGAATGTCATCAATGTATCATTGAGCTGCCCAAGTTCACCACTAAATATAAACTAAAAGTTGTTCTTGAGTCAACTGATGGCACCCCACACCAGAACGTTGGGTGGGTGGGCACTGTGGTGCTCCCAGATGTGTGCCAAATCCTGCCACTGCTGCAGCACCACCAAACCCTGATGTGACCATCATCTGAACCCAAACAGAAGCACGATTCATCTGAGATGACAATGTGGTGCCATTTCCACTCTCACAACACATGCTCAATGCACCATAGACGATGTGTCTGGTGATGATTACAGTCAGAAACAATCTGTGCAGGAGACATCATTCCTGTAATTAGCTTCAATCAAACATCATCAGATGGTACTTGTGGATAGTGAGTGGTGCAGGCACTTGCAGGTGCAACATTGCACTGGATTGTTGTAGATGTTACACAGGAGTCAGAGGTTGATTGTTGGCAGATGAGGCGATCTTCTCAAGGTGTAATACATCTATGGGGACCTGAGCCATAGTATTGTGAAACAGTAACTTCTTCATCCACTGCTACAATATGTTACAATATTCACTGCATGACAAGATGGTCAGATATACAAGCAGACAAACCTGCCTCATGCTCCCCATGATATGACCCTGTTTGAACAGGCCTAGCTGCTGATAATGCACTCATGTTTGTTGCCTTGTAATAACTGAAACACAAGTGCACTGTTTCACTTCCACTGACTTAGCTGCTGTCTGCTTTGGTGGCTTTTATTGGGGTTTTAGGACCAACAACACGCTTCTAATTCAGGTTTCATGTGACATCATGCTGTCATCACTGGAATCATTTGCCTAAGACCTCCAGTACTGTGTGTGGTAATGATTTGGTGTCACTGCATTCATTCTTTATGGGTGTCGCAATTTTTGTGTCCATAAGTGTATATTATGTATCTACTATGTTTTGAATGTAGTTCTGGGTAGCAAAGACAAGATTTTTTCACTTGAGCACATTTGTTTCGCAGCAGTCGAAGTAGTATTTATTTGTTTTGCACCTAACCTTTCAAAAAGCTACTTTTTTTTACCATCCATAAAATTATTTAAAATAATTTCAATGAAACAAACTACAGAACAATTATTAACAGATAACAAGAAAAAAAATAATTAAAGAACAATATATTAACTTACCATCAGATGCTGTTTAGAGGATTCCCTGTTCTCCTGAATATATTTTAATTCTTTTGCAGTAATATATGGATGTTTCTCTGGTACATCATAAATAAATATGGTCCAGAAAACAAACCATATACATCCAACAGTACCTGAAAGATCCATGTAGTGTTTTAATGCTATTGTTACAAATTAAAAGGATAGATACTGAGCATGAGTTCAAAAATAACAACTAGTAACATTAAATCTAAAATAATGTGATTTAATACAAAAGTATGGATAAAAACATGTACATAAACTAAAGATACCAATGTTTATCTTATGTGTGAACAAATTTTCAATCTAACGAGAATCATATATATGAATACTTGCAATATCTCGAGAATAACCTTACCAATTCCTAAATAACTAAATAGTTATATATCAAATGTCTTCTTCCTAAGGTTTCAGACTTCAAGTACTCTAACTGCAGCTAAGTATATTTGTTTAATCTCCTGCAAACACACCAAATAAAATCATTTCTTCTCTAAACTTTAGTGCACAAAGACAAAGACAAACTATGTGTTCCTTTACACTATATTTCTTCTCAATTACAACTTATTCCTTCTTGAAGTCAAGTTCGTTCAATGTCATTGGTAACATAACTCTCATGCTGAAGCATACGCGAACATCTATGATGTGTTTATCATAAATTTGCTGTAGCACGTTCATCTGTCGTAACACTATAAACACAAAGCCTCATAAAATTAACAATTAAAATTTTGGCATCCAAGAACTCTATAGACTACGCACAAAAATATACACAACAATTCCTGTACTCTGAATTATTATTAGCCATCCTGTGCCTATCTGAATCCTTGAACACATTTTTTCTGATATTTAGCAATTAAAAATGTCAGATATCTAGTGCTAATCTTTTGAACAACTCAATTGTTACAAACAGATTATGGAACAATACATACTGCTTAGAATTCAGAATACTGAAAACAAAGAATATTAATTTACATCAAAGTTGTACTGAAAATAAGATTGGCAACATAATAAGAATAATGTCAAAATCTCATTATTTATATTAATAAAATATGTTATACATATAAATGCTGAAGTTCAATGCAAAACAATGTTTCTATACCTGGAATACAAAAATTTTTGATGAATCTCAAAAGCTGATATTCCATCAAAGAAGATATACAGAACAGACAGATTTTGTGGAGAGGTCAACAGTAGAAGATAATTGTAGGTGCCACATTCTCAGCATTAAGTTTGAAATGTCACCATAAGAATGATACTGTACTCCTATTCGGAAGCAGCATCATGTAACATTACTGTGATAAAGGAATGATCACTGTGATAATCACTGTGATAAGGGAATTAAAATAGTGAGGAGGATAAATCCCTCACTTTCATAACGATATAATTGGGTTGTTTTACCTCTGAGTGGCCCTTTTTTTTTGCACAAAATGGGCTACATGGCCAGGTCCCAAAGACTCCAAGGGCTCAGAGAAGGTTGGGGGGAAGGGACCCACTGGACAATTGTTGGGAGACAGATGGTAAGCCCCCTGTCAATGCCATCCACTATGTTCTTTAACATGCACAGGGTATGGCTCTCCCACACTGGCTTAAAGTCCCATCCAATGGCAGGTGGCAAACAACACTCGTGTGCATAAAAAACTCACAATTTTTTTTAATTTCTTACACCTTTACTGAATATATGAAATTGTCATATTAATTATCAAATTTAGTTCATAAACTTTCACAATCGTTTAAAAAAAACGATTAAAAATGGCCAATTTCTATGGAGCAAAATATAAACTTTTAGTATTCCCAAACCCTGAAAGATTCTATTGTTACCCTTCACCTTAACACTATTTCACTTTCCTTTCCTTTCATTCCATTTCAGCATTACATTTCTTCTTGTTTCTCTAGGAAGATTGTGCTTTCCAAGAAAATACAAACCAAGAACTTTAACCCTTTCAGTGTCCACATCATCTGTATACATTTGTAGAATCTGAAATGAGGGTCCAAGGACATATGCATCCATTTTTAGTACAACAAAAAAATTGATTTTTTAAAAATAAAAATTGCTGTTATAATTTTTTTTAATATATATCTTATAAAAATATATAATTCAGGCTTGAAAAATAATATTTTGTTTTTTAATTTGATGCATATTTCATTAAACTACAATATAAATAATTTTATAAAGCCATCTGATTGCCATTTCTTAGATGCACTAAATGGTATTGCCAGTTTGCTTGTTAACATTCCTATTTGCTGAGGCAACCTTCTGATTTAAGCTCATGAGTTTGATTTGAACCATTATCTACAAAATTTTACTTAAATTTTTGAAAATCTCCTAAAAATTAACAAAAAAAACTGCTATTTTTAAAAATAGTAGATTTTGGAAGTGATTACAAAGTACATACCACCATTTTTTTTTCCGTTTCACACTCTTTTCTATCATAAACTTATTTCAATATTCCCAAAGTTATTTTTATCATTTTTCCCAGCATTCTATGCATCTTTCCCACTCTTAAAATTGAAACTGGGAGTAAACATATCCTTCTTAGAAATTCTGGGTGCAGCTGCATTAAATTAGTTGTACTTCACTAAGGAAAACAAGAGGCACATAGCTGACACATGCTATCTCTGTTCTGTGTGCTATAAGTGTTTTTACAGTTTTGATCCAGATACCCTTTGTAAAGTTAGTATTTACTTTTTTACAATTAAACCTTAGTGCCAAGTTCCTCTTAGCTACTTATCTAAGGGACCTAGGTTCGAGCCCCAGATAATGCATGGATGTTTGTATTGTTTTTCTGCTGAGTCCTGCCATTCTCACAGACCTTCTACTCCCCTTAGAAGGAAATCACCTTGCCGTGATGAGGGGGCTTGAGTGCTTTAATGAAGTTGAGGGCTATGCTAACTAGAGTTACTTATGTCAGACAGGCCAAAACAGAAAGGCCAGACTAAGAGTTCCCCATCTTTGAGGACTTCCACAGGGACAAGCACATATTTCTGCATGGTTGTCAGTTGACCTTAAGTCAACTAAGTCCATTGGGCTCGAGTTCAGTTTGGAGATGCATAGTGAGTCTATGCTAAAACAGGATGAGTGGGGAAAAAAGTGAGAGAAAGCAATTGAGAGGATAGTAAATGAGAGTAAATGATGCAAGAGGAGAGAAAGTTAGAGGAGAGGATATGAGAGAAGAGGAAGTTAGAGGAGAGGATATGAGAGATGAGGAAGTGAGAGAAGAGGGGGGCCTTAGGTTGGAAGTGGCCGTAAGTGGGCCCGGAGACAGCCTGTGCTTTGTTTTCATTTGCCTACAGGGCCCAGGCTTTAGAAAGCCAGAGGTCCTAAAGAGGAAGTGAGAGAAGATCCGTCTTTCCTAAGCTCAAATAAGGTGGATTCTTCCAAGAGCGGGAGTCCGCTAGAACAGATGCCAATGGCCTCTGCCCCCTACATCATTTCTAATTGCTGCATGCGGGGCAGTAGGTGGAAATGGCTGTAAGAGGTATGGAGCCGGCCCGCCTTTGTTCGCATTTGCCGGCAGAAACCAAGTTTTAGAAGCCGAGGCCCCACACATGGAACAAAGGTATCCATAGGAGGATTAAAATGCATTAGCAGTTGGAGGATGTAGAGGACACAGGAGCGATGCTCATTCTGGCTGGCCAAAGCACGGAAGAAGTTGGTTAGGTGGACTCTTTAGAACAGAAATTCAATTTCAAATAGAAAGCAGATTGTGGCTAAAATTGCCTGAATAGCACCTATATGTGACATAATAGAAAATGTTCATAGCGTTAATTAGAGGAAATCTTGATCAGTGGCCGGTAGCTCAGTGGTCCAGAGCACCTGACATGTTATCAGGAGGTCGTGGGTTCGTATCCCACCCGACTCAAGACAATTTTTCCTCTAAAATGTGATTCGACATTAAAGTGCTGATTTATTAGTAGATATTGAATATGAGTTTATTTCATCAATTTATCACCAGCATACTTGTAATATATGCATTCCATCTATATGGCAAATAGAAAGCCGCTGTGGCTAAATTGCCTGAATAGCGCCTATATGTGACATAACAGGAAATGTTCATAGCGTTAATTAGAGGAGATCTTGATCGGCGGCCGGTAGCTCAGTGGTCCAGAGTACCTGACATGTTATCAAAATTTTGTGGGTTCATATTCCCAGCTCAAGACAATTTTTCCTCTAAAATGTGATTTGACATTAAAGTGCTGATTTATTAGTAGATATTGAATATGTCGAGTTTATTTCATCAATTTATCCTCTTTGCTATTTGGAGGCCCTTCACCTTTCTCAATGTTAGTTGTGGTGGGAGTGGGAGTCTCTGGGACTTCCTCCACATCCACTGCAGGAGCAGCATCCTCTTTGGGCTTGCCGTCCTTTTTTCCAGTCTTTTTCTTTAAAAAGGGTTGACCTGATTCATCTATCAATGTTTTAGAAACCATGGAATTTTAAGGTATTCCACCCAGGTGTTCTCCATCCACAACCAAGCCCAACAATGGGAGGCCTCTGAGTTAGATTCGTCGCTCTTTGCACCTCAGAACTCGTCCAGGTTATACCCAGACTTAGGATCACTCCTTAAACCAGAGCAGGATTCAGGCCAGGGTCCAGACCCAACTCCAATCGTCAAGGATCACCACCACCTGGTTGCAACTGCCTCTTGCCCACCTTCCCTGGTGCACCCCATCTCTGGCTCACCCAGGACGTACAGGTAGGGCAGGGGATGCCTCACGAACCGATTGATCTGAGTGAGCCAGTTCAGACCTCCTGTTTTACTGAAGCAAGGGCTGAAGATGGCATATTGGGCTTTCCAGCATTCTGATCCTCAGCTGCCAGGATCCCCTATTCCATATTACGGGTCTCCACCCATGGTAAACAGGTGGGCCACTCTGAGGCATGGCAACCATGATAAGCCTCCCTCATGCCACATGGGGCCCTTCAATTCCTAAACAACTGGCAAGCCACCAACCCTATTAGATATGTTGCTCAATTTCAGCAACTTAAGTAGCCAGTAATCTGTCTTAAATCCAGCATAGAGAGACGATCTAAGCAGCCTGATAGAAATTAGGAGGCAAGCCTCCCTGAGTTAAGTACATGGACTGCACCACCCGGAAAATCAGAAAAATTTTTGAAAAATAAATGGGAGGAGAGGGGCCCATGTCCATTGGACTGAAGGCTCCCTCTCCTCCAATGAAATCATCTCAGTCCTTACTATTACTCCTCACACTCCTCCAAACCTGTTGCTTCTACTCCTCAAACTCCTCCAATCCCTCATCGCCATCATCCTCACCAAACTTTCTTACACCTCTCATTATTTTCCACCTAACCAACTTCTTCCATGCTTCGGCCAGCCAGAGTGAGCATCGCTCCTGTGTCCTCTACATCCTCCCACTGATAATGCATTTTAATCCTCTTATGGATACCTTTGTTCCACGTGTGGGGCCTCGGCTTCTAAAGCTTGGTTTCTGCTGGCAAATGTGAACAAAGCAAAGCTCCATACCTCTTACAGCCATTTCCACCTACTGCCCTGCACACAACAATTAGAAACGATGTAGGGGCAGAGACCATTGGCATCTGTTCTAGCGGACCCCCACTCCTAGAAGAATCCACCTTATTTGATCTTAGGAAAGACGGATCTTCTTCAATTCCTCTTTAGGGCCTCTGGCTTTCTAAAGCCTGGGCCCTGTAGGCAAATGTGAACAAAGCATAGGCCAGGTCTGTGGGGCCACTTCCAGCCTTCCAGAGAAGAGGGGCTTCTCTCACTTCCTCATCTCTCATATCCTCTCCTCTAACTTCCTCTTTTCTTGCATCCTTTACTCTCATTTCCTATCCTCTTAATTCCTTTCTCTTACTTTTTTCCTCATTCATCCTCTTTTAACACAGACTCACAATGCATCTCCAAACTGAACTCGAGCCCAATGGACTTAGTTGACTTAAGGTCAACTGACAACCATGCAGAAATATGTGCTTGTCCCTGTGGAAGTCCTCAAAGATGGGGAACTCTTAGTCTGGTCTTTCTGTTTTGGCCTGTCTGACATGAGTAACTCTAGTCAACATAGCCCTCAACTTCATTAAGGCACTCAAGCCCCCTCACCACAGCAAGGTGGTTCCCTTCTAAGGGGAATGGAAGGTCTGTGAGAATGGCAGGACTCAGCAGAAAAACAACACAAATGTCCATGCCTTATCTGGGGCTCGAACCCAGGTCCCTTAGATCAGTAGTCTGGATCAGTGGTATCATCTGTGGCATAGCCAGGGTCAAGTCAATCCAGCTCTGGCCTCTGGGACCATGAAAATTGGCTGGAGTATCCAAATCATTTAAAGGTATCAAATCAGCAGAATTGATAAAATCCAGAGTCATATCACCTCTGGCATCTTGTCTGTTCGAACCCCATAGGGGGTGCTTTGTGTTGAAGTCACCTCCCACCACTAAGTTCTTATATTTGACCTGAGCTAGGACGTTTTGCAGCTCAGTCAAAGAGTCCTTGATGTTCTGACTCAGTGGACAGTAGATGGAGATGGCGTGTATATTTAGACTCCCATAGCCAATCTCCACTACACTACCACCACTGTGGTGGAGTGATATGCCAGGATGGCATTCACTTTGGGGTTTGATACGGCAATTCTAGCTTTAAGCTTGGCTTCTTTGGAGCAAAATAACTTGCTGGTCAGAAGGAGCCCCCTTATGATGTTCTCTGTGCAGTAGGGTTCTTGCACTAGAGTAACATTGACTCCTTCCTCTTTTATATTCTGGCTGAGTAGGGACGTTAAGGCCCATACCTTGTTTAAATTTATCTGTAGAAATTTCGAACTTGCCCTGCTACCACCAGGACTCCCACTGTCCATAGTCTGTATGCTTTCCCAACAACTTCAATTCTCTAATATATGACGGACAGTTGCTGTCCATCGCATTATGCCTCAGATTGTATATATCCCCATGTTCCTTGTTTGCAATTTTGCAAACAACACACTTTGGCTTAGGTTTTTTACACTCCCTGAACAAGTGCTTGCCCATGCACTGAGAGCACCATTGTGCCTTCACGGTGCATTCTTTCTGCATATGCTCGAAGGCATAGCATTTGTAACATTGGAGTACTTTAATGTACTCCTTTACCTGACACCATGACAAGCTCACATTAAACTTACCTACTCCTATCAACTTTCTATGGGAGGCACTGCTAGCCTCCAGAACCCAATGAACGGTATTATCATCTCTGCCATTCAAGGAGAACAGTGGGGTTAGTTTCGCATGCTCGTCTGAGAGGGCATTCTGAGTCTGGATGACCTTCTCGAGTTGCTCACGACAGACCTCTTTGTCAACAACATAGACAATGAGTTTGGGCCTTAGCATCTTGGCTGGCTTGGTCTCAAGTTCCTCTTTCAGTGCCACGAGACTATCTACTGCCTTTTTAAGACAGTCCATGTCATCCTGCATGCCACACTCAATGATGACCCCATTTTTCCTCATGGGTTTGACTGTGATCACTCCGAGATTCAACTCGGTGGGGTAAATATTTCTCGTTAGGCTATCCCTCACCTCTATTGCTGACTTCTCCTTCTCTTTGGAGAAGACCAGCAGAGTATGCCTTTGTTTAGAGGGGGGGGGGGGACTTCTTAGCCACCACCAAACCTCCCTTTCCAACCCTTTGTCCTCCGACTGCCTTCGCGTAAGTCGGTTTTGGCCCCGCTGTTTTTAGGGAACACGCAGCTTTCTCCGTTAGGTACCCACTTATCATTGCTATGGTGAGCTCTTGCTCACAAACAATAGCGTGTAGCTTTTTGGCTACACCCATCACTTCTGATCTTACCCCATTGTCTACTTTGTGCCGGAAAAACACCTCTGTAAGTTCGCCAGATGCAGCAGATGTAGCTCAGGACAGATATGTTTGGAGAACTAAATTGCATGGTCTGGTTGGACCTCCGTAGCCCATAGCTGCTTGAGAATGATGTTGAGATTGTATGTGACATCTTCTAAAATAGTGTAGCCATAAGATTTTAACAGAATTCACAAAATTAGATATCAAAGGGAATGACAGTATTTTAAGTTGTATTTTTTCATGTATTTTAGTTTGAGCAAGTGGTGAAGTTTGAGTGGAGAAGTGTGCATTTGGAAATCAAATTTTTGTTCTATAAATTTTCAGAATGAAAGAGGGGGTAACCAACATTTGCTCCCTAGAGAAAATTTTCCTTTTATAAAAGTTTGAGAGTACTGCAGTATTTGTAGGTTCTAAAAAAAGTACATAGAAGTGGACTATGAATGTGTAACAATGAAAGCATGCTGCTTACTAAAAGACACGAGATACAGCACATAGTGTGAATTACATCATAAATAGATTGGAACACAAATGATTTAAAAAGAGATTACAGTAGAAAGAGTTGCAATAGTGTGTAAAAAAGAAGGGTTTCCTTTGGCATGTGTGTGAAGAAGATTGAAAATTGTCTATATATGGTGGTAAAAGTAGTTTTGTTTTGAAGTAGATAAACAGGGCATCTAAAATCTGTACAGAGCACCATTTCTTCTATATGTCATGTATAACCAGTGCTAGGTGATGGGTAAAAAGATATACCTATGCTTTGATTTGGTTTTTGAATGTTATATTGGTTTATCAGTAGGCTTTGATGAATGTCAGGATTATTTAGTACAGTTGATTAGCATATTGTATATTATTCCTGCAAATTTATTGCCTCATCAGTTCATTTACTATCTATTTATTATGAATTCACATATGGTTATCAAATAAAAATACAACTAAAGATCTGAAACAATATTAAATGCAGCTGATTTATATATGTTGAGATGTATAAAGATTAGATTTCAGATAAAAGTGGGCTTTTCAAAAAAAAATGTTTTAATAAAGTGGCAGTAGTGCCTTTTTATTAGGATATCCAGAAATAGTAATGGTTAGTTTGTTTCATGTGTGAATTTAATGGAGAGGAGTACATCTCTGGCAATGCTATATTATTATTTAGTAAGAGGAACATTTCCATACTAATCTTCATTTCTACTTGTATCATTGGCCATGCTCAACATTGTTCTTCCTACTTTGTAAATGGACATGGCATTAGCTCCTGCCTCACTGTGTAGGGATTTGCACAACCATTATACCATAATTATAAAGACTGATTTCCATTGGACTTTCACCTCATAATGAATATTTACCAATACAGTATATTTTTTTTCTATTTATGGTGTGATTTGCTATTACTTTATGTTTTTCGAAACATGTTTTCATTTTAACTTACCCATTACAATTCTGTGACTCCTTTTAAATTTGGGGCGGGGGTGACTCAGTCGGTAGCGCGCCAGGCTCATAATCTGTAGTTTCCAGGTTCGAGTCCCAGCTGGGTCAACATTGAGATTTACTCCGCAAAATTCCCCGCCCTGCCCACAGTCAGTAGGAGACACCGATGGGCTTGGAAAGGCCACCGTCCGTCGGATGGGACATTAAGCCGTGGCCCCGTGTGTGGGAGAGCCAAACCCTGTGCACGTTAAAGAACACATTGGATGGCCTTGACGGGAGGCTACCATCTGTCTCCCAACAGCTGTTCCAGTGGGTCCCCTCCCCCAACCTTCTCTGAGCCTTCGGGGTCCATGTGACCTGGCCATTTAGCCCATGGTGTGCAAAAAAGTGCCGTTCAGAGGTAAAACAACCCAACCCTTTTAAATTTAGGGTGTTTTGCATAGAATTTTAGAAACTGTGCAGTCTTGGAGCCAAGAGACAAAGTATTGGGAGACCCTGGGTCCTGAAGCAAATTTAAGGAATAAGCAACACTCATAAACACAATTTAAACAAGTGATCAAAATCAGTCTCTGCCCTGTGTAATCTGGTGTTAAATGCAGGACTTGTGGAAGTGCTATAAAAGTGCAACAGAATATATTCACTTTTATTTAACAGTTATCACATCAACTTAAACTAAATAAATATGGTATGTTATGAAGAGTGTAAATTTCTTTCTGTTCAATCATGAAACTCAAGATGTAAGAAAGGATCACTAAAAAGTATCCACATTTTAGATTTCCTATCATTTTAAATAAAAATACAGATTTCAATATGTATTTGTTATTCTTAACCTATTCAGTTTACCATCCCCCTCCTAGATCTCAAATTTGGGACTTCCTGGTTATGCACCAGTTGTTTTGCCACTTAAGCTAAGGTGGTGGTGCTTTTACACTTATTTAAGTAAGGTTATGATGAAGGTAGGTGTAGAGCATCCTTTTTCTGTTAGTTCAAATGGTCGAGGTGTAACCATACATTATTTAAATTGACTGTGTTTGTTTGGTTAAAATTTTATGGTACTGACTGTACTTTGCTAAAAATATTTTAACAGAAAATTATTAAAATACTTCTAGCAGAGTACAGATTAATTTTATCTATTTCAAAATTATCGTAATTTATCGGGACGGGGGTGGCTCAGTCGGTAGCGTGCCAAGCTCGTAATCGGCAATTCCCAGGTTCGAGTCCCAGCTGGGTCAGCATTGAGATTTATCTCCACAAAACTCCCTGCCCACGGTCAGTAGGGGACACCGATGGGCTTAGAAAGGCCGCCATTCATCAGATAGGACATTATAAGCCATGGCCCCGTGTATGGGAGAGCCATACCCTGTGCACATTAAACATGCTGGATGGCCTTGATGGGAGGCTACCATCTGTCTCCCACCAGCCGTTCCAGTGGGTCCCCTCCCCCAACTTTCTCTGAGCCTTCAAAGTCCTTGTGACCTGGCCTTTAGTCCATTGTGTGCAAAAGAGTGTCGTTCAGAGGTAAAACAACCAACCAACAATCATAGTTTATCATAGCTGAGCAATAGAGAAGGCACAGGCAGCAACAGTGTGGAAAAGATATATATGTAATATAAACAAGGGTTAAAATTTACCAAAAATATAAAACACTGAAGGCCAACCATCATCAAATCCATGGTCACATAACCAAGCAGTAGCAGGCATTGCAACTATGGTACCTAATTGTGCTCCACAGACTGTGATAGCTAGAATCCTACTTCGTTCTTGAGAAGGAACCCAATAAGAGTATAGTGCATAAAATGATGGAAAAGTACTACCCTAAAAAGAAAATAGCTTTTTTTAAAATAATGTTTAATATATTTAAAAAAACTATTACATATTTCAGTTTAAATTCCTTAACATAACATAATATAAATGCAATCCTGCACAGATAGTGCTGTGCCTTATCAAGATATACTAGCTACTTATCAGACTGTTTTTGATAACTTCCATAGATGCTGCAGTGTTTGTTTTTTTTCTCAAACCTGGGAGTATCAGGATATGAGCTTGGTATGCCAACACCTGAACCTTAATCTTTTAGCAAAAGAGTATCCCACAAATTTCCAACAGATATAGTCAACAGTTTCCCCCACCACCACCACCACCACAACCCTCAAACTCAAATGCATCTAGAAGAGCAAAATATTTTTAGGGCACATAAAACATGATTGACAATCCAATGCAATATTTGAAGTTCATTACAGAAGTAGTGTATTAAATGTTCTTCCAGACATGGTACCTCTAAAATTTTGTATTTTCAAGGAAGAATAGCTTATAGAAGACACTCTTCGATTACTTGGTAGGCATTGCAGTTTGCTAATATATAAATCAGTTCAGGAATGAAGAATTAAATGAAGATGTAGTCATACCTCTAAAAGACTGATAATGATAAATAAGTCGATAGAAAAAAAGACAAAAGTTTAATGAAAATATAAAGCTGCATAACTGAGCAAACAGTGAAATACTAAAGTTTCTAAAATGGACAAGATCCCACATTACTACCAAACATAATACAAAAAATTATATACATATATAAAGTTTTCATTTATTAAATACTTTATAGAGCTTAAAAAAGTGGTTAGTATAATACTTATGAATCAGAACCAAATTTAAAACTAATGCTTTATAATTTAATTTCTAACTCAACAATTATAAAAAAAATGTTAACTTATCAATTATACTACATAATTTCAATAAAGCTGATAGAAACAACAGAAATATGTATCTACAAAATAGTTAATCTCTTCAATGTTAATCACAAATAATAAAATGATAAAATTTATTAAATAATACAAAACTTGCTTATTTCTTGATAATTTGTTTTATAATGTAAACTGTAATACCATCAATCATAAAATTACAGATTGCATGAATTTTCAATTAAAGCTTTTAACAATGAGTTAGAATATAAATTAGCTCACACAGATGATATGTATGTGATACTGGCAGGTGATCTCAATACCGATATTTAAATAACAATTATTCTATTTTAGAATAGGTAAATTTGATCAATGCAAAAGGCTTCATTTCTTGTCATGAAAATTTACTTGATATGATTCATTAGCTTGCTTAAATTACATATTTGCTACATTCATTATAACTATTTAAAACTTGCATTATTCAAGCTAGAGTTGACTTATCAATGTTTAAGTATAGACTTCGATGCAAATAATGCAGATATGCCCATTAAAAAAATTATGAGATTTAAAAAGTAGATTTTGAAATATTAAAGCAAAAATCAGATGGAAAAAAAATCAGACAACATTAAACTATTAAATGTTAATGATGAATTTAGCAAATTTATCTGGGCATTAAGGGAAATTATTATGCATCAACAGTTAATATTACATTTATAGAAAATAAAAGAAACTGAAACCATGGATACCTCAAGGACTTATTATGTCACTTAATACCAGGAAGATTTTAGGTAAAAGTTATAAAAGAAATGTGATGACACAAGAGCAAATAATGAATATAAAGCAAATAAAAATAATTAACATCCATCATTTGAGTAGCAAAAAATACCTATTATAAAAAACATACACAGTCGTATCAGAATAATATGACCACCTACCTAATAATGGGAATGGTGGATGGTCATATTATTCTGATATGACTGTGCATTCTTTAATAATGGTGATCCTAGAAAAAATTGGCAGACAATAAAGAAATATGTAATAAATCCAGAAAAAAAAAAATTACCCATAGAAATTATTGATAATGACAAAATATTTTCTGTATCTTTAAATGCCAATGGCCTAGTAAAAAAATTTAACAGATATTGCACTGAAATTATTACCTTATTAATGGAGGAAAATTTGATAAATACAGTTACTGATAATCATTCAACACTTGTTCAAAGTACATTTTTCATCATCATCATACTCAAGCAGCCATGGACTACAGAGGTCCAACCAGACCGTGCAGTTTATTTCTCCAAGCATATCTGTCCTGAGCTACATCTGCTGCATCCGGCCACTGCACAACAATTCTAACAAGGTCCTGTTTGACATTCTCTTCCCACCACATCCTAGGTCTCTCCCTCTTTCTGAGGCCTTTAGGCACACTGTTCATAACCCTATTCACCAATCTAGAATTATCCATACAGGCAACTTGGATAAACCAATGGAGTCTCTCTCTACATAATATGCTGCTTAAAGGAGGTTGCAGACTCCTTTGCCTAACCTCATCATTACTTACAAAGTTGAACCACCTAATGCCCAAGATACTGCGTAGGAATAGTTTCCTGTTATCATGTTCATAAAGCATCTAAGTTTCACTACCATAACTAATCCTACAAAGAACCAAACTATTACACAATCTAATTTTAGTCTTTAGGTGTATACACCTATTTCTCCACACTCTCCATAGATTCTTAAAAGTCCCTGCAGCAATCCCTATTTGTCTGTTAATCTCATGCCGCACATCACCAGTATCTGTTACACAGCTCCCAAGTTAATTAAACTTCGACACCTGCTCAAGACTACAACCATTCAGATTAAACAAATTACAGCCTGCCTGACCAATTTTCATCATTTTAGTTTTCTCTCTGGTTATAACCAAACCTACTCTACTACCAGTCTCATCAACAGCTCGAATGAAAGAATTCATCTCATCAACATCATCAGCAATTTGCCAAAAGGGCTAATCATCATAATCTAAATCAGAAATTTTCTTATTTCCAGCCCATTTAAGGCCAAAATCTTTCCCTTATAGTGAATTTTGTGTAACATAATCAATAACCAAGCTAAAGAGAAAAGGGAACAAAATGAACCCTTGTCGAACACCAGAAGTAATGCTAAACCAATTGCTACAAGCCTTTCCAACTCTCACACACGACTCAGTGTTATTATAGAGAGCTTTGATTATGTTAACTAACTTGTCTGGTATACCATATGATCTCACAATCAACCACAAATTATGTCGATCAACAGAGTTGAAAGCCTTTTTGAAATCAACAAAGCTAGCAACCAAAGGTTTCTGAAACTCTAAAAATTTCTCAAGAATCTGCCTAAGTGAAAATATCTGATCCACAAATCCCCTACCACTTCTGAATCCACATTGCTCATTACTCAATTGCCTGTCAACCAGATTCTTAATTCTATTGAGCACAATCATGCAAAGAACTTTACCTGGAACAGAGAGTAGGCTGATACCCCTATAGTTATCACAAGAACTGTGATCACCTTTTTTGAAAACAGGAATAATAATAGCTCTGGTAAAATTCTTAGGAACCATGCCTTTATCATAAAAGATATTCAAAATTTCAGTCATCCAAGTGGTAACCGAAATATTCCCAACTCTAAGCACTTCTGTAGTAATTTCATCTACCCCTGGGGATTTATGAAGTTTAAGTTTAGAAATAACCAAAATAACTTCAGATTGTGTTATAGGGCCAACATTAAAGCCACCAATGCATCTATCATCATTACAAACAATGGGAGTAGAACTAACAACATTGTTTAAAACATCACTGAAATGCTCAGCCCACATAGCCATGACAGAATCCTCACCTTCTATCATCTTACCTTGTTTATCTTTCAATCCCTGTATGCCTGTCCGTTTTCTAAAACACAAAACATTAACTCTCTGCTGTTGTGCTCTCTAACTGCTTCCTCAGTTTTGTCAGCCAAGCCAAAGATTCTATCAACAGCTAACTGATCCTTTACACGTTTATTAAGCTACTGTAACTAACTGTAATGTTTTCTATTAGGACTAGTAGGGTGTTGATTAAGGATACTCCTGCAGTTCTTACTTTCTGAAATAAGCTCAAGTGCCTTATCACTTAAATAATTTTGCCACTTTTGCTCCTTTTTTCCTAAAAGAGTACTGTTTGTTTCCAAAAAAGCCTGTTTAAAATGGTCCCATTCTTCCTCAACTTCAGTAGTAAGCAAACCATGACAGCCATAATGACTAAGTAACCTATCATGGTAAGCTTTAGCTATAACTGGGTCTTTCAGAGCTTCAGTATTAAAGGTAAAATTTTTAACCCTAGCACAACACTTTTTAAGTTTAAGTTGCAAGACACTTCTAACAAGGTAATGGTCAGATTCAATTTCACCTCCATTATATGACCTAGTATTCCTAACAGAACTAGCCCATTTGCTGTTAATTATTATATAATCTATCATATTCTTATGCAGCCCATCTGGTGAAATACATGTGTACTTATGCATATAGAAGTGTTTGTAATACGCGTTAGTTATTCTCAAATCATTAAGTTTACTTAATTCTTCAACAGTGAACATCAAAGATTGGGAGGACAGTGAAATCGAAGCCATTCGAAAAAGGTAATGGCGAGGTAATATGGCAAGTTGCCTGAGACAAAAGGTATAAGACATATCTTATCCATCTGTGCCAATCTGGTAAGTTTGTGTAATAATTATTCTGAATTAAAGATTACGTGGAAATATGTGTATGCATATTCAACTTAGCTGCATTACATCATAGAATAAGGACTGCCTGCACAGAATGTTCAGGAGCCATTACATCTGCCTTTGGACCAGCTGGTCAACAACAACTGGTGCAGTTTTACCAGCCTTCTACATGAATGTGGTTTATATACTCCACTAGGATCCTTTAAATGTATAAGTTAAAGGTTATACCTTTGTTGGTAGTATTAACTGCATAACATCTTGATAAGAGTACATACTGACTTCTAGTTTTTGTGATTGTTAAAATGGAGTCTTAACCCTCATAAAGGGAAAGACAAAAAAATGGTCACATTTAGGTTGTTAAGTTATGTATCTTATGTGATACTCATTGCGCTCTCCTGGATTATAGAGGCATAACATACATGATCAATTTTATTGTACAGTATTTTATTCGTGAGAAATTAAAGAGTTTTATCCAACTGTGCTTCTTAATATTTAAATCATATCTTAATTATGGTTTACTGGCTTGATGATAAGTATATGAAACCTTTGCAGTGTGTACAAAATCATGTTATCAGATGTATATTAAACAAAAAAAGAAGAGAAATTGTTAGAGAAAATTTCAATATTTTAGGTTTTATGTCATTAAGAAAAGTGTATGCTTTTAGAGTACTAAAACATCTGAGATAAAAGTGGTATATACAAAATATCAGTTTTCCAAGAGACAAGATTATCTGAAAACATTTTATTAAAGGAAGTAGTGGTTAAAAAGAATATATTTACAACCCATTACATATTTTTGGTAAGTACAAGTAAATTGCATAAGTAATTTGCTTTTCACGTAAAATTTTTGAAATGCAATAATTATTTACTCAGTATCGAGGATTGGACTGTAAATAGTTCAGAGATTGAGGAATTCATTATTCAATTATTTATTATTGCAAGTTTTTGCCATTTTTCAATAGTTCTTATGCTCTATTTTGCATAAACTGACAGACCTGCTTTAAATTAAAATTTGGCATGTGTTGTTATATATTTTATAATTTCTAAAGTATTTATACAAATATTTACATTCCACAAACAAGCACTGTCTCAAGTGGGAGAGGTCTGATTAGAAGTAATGTATTTTGCATAATTGGTATAAATATAATTACAGTGAACATTATTTCTTGTAAATAGAGAAATGTTAGTGTTAATATGTTTGTGTATATATGTACATATTAATACTAACATTTCTCTATTTCAGAGATTGAGGAATTCTTTTATTGATGATAAATATATAAAGATAAACATTGAATTAACTTGACTATGACACATAGATGCATATAAAAATGTTTTCTAGACTTACTTCTCCTAATCCTGCAATGACTCGAACTGTAATCAAAGAAGAAATGTGGAATTTTGCTGCAATAGGTGTCAATAGAGTAGCAAGGGAAGTGATCAGTATACCTCCACCAAAAAGCCATTTTCCCCCAAATTTTTCAGCCAACAATCCTCCTGGTAACTGTGTTATAAAATAACCATAGAAAAAAGCTCCTAGTATTATACCTTGTGTTCTACCATCCCATAAAAACTCACCATCCTAAAAGATATACAAATCAATAAAATACTTAATAAGCCATAAAACAAATAATAAACTATTACTTAAGAAGCATTATTAACCCTTAAAGTGCTGAAAAACTCAATGGTTCCCAGAGAACTTTGTGGCATTTTTATATTTTTCACAAAGGAAATCACCCTTTTAAAATTTTTAATGAAAGATTAACAAATTATATTCTTTACAATAGTATTACCAAGTTCTGTCAGATACTTCAGGCTAAGATACTACAGTACTCTTTATGTTTTCATGTTCAGAACACTTCAAAATTAACCTGGCACTTTAAGGGTTAAGCATTAATAAATTATCAAGCATTCAACTTTATTTTAATTCTGCATATTTTTTTTAATTACACATAACAAATTAGTTATATAACAGTTTCAAAATTTCTCTTTAAAATAAGGATTTTGATACTTATAATAAATGATTTTTGCTGTTAATAATATTTCTGTTCAAAACACTTGTTAGAATGATTTAGAATAGGGCTGGGCTACCAAAACTTAGTTATAAGCAATTAAAAATAAACTCTAATCTTAAAGAGCCACTGGAAAAATTCTCTGTTTAGAACACTTTCTAATGAGTAATGTAATTAGGAAAAGAACTATACTTTTAAGAATTAAGAAAATATCTTTGTTAAAAGAACCAAAAATATACATTCTTAATAAGCAATATGAATTGAAAAAAAATATTAATTTTGAAAAATAAAAAAACAGTTGAAAATTATTAACATAGTACAAAAATGTGAAGATGAAAGAATAAATTTTTTAAGAATGATATTAAAAAAACTTACTAACAAGAGATTTGTTTTCCATATTATTGCTCAGAAAATCCAAGCTGGCATAAATTTTTGATGCCACAATTCTTAACTGCCTTCCAAAATTTTATTCAAAAGACTAACAATATATGTAAAAAATATACAAATAAAAAACCAATTATGTAAAGAGCCAGGTTGTCCAGCCCTGATTTGGAGTAATAGTGACCAATCTATGGCCTGCAAGCATTTGGGAAATATTGAAATATTTCACTTCCATTCAGCTCTCTGAAGCACATCAAAAATTAAAAAAAGAATTTTTAAATGTGCTCCCTCAAGTTTTCCACAAAAGTGTGTAAAACTTGCAAAAATCAAAATATTTGACTTTATATTTGTCAACATACAAAATGCCTTTATGATCTGACCTTTAGTTCAAACATTTTATTGCAGCCCTCATTCATGAAAAGGTTGGACAACACTAGCTCAGAAGTTTGAAATTTTTCCAATTTCTTTACACCAGATGCTGAATTAATTTCATGGCATACAGAGAACAGAATGTAGCTAATAACAAGTAGTTCAGATAACTAAATAGATATTACAATATTACAGAATTTAACCATGATCCATTAATACTGTGCACATAAATTTAACAAAAATCTGTAACACTGCATTATATAATACATATAAATAAAACATAGCAGAAGTACAGCAGTATAATTCAACAGTAATGGCAACAATGATGTATCAGGGTATTTGGTAACAAGAATTTAAAAAATGGATTCCAAGATGGCATACAAGACTTATTTGTGTGTATTTCAGGTACAGATGGTATCCCTTTGATGTAGAATAACAATTTCTATATCTCTAATAAAAAAAGATATAGAAAAATTAAGAGAGATAACAAAATTTCAGATTCATAGGTCAAGGTAAATGACACGCAAAGGCGAGTTGTTAATTTTCGATATTTTTACAGTTCAATGATTATCTTCAGATGCTTATTTCAATTATATTCTAGTTATGTAGCACTAACTCAAGAGGTTAGTAACTTATATGCCATATTGTCTAAATACACAGACAGTTCTAGGTGGTGGTCTATGTTACCTGACCAAATTATCATACGCAATTCCTAACTTGCACTACCAATTTTACAGGACTAGATTAGTAATTAGTCATTGGGACAAATACAGACATTAGGTAATGTATTATCATATGTATTTTATGTTTCATTTTTTACTGGTATATATGCTATTTTTTTAGGATTTTAGTTTAAAAAAAGGCTTTATGCATTGCTGTTTTGCTGCTAGATGTATCTGCTCTGCTATGGTCCTAAGCATGTTTTATGGTCTGCTAGTTTGACCACATCTTCAGTAGGCAAGTAGAGAGAGGATGCTAGGTCTTTTTTTTTTATTTGTAACATAGAGGACAGAGAAAAGTCTTAGAAGCTACTTCTAGCTTTTATAGGCCTTCTCATACAAGGACATGCTCTACTAAAACCAAAGTCACTGCTGACTACTGCCTCAGTTAGAGCGAACACAGTACACAAAGTTTCCTTGCTGGAACAGTCGCTAGCTGCCTAACCACTATGCCAGTTAATAACATATGTATTTGAGGTAGTTTCAAGAGGGAGCTGATAGTCCTGGGGTAATAGCTTCCATGGTGAGGAAGGATAATGGATGAAAGTTTGTATTACAGATTATATGATGATTTATGTTAATGATTAAATTTTCCACGCAAGAAAGTTGAAACTTACTGTGAGGGGATATAATTATTTTACTATCTGTAATAGAAATTGTTAACTAATTATTAAAAATGGTGTGGGCTAAGCATGTTTAGTTTTTGGTTATTTTAGGACTGTGTTATGTTCTTTAAACCCGAGGAAAAAGGCCCCTCAGGTTAGTCTTTCCTACCTATCCAGTTTGTGGAGATTTTAAGTTGAGGGTTTGTATTTTGGCATAATATATGCCTTCTGAAAGTGGGCTGCTGTCTCGATCCTTAGGGTGATATTGAATACAGTGTGCTGCATAGTATTAGGGAGTGTATATCTATATGAGGAATCATATTTTTAAGGTGGGTGTTAGCATATCTAAACAAAGGTCATCCTAAAACACAAATTTCAGTAGAAAAAAATGTTCAGGTGAAGTAATTCCTCATTAATCTAGACAAGTAAGAGTATCTCCATTTAGTAGCTTTGAAATCAATATTTTTACCATTATTATTGACACTACCCTACAACAAATAAATACACACTTCGGTTCTAAAGAATTGATAAAAGATACTGTTTTGTTGGATCCCAAATATTTCAAAAATATCAAAAATTTAACAAATAAAGAAGATGCATCAATCACAAGGGGCATTCAAAAAGTTCTTGACATGCATCTGCAGAACAAAAACCATTGCACTTACCTAAAACAAAACTTTTACTCCCCTCCAGCAACTATGCAAAATTGCAGATGTCTACACCAATTTTGGAATGCTTGATGGTACTCCTGTTGGGGAATACTATGCAACTCTGAATGAATGCATTTTACAAGGCCTTGCACCCTTGAAAAGGTTTTCCAGCAAGTTCCTTTTTAATTTTTGAAAACAACCAAAATCACATGGTGCAAGATCAGGTGAATATGCAGGATGGGGTATTTGTCTGATTTTTTTCCTGCTCCAAATAGGCTGTTAAGTTGCTAAATTTTGGGTTGGGCTGTTTTACCTCTGTGCAGCACTTTTTTTTTTTGCATACACAATGAGCTAAATGGTCAGGTTATCAGGACCCCTAGGGCTCAACGAAAGTTGGGGGAGGGGACCCATTGGACAGCTGTTAGAAGGTAGATGGTAGCCTCCCATCAAGGCCATCCAGCATGTTTTTAACATGCCCAGGGTATGGCTCTCCTATCCATGGGGCCATGGCTTATCACTCCATCCGATAAATAACAGTCTTTCCAAGCCCTCAGTGTCCCCTACTGACTGAGGGCAGGGAAAGGAGTTTTGTGGGGATAAATCTCAATGCTGGACCTGGTCAGACACGAACCTGGGAACTGCAGAGTTTTGTGAGCACTGGTTGTCATGAAGGAGAACGCTTGACACGCCTTTTGTTGGACACTGCTCCTTCATCTCCTTAATCACTTTGAGTAAAATAATAGTGCTGTAGTATTGCCATTTATATCCATTCTTCAGGTAAGTTGTCCGTGGCTATCACTCCTTGGGAATTGGAAAAAATTGTGAACATCCACTTCCTTGAGTGAAATTCTTGTCAGAGGATTTGGGGTTCCAGTTCACTTCCACAACCCATAGTTGTCAATTTTCTGGGAGTTGTATAGTAATAAAACCACATCTCATTGCCTGTGACAATGTCTGTTAACCATTTAGGGACACAAGGTTCAAACATTGTGAGCATCTCCTTACATGAGTTGACTCTAGTCCTTTTTTGCTGTTCTGTCAGTTTCTGGGGTACCTTGGGCACAGATCTTGTGGAACTTTAAATGTTGATGAATAATTGTTTCCACAATAATATTTTGATAAGTTTATCGATAATGCACTATTAAAGCTGTGGGGAAATTTGAAGGTAAACACCTGCATTGGCTAAATATAAGATTATAAAGTCCTTAAGACACTGATTTAAAATACTGTCAAAATCCAGTTCTTCAGAGCAGAGGTGTTCCCAGATGTGAAGTTGGAAGTTCCTTATTTCAAGGAACCTCCAATTGCACATCTAGGAACAATGCTGGCTCTGAAGAACTGGATTTTCGCAATATTGTAAAAGTGTGTCTAATAAAGGCATTTGTAACCATGTATTTAGCCAATGTAGGCTAATACATGTCCTTAAATTGTCCTGCAGTTTTAATAGTGCATTATAGATAAACTTGTTGAAATAAGAAATGAAGAGTTGTAAAATAATTTTACTCAAGTAGTTTCTTTAAACAATTAGCAATTGTTTCCACACTGCCAATCTATACACTGACATCTAAACTTATTACCTGAATGGTGATGTGTGGATTTTCCTTAATGCGTTCATGAACAGAAGCGATGGTTCTCTCATTCATGGCCTCCTTCAGTCTTCCTGCAGGAAGGAGGTCTTTGAAACACTGCTGTCCTCCTCTGAATTTACACATCCATCCTGTAACAGTGCCATAAGAACATGCATAATCCCTATATACTTGTGATAAATTGGCATGAATTTTTTTTTGTATCATCCCCAAGAAGAATCCTTGTGAAAATGTAGAATTTTTTTCACTGTCTTTAGTAGATTCCATAGCAACAAAGCATAGATTTCACAGACTAAACTTGAAATTGTAATATGGCCTTTGCTTTTAAAAGTAATGACAAATTTAGACAAGCTTTCAAACAAGTCATAGCTCATTAACTTTGGAGGAACAAGTGCAAATCTACAGACAAGTGTCAAGAACTCTTTGAACACCTTCTGTAAATTGGCCAAACTGGATTGGGTTGGGTTGTTTTACCTCTGAGCGGCACTTTTTTGCACACCATGGGCTAAATGGCCAGGTCACATGGACCCCGAAGGCTCAGAGAAGGTTGGGGGAGGGGACCCACTGGAACAGCTGTTGGGAGGCAGATGGTAGCCCCCGTCAAGGCCATCCAGCGTGTTCTTTAACGTGCACAGGGTATGTCTCTCTCGCACACGGGGCCATGGCTTAACGTCCCATACGACGGACGGCGGCCTTTCCAAACCCATTGGTGTCCTTTACTGACCGTGGGCAGGGCGGGAAATTTTGCGGAGATAAATCTCAACGCTGACCCAGCTGGGACTCGAACCTGGGAACTACAGATTACGAGCCTGGCACGCTACCGACTGAGCCACCTCCACCCCAGACCAAACTGGATATATTGGCCATAACTAAAGAACATTAATTGTGAAGAACTTTATTGTGAATTATGCAAATTTGTAATTTATTAATAAAATTATATTCCAGAAAAAGATGAAGACCAGCAAGCTAAAATATGTCAAGAACCAAATGTCAATAAGCCGAGCAATATTGAAAATTTAAACATGATAAAGGAGACAATGAATAACTACAAATTCAAGGAGTCATACATCACATTGTCATATTTCACTTATAAGTTTGTGTTAGTTTTGTCATGTACACAAGTTTCTTATAAAAAAATTTTTTGGTGGTTAAAAACTTAAAAAATCATTTTAAGTTCTTCTTTAAATCAAGATTTTTTGCCCTATTTAATGTAGATATTAATTTTATGGCAAAGTCATTAACAATATTGCATGAAGTTCAATAGATTATAAAAATATTTGAAATATTAACATTTTCACTTTAGAATAAATAAAATAGTACTATTCTTTTATTTTTATTTGCTATTTCTATGCTACACACTGTCTGCTTACCACACCAAACATTGATGCCTTCAGTGGGATTGGGATTAGGACCTACAGCTTTACTGACAGAAAGATTTGAGCACTAGCATACTCTATCTTGTCCATTAGAACTGGCTGTAACAAGACAAAATAGTTTGGGGACCAAAATTGATTGCTGCCAGGGCCAATAACAACCAGTCCACCCCTAATCATGTTACACTTCTCAAAACATTTCTTTCCTCCCTTAGGAGATGGGAAGTACAATTTTATGGGGAGGACAAATCAATCGTAATGATTTTTATGCTAAATGAAAGGTTGTAACATGGGGAGCAAAATCTATACACTTTAGTCCCGAGCAACACCAGGTAAATATATAGTATTTTATTTTTAATAAAAATACTAGTAAAAAAAAGTATTAAGAAAGTAATAATTTTGTTTCTAATTTTCTTTAATTTTATATGCATACTTAATAAAGCTCTTGAATCTATCATTTACCAAAGTATACTTTGAATGTCATCTGAAAAAAAAAATGGAAGAATGTATACCAAAACATAGTAAAAAACTACTAAACCATTCATTGTTATGATCTTTTAGGGCCACTGAGTTTCTAACACTCAATGAAATGCACTGTTCAAACTCTTTTTATATCTAAGTAGCAGGAATATCCAATGCCAATTAGATGAGTGGGCATACACAGATGCAAAAGAATTAATTTGTAACTATGAAAAAAACCATAAGGTGCAGCTAAATGACCAATACATATCTATTCCCAGGTTAAGAAAAAAAAAATAAGCATTACTGCTCAGAAATAGAAAAAAAAAGTGGTGAAACAAAAGAAAAGGATGAACATTTTTTTAAAAATAGTTTCCTTAAGGAAAAATTATATTGTGAAGAAGGACCAGACAAGTATTACTGATCCTGAAAGTATACCTTTTGTATTAAAAAGAAAGCAATTCAAGTTAAAACCTTATATTGAAAAAATAATGAATAGAAATAAACCATGTTACCTACCAAATGAAAAAGCATTTAACATGAACACTAAAATATTTTAAAAATCCAAAGGGATAATAAAGTAAGTATGTGAAACATGTTGCATGCTGATTTGTAGGAATATTTGGATACTGAAAAATTCTTCCAACACTTTAATGGTTAAATAGTTATATTTGTGCTCAAGAAAGGATAATGTCAGCATTGTATGGGCAGGCAGGAAGGCTGAACACATCAAAACTGATTTTATTTTTCATTGTATCAGGCCAAACCCCTAGCAAGTTGAACCTGGAGTAAAATATTTAGACCAATGTCAAGAGCACCAGACCCTGCTCATAATGAAAGACACAATGAATCCGCTTCCAGAGACTTCTAACAACTGCTCAATTAATTCCCTCCAAACTTGAATATTGTTCTTAATACTTTAAAATAAATCACTTACCTCTTCAGAATCGTATGAAGAATCATTAGCATTAGGTACTTTAGAACATATATAGTTTGCAGTATTATTTTCCAAAACTACTGTTTTATTAACCATAGCTACAATTGCTACACCAAGGTTTGCTCTAAGAGAATAAGCTACAAATAATCCAAGAAATGTCCAGAATGCTAAAAAGAAACGAACTGGAATCCATCCTATGAGAAAAGAGAAAAAGGAAAGATATCAGAAAAAAAGTGAAACCCTTCATTTTTTGGCCAAAATCAAATGGTTAACACATTATGAGTCTGGTGTCCAACATATAAATTATATATTCACACTTCATTTTGAATCACTAAATTACAAAGCTCCACTGACAGTGCATATTCTTTAATATCAAGATTAACTATTAAATTCTTAAAGAAAGGTTATAGTTATGAACTTAATTCCAAACATTCAAAAAAAATTGAAAAAAAAAACCTTGAGTATCAAAAATTTAAAATAAATATGCAATTTATATGAACATTCTGCATTCATATTTTACATTTACATTGCAACAAGCATAATAAAATTAAAAAAGATAAAAATCCCAGAGCCCATAACCAAAGTTAAAATGCAAAGGACAGAAAAAAAACCCATAAAATAGAAAAAAAAAATCAAAAATACAAAATATATATATATGTGTATATAATTAACAATGATATAACAATGTTGGGTGTAAAGAATCAAAGGGAGCAAAAAAGAACAAAAGTGAGATATATGTAAAAAAAACACTAAATCTTATTGAGATATCTTATAAAAAGTAAGAAAAAAAGAGTAAAAACAAATGATCATATAAAAAATGTCTGAATTTAAGGAGCCTGGATTGCAAACGATGAGAATTAAAATAGGTGCATGATTCTGCATTAAAACTGGCAGAAACAAAATGCGTGCAATATGGTTAAAATGGTGTCACAAAACTTGACTTTAAGCTTGTCATCCACCTGAAGAAGAAAGAAATGCATTATAAATTCATGACCTATGCAGAGCCAAATAAGTATAAATTCCTCCTTGTTATTCCTGCAAAAAGAAGGCTGCCATGGTTTGACGATAGGCATATTTCAGAATAGTTTGTTGTTAACTTGCTCTGACCAAGATCACCCCAACTGTGCTAGGAGCTCGGTGGAAAAAAGCTCTTGAAGTCCATCCAGGAACCAGCAGTGGGCAGGCAAAGAGGAGTGTTGTCAATCTGACAGCAGCATCTGTCAATTCACTACCCCTGATGCTGCTATGTCCAAGTACCCAACAGAATAGGATGGTAGGTGTGGCAGCTAGATAATGGAGCTGCTGGCAAACCTTGGAAAACAGGGTGAAGATGAGATTTCACTGAAATCAAAGCCTATTATAGTGAGCTGAGTCAGTATAAAGCATACATTGACAATAACGATCCTAGTCAGCTATGTAGTACTATGCGATATAGGCAGCCATGTATCCTAGGCAACTATGCGATCCTAGGAGGCTATGTAATTTATGATGTTAAGATGGTACACTTCAGTGGGATCTGGCATGCTATTATACCACAGCAGACAATGGGCAATCACACCAAAGTGACTGTCACTGGGCCATCAGTGAGTCCAGGTGCACAGTGTGATGGCTGGCACAGAGTTGCTAATACACGTGCAGTTAAAAGTGAAAGCCTTTTCCATCCTGCAAAGTGAAAAATCACAAGGAGAAACAATGAACCATGGTGGAAGTGATTTGGCTGATTACTAGATGACACTATTAAGACTAATGTTGATATCTTCACAATGGAAGAAATCACACACAGAAATCTTGAATGGGGGGTGGGGAGTCTAACTTGTTTGAATCCAATTGGAGATGTGGCACTTGAATGTACTTTTCAGGGACTACCTTAGAAAATACATGCTATTCAAGCTCTCAAAAATGGGGGGGGGGGGTATAACACCTCTCAGCATTACTATGGTGGGGTGTGTCACAGCCCATCACCCTAATGCTTGGTTACTGCAAAAAAAGTTAAATGTTTACAGATGGATGGACAGATGACAAAGTGGAAAACAGCTAAAAAGTAGAATAATAATGTGAACTAAATGCAAAGAGAGAAGGTGAATTAACTTTTAACATGCTGGTTTTGAAGAGCAAAATTTGCTCTTGTGCCGAGTTAATTTTGGTGTTTTCAGGAGAAAAAAAAGAGCAACTTTGAAACCTTACCCTGAAATAACTAATAGACAAAATTGGTCATGTCTTATACCAAAATAAAGAGCATCTGATTGCAAATTTTTAGAAAATATTTGAGAAAAAACAGAAAATTCATATTAATTTTAATAGCATGTTTCTAAACAATATAGTAAAAATAAGAGTAATTTCTTTGTATTTACCCTCATTCTGAAATAACTAATGAAGAGAATATGGCAAGTAATATCTTAAATGAAGGGGCATTTAATTCTTCCTAATAATATAAAATGATTTTTCCTGAATTTTAACAAACAGCAAAACAATTTACAAACTGTAAATGGTAGCTAGGCGTAAACTGGAAGGAGAGCTGTGTACCAATCCCTAGTGATGATGCACAGAACCGGCCAGGTCTAGCACCTAATGTCCGACCCCGCCTTCTCGTGATGCAGGCCGTTAGTACCTTTCAAAAGAGATATTCTCTTTTGGAAGGGAACGAAAGGGGAGGGCTGCCAGTTCAGTATGGCCTACTGATCTGATCATCTATAGGTCCTAGTGCTGACCATTTATACCTACTAGACTGGACTTGTTTATGGATTTGAGCTTGATTATGGATCCTGGACTTGCTGCACTGGTGGGCATCTGTTGAGAGAGAGTCTGCTGCTGTGTTTTCTGTTTGCTTCTGGGTTGCCAGCTCTAAGTGAACAGAGGCAGGGGATACCTTATATAACCTGGTGGATAATCCTAATCAGCGGCCATCGCAGGTACCTGAACCTTACTTTGCTAGTTGGGCATCGTCAAGCCTAAACTGGAGTAATGTGTCTCAGGCAGGCCATATGGCTCTTGAAAAAGTCCACTTGAAAAGGTGGTGCCTGAAGTTCCTACCAGCATCGGTGACTTCAGCCTTTAGCGGAGGAGGAACAGGTCTTTGCCCCATGCCTGCGATCAGGGGCTGTTTGATATTGTTGGCCCTACCAATCTCAATAAACCTAATTTCTTTAAAAATCCTACTAATCATTTTCTCTCTGCAGGAACGTGAGGACATTACATAGAGATCATTCTCTTGATGTCCTCATGCAGGAATTCGAGAGCTATAACCTAGATATTCTAGGCTTGCAAGAGACCAGATGGACAGGTAAAGGCGAGATACTTAAAAATAACTTTAAATTTCTCTTTACAGGGAGGGAGGATGGAAAGCACCACCAAGGAGTGGGTCTGCTGCTCAGCAGACATGCTAGTAATGCTCTTCTAGGATATGAATGCATTAATGAAAGGTTTCTTATAGCAAAATTTCAGACAAGCATTAAAGACTTGAATGTTATCTGCTGTTATGCCCCCACTGAGGATTCTGATGAGGATGAGAAGGATAGGTTTTACAGACAACTTCAGGATATTTTGAATTCTGTCAAGAAAGGAGATATTACCCTGGTTCTTGGTGACTTCAATGCCAAAGTTGGTACCGACTCTGACCTTTGGGGAGGAGTAATAGGCCCTTTTGGTATTGGTAGCTGCAATGGCAACGGGCAACGTCTTCTACAGGTAAGTAAACTCAATGGTTTCAGAATAACTAACACATATTACAAACACTGCGACATACATAAATACACATGGGTTCCACCTGATGGGCTGCATAGGAATATGATTGATTATATATTAATTAACAGCAAATGGGCTAGTTCTGTTAGAAATACCAGAGCATATAGGGGAGCTGAAATTGGATCTGACCATTACCTTGTTAAAAGTGTCTTGCAACTTAAACTTAAAAAGTGTTGTGCTAGGGTTAAAAAATTTACCTTTAATACTGAAGCTCTGAAAGACCCAGTTATAGCTAAAGCATACCATGATAGGTTACTTAGTCATTATGAGTCATGGTTTGCTTAATACTGAAGTTGAGGAAAAATGGGGCCATTTTAAACAGGCTTTTTTGGAAACTAACAGTACTCTTTTAGGGAAAAAGGAGCAGAGGAGGCAGAATTATTTAAGTGATAAGGCACTTGAGCTTATTTCAGAAAGAAGGAACTGCAGGAATGTCCTTAATCAGTACCCTACTAGTCCTAATAGAAAGCATTACAAAGAACTTAATAAACGTGTAAAGGATCAGTTAGCTACTGATAAGAATCTTTGGCTTGATGGCCTGGCTGACAAAGCTCAGGAAGCAGTTAGACAGCACAACAGCAGAGAGCTGTACCAGACAGTTAATGTTTTGTGTGGTAGAAAACGAACAGGTATACAGGGATTGAAGGATAAACAAGGTAAGGTTATAGAAGGTGAGGATTCTGTCATGGCTAGGTGGGTTGAGCATTTCAGTGATATTCTAAACAATGTGGTTAATTCTACTCCCATTGTTTGCAACGATGATAGATGCATTGTTGGTTTTAATGTTGGCCCTATAACACAATCTGAAGTTAGTTTGGCTATTTCTAAACTTAAACTTCATAAATCCCCAGGGGTGGATGAAATTACTACGGAAATGCTTAGAGCTGGGAATGTTTCAGTTATCACTTGGATGACTGAAATTCTGAATAACTTTTATGATAAAGGCATGGTTCCTAAAGATTTTACCAGAGCAATTATTATCCCTATTTTCAAAAAAGGTGATCGCAGTTCTTGTGATAACTATAGGGGTATCAGCCTACTCTCAGTTCCAGGTAAACTTCTTTCCATGATTGTGCTTAATAGAATTAAGAATCTGGTTGACAGGCAATTGCGTGATGAGCAATGTGGATTCAGAAGTGGTAGGGGATGCGTAGATCAGATATTTTCACTTAGGCAGATTCTTGAGAAATGTTTAGAGTTTCAGAAACCTTTGGTTGCTAGCTTTGTTGATTTCAAAAAGGCTTTCGACTCTGTTGATCGTCATAATTTGTGGTTGATTGTGAGATCATATGGTATACCAGACAAGTTAGTTAACATAATGAAAGCTCTCTATAATAACACTGAGTCGTGTGTGAGAGTTGGTAAGTCTTGTAACAATTGGTTTAGCATTATTTCTGGTGTTCGACAAGGGTGCATTTTGTCTCCTTTTCTCTTTAGTTTGGTTGTTGATTATGTTATGCGAAATTCACTTCAAGGGAAAGATTTTGGCCTTAAATGGGCTGGAGATACGAAAATTTCTGATTTAGATTATGCTGATGATTTAGCCCTTTTGGCAAATGATGTTGATGAGATGAACTCTTTCATTCGAGCTGTTGATGAGACTGGTAGTAGAGTAGGTTTGGTTATAAACAGAGAGAAAACTAAAGTGATGAAAATTGGTCAGGCAGGTTGTGATTCAGTTAATCTGAATGGTTGCAGTCTTGAGCAGGTGTCACAGTTTAATTACCTTGGGAGCTACCTAACTGATACTGGTGATGTGCGGCATGAGATTAACAGACGAATAGGTATTGCTGCCGGGACTTTTAAGAATCTTTGGAGATTGTGGAGAAATAGGCGTATACACCTAAAGACTAAAATTAGACTGTATAATAGTTTGGTTCTTTCTAGGGTTAGTTATGGTAGTGAAACTTGGACGCTGTGTAAACAAGATAACAGGAAACTAGATGCTTTTGATTCTAGATGCTTATGCAGTATCTTGGGTATTAGGTGGTTTAACTTTGTAACTAATGATGAGGTTAGGCAAAGGAGTCTGCAACCTCCTTTAAGCAGCACATTGTGCAGAGAGAGACTCCGCTGGTTTGGCCATGTTGCCCGTATGGATAATTATAGACTGGCGAATAGGGTTATGAATAGTGTGCCTAGAGGCCTCAGAAGAAGGGGGAGACCTAGGATGCGGTGGGCAGACAATGTCAAACAGGACCTGGTTAGAATTGGTGTACAGTGGCCGGATGCAGCAGATGTAGCTCAGGACAGATATGCTTGGAGAATTAAACTGCGCGGTCTGGTTGGACCACCGTAGCCCATGGCTGCTTGAGGATGATGATGATGCAACACTTAAATATAGCATTCTTATGAAATGATGCATATATCTTCCATTTAAAAACAGCCATTTTTACAAGTTATCTTTTGAGACAATTCCAAAAGATTAAGAAAAAGTCGAATGGCAACAGTTTAAAGAATGCTCTGCATGAAACTTTGGTTTGAAAACATTACCAGGAAGAAGAAAATAAGGGAAACACTCTGGTGCAAAATGAGGTCACAAAAATAACTGCCACAGCAGCAAAATATTTTATTATATTTTTTCAACTTTAGAGAATAATTAAATAATCAGCTGTTATTTATTATCAAATTTAATTCATAAATTTTCAGGATTAATTAAAGAAATCTTAAAAATGGACGATTTCTATGGGGGGGATGAAAACTTGGAGCATATTTTCTTGGGAATGAGGATATGAGGATCCACCTGTATATGAGGCTGAATTTGGCTCTGGGAACTATAGTATCTTCCAGCACATTAAGGGTTAATAAACAAAGTTTTTTCATTGAGAATGCAAGCAAGATACTGAATATTACAATAACAGTTTTTGAGATAGCAGCTGCTGATTCATTTATGATTATTGTAACTCTTCAATGTATTCCTCCAACTGAAACAGAGCTTTGGTAGAGGGGCTAAAATTATTGCTAAAATTTGCATCTTACTGACTGACTGACTATGGCTGGTGAGGGTAATTTGTCTTGAGTACTTGTTACATACTCTTGCCTACCTTGGATTATTTATTGTCCACTCATTCTTATCAGAAAAGACCCATCAGATCAGAACAAAACCATACTAAAGATATATGCAGAAATAGGGGACAACAGTCCAGAAAACCTTTTCGACTTTTCTACTGTTTTCACCATTTCTATCTCTCTTCTATCCCCACTTAGACTGGATTGTTTTACTTCTGAGCAGCACTTGTTTTGTACCCAATGGTAAATAGCCAGGTCACAAGGATCACAATGGCTCAGAGAAGTTTGAGGAAAGGGATCCACCAGACGGCTGTTAAGGGACAGATGGAAGCCTCGTGTCAAGGACACCAAATGTGTTCTTTAACGTACACAGGGTATGGTATGGTATGATTCTCCTGAACACGAGACCACAGCTTAATGCCCCATCCAATGGATGGTGGCCTTTCCAAGCCATCGGTGTCCCCTTTCTCATTCACTGGGAGTTACAGAAAAAAAAATTGACACTGACCTAATTGGGGCTCAAACCTGGGAAATATCAGATCATATATGCCTGGCATGCAACCAACTGACTCCCACCCCCAAGGCAAGCCCTCCATCTTCCCACTCCATATGTATCCCTATAATATAAAAAATACTGGGGCACTTTATATTATGTGAATGTATATTAAAATTTCTTATGAAAATAATCATTATAGATAAATTGGAGATCTTGAGCAAATTTATCCAAATCTTGATTTCAAAATATATTTTTTAATATTTAAGGAGCTATGGAAGCAAACATTTAACAGAAACATTGCTAATCATTATTATTACCTCAAGAGTTAATTAAAATATATTATTACAACAAATCATTTAGGAAAAGAAATGTGATTTTAGAAGAAGTTTGTGTAATGATATTTTTTGTTTCTTTCTACTTTGAAGATAGTTGTTCAGGATTTGCATAACAGCAGCGTCTACTATTAATTGTTCTAGCTTTAATAACTCTTCAAGTATTAAACAAATATTTAGGAGATTTAGACAGATTTGAGTAATACCTTCATTTTATCTGAAATTGCATTTTTCTGTAAAGAGCTTAATTTCAAAGTTAGGTAGCACTGAATGTAGTTTTACATTCATATAACATGGAAATGCCCCAATAATTTTGGCAACATAGTGTATATCTATATTCCATATACACCTCTCTATTGTCATTGTAAGCAGTTTTCCACTATGTATCACACATTAACCTTTTCCATGTTGGAGCAGTGTTAATTGGTTTCATCTTTCAAATTCTAGTGACATAAGACGTAAACTCTGTTCCTGTAGTATAAGGCTGTAAAAAATGCTTTGTACAAACAGAAATCTACAGGGTTTTTTTTAAATGTTTCTAACCAAATATTGAAAATAGCATTAAAATCTATTATTTATATATATATTTACCTGTTGATTCCATTTAAAAAAAATTATGATAAAGCTTATATACATTCACTGTATATAGCATCAAGTACCAATGCTTTAGTTTACGCCTTTATTTTGCCATACCATATGTAGATTATTGATGAGTTATGATTTCTGATACTTCAACCTATTGATAACTCGAGAAGAGTTTTAAGGCTTTCTAAACTTTCAAAATAAAAATATTGGGTTGTTTTACCTCTGAGTGCCACTTTTTTGCACACCATGGGCTAAATGGTCAGGTTACATGGACCCCGATGGCTCAGAGAAGGTTGGGGGAGGGGACCCACTAGAACAGCTGTTGGGAGACAGATGGTAGCCTCCCGTCAAGGCCATCCAGCGTGTTCTTTGACATACACAGGGAATGTCTCTCCCGCACATGGGGCCACAGCTTAACATCCCATCCGACGGACGGCGGCCTTTCCAAGCCCATTGGTGTCCCCTACTGACCGTGGGCAGGGCGGGGAATTTTGCGAAGATAAATCTCAACGCTGAGCCGTCCCATGGCCGAGTAGTTAGCACGCTTGGCTACTGATCTAAGGGATCTGGGTTCGAGCCCCGGATTAGGCATGGATGTGTGTGTCGTTTTTCTGCTGAGGTCCTGCCATCCTCTCAGATCTCCTACTGTGGCATATAAACTGACAGGCTCCTGTCAGACCTCTGTGGCAAGCAGGTGCTTGAGGGGGTGTTTATTTATTTTTATTAAATCTCAACGCTGACCCAGCTGGGACTCGAACCTGGGAACTACAGATTACAAGCTGGCACGCTACCGACTGAGCCACCCCCGCCCCAATAAAAATATTGATTTTTATTACTACCAGAAATTGCATCATCCAGGAACTATGCACATCAGCTTTCACTCAATATTTTAGCAGACTTTCATTTTTAAAGATAGTTTTGTTTTCAGTATAATACTACTAAAATTATTTTTTATTGCTTCTGTAATGTACACAGTCATATCAGAATAATATGACTACCTACCTAATAATGGGAATAACCACCCTTGGCCTGGATGATAGGGGCAAGATGGCATGGCATAGACGCAATGAGGCCCTGGAAGGTTGCCAGAGGCACACGTGCCCATTTGGACTCCAGCAGAGCACGGAGGTTCTGGAGATGACATGGTTGTGGGTCCGCATGCTGAACCTGTCAATCTAAATGGTCCCACAAGTGCTCTAAGGGATTGATGTCGGGCGATTTCGCTGGCCAAGGGGAGAGAGGAGACATTGCTGTCGTGTTCCTGGAACCAGTCACACACCACCTTAGCAACAGGGAAGGGTGCATTGTCCTGTTGGTAGACACCATCACCACCAGGGTAAACGTCCAACATGAAGGGATCCATGCAGTCAGCAAGGATGGACAGATAGCCATTGGTGTTCAGGGACCCATCCAGTGGTACCAGTGGTCCCAGGTCCAGATAATACCCATCCAAATGTCATTCACATATCCAACAGTGTCCACGTATTGATAGACTTCCTAACTAACAAGGTCACCCAATCTGACTGCAACAGAATGTGTCCGAGACATACATATACTGCAGCACCTCAGTCAGTTCAAATTGTTGTCCAGCTTAGAGCACACACACAGCAAAGATGGAGAGTTGTCTCACAGGATGATACTCATCTTTGTATAGAAGTTGGATGGTCACTCAAAGGTGTATGACTACAACTACAAGAATTTGCCATATTGATGTTGCTTATAATTTTTTAATAAATGAGTTCATTTTCATTTTCAAATGCATTCACTTTTTCCTTATATGGATACCTGCTCCTATGCAAAATTTTAGATCAAAAGACACTTTCCAAATGGGAAAATTTCAGTGATGAGCAGTGTAATTAAAAAACAGTGAGGTTAAAATTTAATACCTAAAAAATACTACTGATGTTCTAAGATAAAACATATATTTATACTAGTTCAGTTTATTTAAGCATACTTTACTACTAAAGGGTTAGATTTTAATATTCAGCATGGAAGATCACAAATACAGGTATTTGTACACATCAATAAGAGGAGGAGGAGAAACCTTACCACAATTTACATCTTTTCTCTTCATGCAGTCACTTGTTTGATTGATTAATAATCTATCTTTTTCTTCATGCTTGCCTACATAATATATTGGATCTATCTGACAATCTGAATTCTGTGATATGGCAGAAGTTTGTGGCATCTGTTATAAAATGTAAAATATAAAACACAAGAGATTTTAAAAGTTACTAATTTACTATTATGTACACTCATTGTAAAATATGTATTGATAGCATCAGAACATAAAATACTAAATAATAATTTCTTGCAATACAATTAGTATGCAGTTAATCATTAGATGTGGGTCAAATCACCACTAGGTTATATATTAGTTATTTTTATTTTCAGCACTAGCAAACCTTTTGTCTTAGTACTTTCATAATTAGCTATGATTCTGTCATGTCAGTATCGCATATGGCTAGCTTCACATGCAAGTCCCACTATGGCCTCTGTTGAGCACTTTGGCCCTCACTTAACAGCTTACATAATAAAAATAGATTGCACAATTCTGTCCGACTCAACTGCTAATATTGTTTTTTTTTTTGTTGTTGTTGTTGAAATTTGTCTATTATTTTGAACATTTCTTTTAATAGATAGCCAGGTTAATAATAATAAATGGCCAGGTCACAAAAGTGCAATATACTTCACAACAAGAAGTTTCTGTTGCCATTAATGAACACAGTTTTGAAGATTTTGTAATATCAAATTTGAATAATATTGAATATGACTTTTTCATTAAAATCAATCCAAAGTGAATGCACAGTATTATATACACCTCATTTGTAATATTTCTGTATACAGGGTGATTCAGAATTCATCATCAATATTTAGTGGGGAGGAAGGGAATAAGAAAAGAAAGAGATTTCACATAGGAAAGTATGGGGGCAGACAAACGCATGGTGGTGTAGAGGGCGCTGTGTGTACACACCTCTCATACAGAAGCACAGCTGTTTGACGCGTGCAGTCAGTTGTCATTCGACAAGGTGAATTTGCAGAAGTAACATGAACCGGTATACGTGGAATGAATGTGCAGATATGCATGTAACTTATGGTGCTGCAGGAGAAAGATGTCTTCGAGCCAGGCAATTGTATGCAGCGCGCTTCCCAAACCGCCGTGTGCCACAGCATCAAATGTTTTCACGTATTCATCGCCAACTGCGTGAAACAGGATCGTTTGCTGCTAGTAATGTTAATCGAGGGAGGCGCAGATCGGCACGGACAGTAGCAGTAGAGGAAGCTGTCCTACAGGAAATCGAGGAACAACCTGGTGCTAGCACACGAGGTATGGCTAGGCAGTTTGGAATTTCGCAAGCAACAGCGTGGCGGATATTACACGATAAAGGGTTACATCCGTTTCATCTGCAAAGAGTGCAATTATTGGCAGCAGACGACCATCCCAAGCGTGTTATTTTTTGTCAGTGGTTCATGCAGAGAACAGCCGTTGATCCCAATTTCCAAACGTATGTTCTTTTCACCGATGAGGCGTTGTTCACTCGAGAGGGTGTCTTCAACACACACAATTGGCATGTGTGGGCTCATCAGAACCCACACGGTACAAGACCTGGAGCTGCGCAACAACGTTTTGCTGTCAATGTGTGGACTGGGATTGTCGGTGACTGTTTGTTGGGCCCGTATTTACTACCATCCCGTTTGGACGGTGCCAAGTACCTAACATTTCTTCAGACTGTGTTACCGGATCTTCTGAACGAGGTTCCTGATGGTAGTCTCCGGCGAATGTGGTTCCAGCATGACGGCGCTCCTGCACATTTCGCAAATGCTGTGCGTGCTTACCTACGCAGACAGTTTGGTGGTCAATGGATTGGCCGCGGTAGACCGGTTTCTTGGCCACCACGTTCACCGGATTTATCTCCAATCGATTTCTTTGTATGGGGTGCTATGAAAAACATGGTGTACGAGACCCCTGTTGATAGTGCTATGGATTTTGTAGCATGCATATCAGTTGCTGCCTCAAACATCCGGCAAATGCCAGGCATCTTCCACAGGTTCCGGCTGTCCATGCAACGCCGTTGTGAGTCATGCATTCTAGCACATGGTCGGCAGTTTGAGCACCTCTTGTAAGTCTGTACAACCAATGCAAAGAAATGTTACATGTAAGATAATAAATGTTTTTTCCTTACCACTTCCTTCTTATGTGTTCTTTCCATCATTGAACTGGGGTCATTTTGCCCTACTACATGACATATGCACCCATGCTTTCCTATGTGAAATCTCCTTCGTTTTCTTATTACCTACCTCCCCACCAAATATTGATGATGAATTCTGAATCACCCTGTATAACAATTACTATTCTTGTAAAATGTTATTTATAATATTCTATAGAATGCTCAGAAAAAAATTGCAAAGCTTGTCACACAAATCATGGTTGTGTCACATTTATTTTAAAATCTTTCATGTTTTGCCGCATTCTATCCAGTGGGGTGGCTCAGTCAGTAGCACACCAAGCTCATACTCTGCAGTTCCCAGGTTCAAGTCCTGCCTGGGCCAGCATTGAGATTTATCATTTCAACAAAACTCCATGCCCTCAGTAATTAAGATACACCAATGAGCTAGGAAAGGCATTGTCAGATTGGACATTAAGCTGTGTCCCCGTGTGCAGGACCCTGTGCACATTAAAGAACAAGCTGTGTGGCCTTGACAGGAGGCTACCATCCATCTCCTAACAGCTGTCCAGCAGGTCCCCTTCTCTGAGACCTCGGAGTTATTGTGACCTGGCCATTTAGCCCATTGTGTGCAAAAAATGCCACTTAGATGTAAAACAACTCAACCCAAGCATTTTATCCAGTGATAATTTTCAATAAAAGTAAATTTTTCGAGACAAATTTATTTTGCCATGAATGTTTCAGAACTTTTGATAACGATTATCCCTAAACTCTATCTCAGAATTCATGTTCAATGCAACCTTAAACAGAAAACCAAAAATAAAATTATTCAACATTTCAAAATAACGAAACTATTAAGAGCTTACCTTTCACCAGTTCCTTCTAAAAAAAGTACCACAAAATTACAAATGCTTATTTATTATCAATGTAGTATGCAATGAAATTTGTATCAATGCAGAGCTATTAATATATATAATCAGATTTTATCAATCGATAAATTTTGTGATAGAGCTAATCAAATACATTGTTTCCACCTGATAAACATATTTAGTCACACACGTGACTTTTTTTTAACAGTTACAGATATATATTTCAGCTTCCTTCGTCTCAAAAGAAGTTTTTTTTCATTTCTTTTTTAACGTACTCTGCAATTGTTCTAATAAAATTTGACTTTGGTAAATGGTTCATTATCGAAAACATTGCTGCAATTCAAAACTCAAGTTTTACTTGAAAATAAAGTAACTTGTAGCCACAACTAATTTGACCTGCAGAGTACCATCTCCACTACGTAATCTGTGAATCGAATCTACCGCCAACCAACACATACTACAAATGTCTGAAATGTTTAGGAATTAATTAATTTCCTTGATATTTCTTCAGTTGTAAAATTATTCTTTGCAGTGATATAAAATTTAGAGGAAAAATTGTTTTTTGCTGATGGGATGCGAACTTACGACCTCCTCATCGCATATAAGCAGTGGTGGATCGTGACTAAAATTTTTAATGGGGCACTTTGACTACTACTAGAGGTCCTGTATGGTTAGAGGCTGGCAAGAGGTCCTGTATGGTTAGAGGCTGGCAAGAGGTCCTGTATGGTTAGAGGCTGGCAAGAGGTCCTGTATGGTTAGAGGCTGGCAAGAGGTCCTATATAGGTAGTGGAGGTGGGCCATCTCAAATTTGGACGCCATGTTTTGTCGTCGATCGGATTGTTTACCTTGCACAGCTGAATGGTATTGCACAAATACTTATGGATTCGCGGAAAGATAGGGTAATATTTGATACAGATTTCAGTGTTCATGATTGGCAGCACTTTAGAAAGCGGCTAAAAAATGAAAAGTAAATTTTACGGCTTTTTTTTTCTTTAAAGAAAAATAAGATATAATTTCGTTTTGTTGTCTTCTCTGTCTGTAGACATCGAACTTTTTTGTTTATACAGATAAATAAAAAATTATTTTTTTGTTAGATAGGTATTAAGATATATTACGATTTGCATTTTTCGATACTCCCAAAAGTTATAACTGCGCCCTCTAACGGTGGAAAATTTTGAAAATTCCAAAATATCAAACGAATATTCCAAACGATGTAGTTATGTTAGAAGTTTAAAAATTTGGTGTTGAAATATGAAGGTTACAAAGTTACCATTGGCAATAATCACTTGACCCTTTAGACCCAGGGGGAGGTGAATACAACTTTTATTTTGTTTTAACAGAAAAGTGTACGTTTTTAGAAATAAATTAAAAATTCTTTTTGGGTTGGACAGGTATTGATGAAATATTACAATTTGCATTTTGCGAATTTCCCAAAAGCTATAATTGCACCCTGTAATGGTGAAAACAATAAAAAAATCCCAAAATTTAAAACGAATATTGCAAATGATGTAGTTATGCTAGAAATTTAAAATTTTGGTGGTGGAATGGACAGTCTTGAAAATTCCATTGGCAGTAATGAGCTGACCCTAAGCCCAAGGTAGGTAAAAAACGGAACTGTTTTGTTTTAAGAGATAATTGAAAATCTCTTTTTTAGTTGGTTACTAATGAAATGTAATTCGTATTTTCAAAGGTAGTTTTAATTTATGTCATTAGAAGTCACTAAATATCGAAATTACAAAACTCTTAACGAATGTTTCAAGTGATCTCTTTATGGTAGAAATTTCGGCAGTAGAGTTCTTTTATGGTAGAAATTCCACTGACAGAAATGATCTGCACACTATTTTCAGAGGAGCGAGAGAAAAGCAACTTTCTAAATTTAAGAACTAAAAGAATAATACTTTTTATGTTTTATAATTACTAATAAAATACTAATATATGCATTTCCCCATCACATATTAAAAAAATAAATAAATAACATCTCAAGCAGCTGCTTGTACAGAGGTCTGAGACGAAATGTCAGTTTATACACCATAGTAGAAGGTCCATGAGGATGGTGGAAACTCACCAGTAAAACTACACGAACATCCATGATTAAAACTTTTAAGGAGTGAAAAAGTAGGCAAAGGAAGAATTTCATTCTCTTTGCAAATGAAATTCCCATATGCGCCAGAGGCGATATGCGTTCTTATAGTTTTTCACACTTTCTACACCCTCTGACAGTGGAAATTCGGACTACTGTATAATTGAGAAAATAAAGTATTAATATTTTATTAGTACCTCTAATGTGCAAAAAAAGTTTTTCATTTATCTCTTAAAGCAGAAAAGTTGCATTTTACCAATGGGACAAATCGTTACTATTAGGGTAAACCACTTGATCATTACACTCTATGACCAAAAACTTAAGTTTCTAGCAAAAATTGAATATTTATTTAAAATTTGGTATTTTCAGCTTCTTCCGCCACTAGAGGTCGCCTTTCGAGTTTTTATTTACCGCCTATAGCACCCTCTAAGACTGGAATTTGCAGCTGATGGGGATTCGAAAAACGTAAATATTAATATTTTTGTGGAAAAAAAATTCACCGAAATACGGAAATCGAACCTGCAGCTCTCCAGAAATATGCCAGAACATTTAACCTGTCGAACTAAAGTTGAACTTTGTTTTCACAAAAAACATTTATTGATTTATAGACGTTTGAACGTCTACACATAATGCTGAAATTATCAAATATTGTTTAAATCATTAATATTTTGTTAGTGCCTGTAAAACAAAGAAAAACGCATTGTTTCGTTTCTCTCTTAAAAAAAGTTTCATTTTCGCACCCCCTCCCTTTTTGCTAAGATGTCAAAACTTTGTTGCCGCTGTAAACCTTCTGACCATAACACTCTACTACCAAAATTTCAGATTTCCAGCGTAAATAGTTTGCTTGTAATATTCGTTTGAAATTTTAGCATTTTCCATTTTTCCCAACGCTATAGGGCTCTATTAAAGCTATTGAAAATTTTTGAAATTGCTAATTACAATATTTCTTCGACACCTATCAATCCAAAAAGAATTATTCATTTAGCTCTAAAAGTAAAAAAAATTTATTGTTTATAGAAGGAGAGACAGGTGGAAAGACAGATGAACAGACAACAGTTAACAGAGAGACAGACGAACAAATACTGGCATAGGCAGACGACAAAGTAAAAATATTAGCTCGTTTTTCAAACGAACCTTAAAAGAAATTATTTCTTGGTTTTCACTTTGCTCGTTTCACTTTTGCAGCCGTTTGCCGTCTTCTGATGGAGTTTCCCGAGGAAAACTATTGATTAAATTATTTCTTTGAGTGAAATTTTTACACCCAAATGCAGCGCAATGAGGCATTCATAAAATATAACAGCTTTTAGAGACAAAAAACGCATTAGAAATGTATAGAACTATAACAACTGAGAAGTTTTAACCTAGTACATACACTAACGCATAGGTTTTCATCACACGGTACGACAAAACATGGCGTCCATAAACCACGTGACTCAATCAACCAATGGCAGTGAATCACTGAGATGACCAGCTTCTAACTATCATCCTGGACCAGATGATAAAGGGACCATGGTCCCTTTTACAAAATGGTCCAGTTTTTAAAGAAGGATGTTAGACTCTAACTATCATCATCATCATCATCCTCAAGCAGCCATCGACTACGGAGGTCCAATCAGACCGAGCAGTTTAATTCTACCAGCAAGTCTGTCCTGAGCTACATCTGCTGCATCCGGCCACTGCACACCAATTCTAACAAGGTCCTGTTTGACATTGTCTGCCCACCGCATCTTAGGTCTCCCCCTCCTTCTGAGGCCTCTAGGCTCACTGTTCATAACCCTATTTGCCAATTTATAATTATCCATACGGGCAACATGGCCAAACCAGCGGAGTCTCTCTCTGCACAATATGCTGCTTAAAGGAGGTTGCAGACTCATTTGCCTAACCTCATCATTAGTTACAAAGTTAAACCACCTAATACCCAAGATACCATGTAAGCATCTAGAATCAAAAGCATCTAGTCTCCTGCTATCTTGTTTACACAGCGTCCAAGTTTCACTACCATAACTAACCCTAGAAAGAACCAAATTATTATACAGTCTAATTTTAGTCTTTAGGTGTATACACCTATTTCTCCACACTCTCCGTAGATTCTTAAAAGTCCCAGCAGCAATCCCTATTCATCTGTTAATCTCATGCCGCACATCACCATTATCTGTTACATAGCTCCCAAGATAATTAAACTGTGACACCTGCTCAAGACTGCAACCATTCAGATGAACTGAAACACAACCTGCCTAACCAATTTTCATTACTTTAGTTTTCTCTCTGTTTATAACCAAACCTACTCTACTACCAGTCTCATCAACAGCTTGAATGAAAGAGTTCATCTCATCAACATCATTTGCCAAAAGGGCTAAATCATCAGCATAATCTAAATCAGAAATTTTCGTATCTCCAGCCCATTTCAGGCCAAAATCTTTCCCTTGAAGTGAATTTCGCATAACATAATCAACAACCAAACTAAAGAGAAAAGGAGACAAAATGCACCCTTGTCGAACACCAGAAATAATGCTAAACCAATTGTTACAAGACTTACCAACTCTCACACACGACTCAGTGTTATTATAGAGAGCTTTCATTATGTTAACTAACTTGTCTGGTATACCATATGATCTCACAATCAACCACAATTATGACGATCAACAGAGAGTCGAGAGCCTTTTTGAAATCAACAAAGCTAGCAACCAAAGGTTTCTGAAAATCTAAACATTTCTCAAGACTCTGCCTAAGTGAAAATATCTGATCTACACTAGGGTGGGCCGAAAAAATTAAAATTTTTTTATTCAAGTCGTAATACCGCGGAAACGTTGCGAATTGGGGAGACTAAAAAGGGGTTAAAAAAGAAATAAAATCGGTTGATATCTTCCGGTCGCGCATGTGCTCTAAATTTTGCAGAAATTTGGAAAAAATTCACATTTTTACGATAATTTTTAACATTTTTAAATTAGCCTCTTCCCGAATGTAATAACTCCAATTCTTATGTATTAGAACCACAGAAAATAATGTTTAAATATTATTTAAATCCATCAACATCTTCCGTTCGCGCATTGCCTTCAAAGTTAATGAAATTTTGAAAAAAATTTACAAATAAAGGTAGATCACAGTTCAAGGAAAAAAAACACTAACAACTTACATGTTCTTTATATTTGTTGTTTATTGAATACAAATTTAAATGTTTAAAAAGAAATTATTTTAGACCATTAGTAATATTTATAAACAGATTTTTTTGTTGAAAAAACTAAGTTTATGTATGAAGAGTCGTAAGTCCAAGAAACTCATGTTGAACAATTGAACATCTCCGTTTTCACTTATTCTTAGCTGAAGGTACTTTGAAATCTGATTTATATGCCAAGTTAGGCATGGTTGACCTTGACAGCAGAGTCGTTCTGATAAAACCATCCCTAGACTCAGCTCCGCAAACATTTCCTGAGGCTTCTGTCACGAGTTTCACACATCGTTCAACTGCCTGTGTGTGAACTGGGAATGTCTTGAATGTTATATCCCAATTAGGGGACTGAGTCACTTTGAATATGTGATTTAATCTCATCGTCACTGATATCTTTTAGTAATGGGGGAGAAGATAAATCACAGTCCATCCAGTTAATTATTTCCGAGTGGTCTTGAGCCTTGAAATTGAGTTTTGGCGGCATGAATGTTCTGATAGTTGTTCTCTTTTGATCTAACTGTCTCGCCTTTAGAATTCGTTAAAAAATTTAATTTGCTTTTATTTACTTTTTTTTACTTGTTTTAATACTAAACCACGTTGCCAAGGCCAATGTGGTTTAGTATTAAAACAAGTAAATACTTTACAGAGGGACCAAAACTTGTGTACCAATCAATACAATCTTCAAAGTACCTGCCTGAAGATTTACGTAATATTGTCGACCCTGTGATCGAACGAAATGGCTTTTTCGCTCATCCAGAACCATTAATGTTAGCCATGACACAAGATAATACAAAACACATAAGAGAGCTCGGACTTCGACGATCGCTTTGGGTTGGATTGTTTTACCTCTGAGCGGCACTTTTTTGCACACCATGGGCTAAATGGCCAGGTCACATGGACCCCGAAGTCTCAGAGAAGGTTGGGGGAGGGGACCCACTGGAACAGCTGTTGGGAGACAGATGGTAGCCTCCCATCAAGGCTATCCAGCGTATTCTTTAACATGCACAGGGTATGGCTCTCCCGCACACGGGGGTCACGGCTTAACACCCCATCCGATGGACGGCAGCCTTTCCAAGCCCTTGGTGTACCCTACTGACTGTGGGCAGGGCGGGGAATTCCACCTAATCGCAGACTTGGGGCAAAGACCTGTTCCCTCACCACTAAAGGCTGAAGCCATCTACACTGGAAGACTTTCCCAATGTAGAATTTGATGATGCCAGTAGAAGCAAAGAGTTCAGGTGCCTGCGATGACCTCTGCTCAGGATTATCCACCAGCTGATAAACATATCCTCTGAATCCATTCACTTGGGGATGTCAACCAACAAACAAACAGAAAACACAGCGGAAGATTTTCCCTCTACAGAAGCCCACCAGTGCAGCAAATTCAGGATCCATAATCAAGCTCAGAGCCATAATTCAATCCAGTCCAGTGTGCTTGTATGGTCAGCACCAGGACCCTGTGTGGTTGACATCTCCTCAGCAGGGTTTTTGTCTTTTAGTTCTTAAACTTAAAAAGTTGCTTTTCTCTCGCTCCTCTGAAAATAGTGGGCAGATAATTGATGTCAGTGGAATTTCTACCATAACAGATCTCTCCAAGCCGAAATTACTTTTCAGCTGAGGTCCTGACATCCTCATAGACCTTCTATTATAGCATATAAACTGATAGGCTCCTGTCAGACCTCTGTGGCAAGCAGCTGCTTGATAGGTTATTATATTAAATGTAGGGGGATTAAGACAATGAATAAGGAATGTAGGTTATTTGAATGGTTGTATTTAAAATTTTATTTTAGTTTTAAAATAAATCTTATACATAAGTTTTTTGAAAGTTATTTATCATGATCATATATAGTTAGAAATTTGTGTTAGTTTTCATTGTTGATATTTCTTCTCAAACTGTTGATTTTGATATCTCTGTCCTATAACAAGAGACAGAATCGCATTCTTTTTTCAGGGATGTAACTGTAACAGAAAGGCCCGGACTGTGGTAAAAAAACTCGATTTGTTTTTTTTTTTTATTTTTTTTTATTTTGCAAGATTTAAACACTAATTTTGTTGATAGTTCGCACTTACCACTCAAATTAATTTTTTTCCCTAAATTCGCTACAACGCTTCTTGCCAATTTGCACCTGCATATAATGCATATATTATATATATGCATATATACATATATTCTTTGTATGCATATAATGCATACAAATAATATGGAAGTGAATATTTTTTTCGTGCAGTTGTCAATGCTGGAAAAGTGTAAGGTATGAATATATCCAAACCACTTGATATTATGAATAAGGTTTTTAAAACTGTTTCCGAGAGAAAAAAATAGTTTTTTTTTAAATTAAATTGGCTACTCATAATATGCTACCATTAATCATGTAACATATCATGAAGAGATTTTAAGTCAAATTGCATACATTCGTTTGAGTTAGTTTTCTAAAAGTATAATCTAGGGCGTAGGTGAGAAGGGGACCCTTTGAAAATGTTATTAATGATAACAGCAAAAATATTATTAAACTTATGCATATTTCATCACTTTTACTATGAAGATATTTTGAAGAAATATTTAAAACAGAAGAGGAAATGTTATACTGTAGTGGAAAAATCCAGTCTCTTGCCCTTTTACTTTTTTTCGAACTAGATTTAGTTTCTTCCCCCTCCCCCTATTTTTTTTTCTAGAGCCGGGCGTCAACAACAACAATTTAAAGTTTATACCAAAAACCAATGCATTTTAATAGTCATTATGAATGCATAGCAATTTATATTCCAAATAATGTCATTTAATGAAAACCAAATTAATGATTATTTATAGGATTTTTCAGAGTCCTATTAAATTATTAGATAATTTTTACTATTATGCTAAAGTAAGGAGATTACAATCTCGATAAAACTCTTTTAATAAGCTTTAGATGCAAAAATGTGACTGAAGATACAGTTCTTCGTCAGAACAAAATCTATACTTCCAACAATACTCTTTCGATATGAAAGAAAACTGGAATATTTCACAGCAGCAGCGTTGGTTCATGATATTTTTCGGCCCTTTCCTTAGGAAAATTTACTTTTCACTTACCAAGTAACTTTATTGTTGTTGCCAACCCCCCTCCCGCCTAAACTGGATTTTATTATTATTTTTTCTTTTTGCTGTTATATATGATTTCAATTTTTGCTGCCTTAAGCAATCATACCATTTTTATCATCTAAAAATGATATTACTATTTTTGTGGCTGTAACAGTAATTTATTTTTTTGCCTCCTCACTGGAAATAAACACCAATTAAATCATTAATAACAGGGTTTGAAAATTACTATGCTCTCAACATTTTGGAAAGATCTTAAACACTATATATTCACGGCACTCGTATTTTGGATTATGAGTTTTTGTGTATGAAACCTTTAATTTTATTTCTCAAACAGATATGTGAGTTTGGAATGAACATACCATCACTAGCGACAGCTTGGAAGATGCACTCAGGCCCAGATCTAATATCAGGCCAATATAACATTTTGCATTCCGTTTTAGAGGTATTTAAAAATTTCCCCAAAAATGACTATGATGTGCATAAGTTGAAATAATTTTTGAGCCTCCATTATCCTTACAGGCATTCTGGGGGAAGGGCATTTGTTTCATTGCCTCCCCCATCTCTACATTCAGCCCTACTTGTGCTATTCTGACGGTCCTGAACATCAGTGTTGGAAAATATGAAGAACAAAAAATTTAAAAATTTGTTCGAAACAAAGTAGAACCTTTATCATATATGTAAAAAAGTAATGTATTTTATAAGTAAATTGATTTTATTTACAGCAGCTGTGAGGTATGTATACGTTACTATAGATAATGAAATGCTATGTTGTATTCTATATGCGACATATGTGATTTATAACTAAAATACAGAACAGCTCGAGTGAACGAAATGCAATCGTTGTCAAATCTTTCTTGGATTCCAAAGGGGGGGGGGGGGGAACCTTCACAGTCAGCGTCTACCACAGGAAACGGCTGACATTCTCCCTCCTGTTCTTCTTGTCTCCATGGTTTGGAGTTGAACTCTTCCAGAGATTTAGTTCTCTTAAAAGTATGGTATTAGCAAATAGCCTCATAGATTAACTTTCAATTGTGTAGAGATGATTGGGAGTTTTCAGTTTTGTCCAAATACAGTTAATTTGGTGTCAGAAATCAAATGCCTTGGAGTGTTATTTAACACAGGAAACGATTTTCTTTATCGATAACCTTTATCCTTAAAACGAAACGACAAAGATATACAGGAATTATTAAAATAGGGCAATTTTTTCCTATAATCGTTTTAAAGTCTCAAGAATACTTTGGAAAAGTGTTGCAGCACCAGTCTTGACATATGCTAATGCAGTTTTAGTACTAAGCCAGGAGTTTAGGAACTCTATTGAGGCAGGTAAAAAGCATATTGGCGATGTGCCCATTGAGATATTTTCAGGTTTCTTGGTATCAAATTGGGCTACGGTTCCGCAGACACCAGGTTGATTGATTTTGGTGATTTTCTGAAAACATTCTGTAACGAGATTATGATCGACTCTCTAAAATCCACACTTTACTGATTCATTTCCTCTGTAACTTTCTTCTTTTGGTGGTTTTTTTTTATAATGTGGAACACAGATTCATATGAAACGAGAGTTAATGAGTGTACGATTAAATATATGTAAAATTTTAATATAAGCTTAACACAGACAGTTGCTATTCCACTTCGCCATTATTCCAAACGACAGATAAAAATAGTAACCGTTACTAGCCAGGGGCGAGCAAGCAGATAAATAAACATTTCATTATTTTTTCGCGATAAATATTCAAAAGTACATGAAACGAGAATTCATGACTACGCGATTAAATAGTTGTAAAATTTTAATATAATCTTATTAGTACAAACAGTGCATATTTCAGATCGCCATTGTAATAATGTTAAAATAGCGAGGGTTACCAGCCAGCGCAAATAAGCAGATTAGTAAATTTTTATGGTATCCAAAATTATAATTATGAATTTCCGTTTCAAATGAATCCTCTGGCCGCATTGTAAAAAAAGCCACCAAAAAATATGTAACGTCACAGCAGGAGTGAGTCAATAAGAAATTGCAAGGTTCAAAGTTCAAGGAGTTGTAAGATTATGGTGAAATTAGCCACCAATGAGGGGTTCCCTATATCAATCACAACAGTATGACGAGATAGCGGAGGGAGAATATACTACCTCCCTACCATCTCACGAGCCATAACGGACATTCAACACCTAAAGAAACTCCCTGAAGCGTCAATCTCAGTAGCTCTCAATTGTTGCGTGTCCACACTTGAGTAGTGAAGAAGGTGTTGGAGAAGTTCGCAACTGCTTGCCCCTACATTATCAGGAGCATTTTATTAGAGAAAAACTGGATGCATGAACATTCCTCGCTCATTACTTATATAACTATGCACATGAATTATTTAACATCAACATGGCATCAAAATTATTAATTTCAAAAATGAGTTTTAAGAAATTAGAACAAAAGTAATAATATTCATATTAAACTTTTCTAAAACATAGAATTTTTTATTTTTTGTACTGATTATTTCAATTTTTTCCTATTTAGAATTTCTTTTTTTCGTAATGAGTTTCCATAACTCTCTCCTAATTACGAATAAATACTAATTAGATAGGTTGAGATTTATCTCTTGTTTAGTCTTCTATTTCCTGTTTCTTTTCAAGTATAACGAACGAACTTCTGCTATTGGCATCAATAATTTCCGAATTGGGCACATTGAGGTAGTAATACTAGAGACAGTACTCCGATTCCCGTACGATTGGCAGCCATGAACACAGTCGTGTGTGCTTGCAGACTAATTAAGAAGGCAAGAATACCCATGATGCCTTGCAAATGACTGGTAAACGACGATGAATGAATAACGACCAAGTGATTGAAATGATGCTGAACTTTGCTGTTTTTTGTTTTTTATTTCAATGAGTTATTCCAATGTAGTAATTAAAACAACAAAATAGATTTAATTCATACATGCTTATTGATTTATATCAGATGAAAAGCGAAGATGCTGGAAAGTGTTTCTCTTTCAAATTGAGATTTTGTATGAAATTTTAGAAAATATTCGATATGCTCTTGATATGTGATTAAAGCTAAACTAAATTGATTGTAAACTTAGCAGACTTTAATTTGAGTCCGTTTGAAACAGGGGCAATGGCAAACATATTTTAAAATCAAATACATGATAAATCTTTTAGCCTAAGCAAAAGCCCGCAAAATTTATAGATCTTAATTGTGCAAATCCGCGCCTCATTTAAAAAAACATGAAAAGTCAACTTTATTTTCTTCTTTCATTAAAAATTTAAATAAACAAATAGTGTATAGGTTTTTTTTTAATTCAACTGAGGCAGCAAACCAAATCTGCCCCCAGAAAATGCATAATTTAATTTCATGCTATAAAAAAACCAAATATTTTAAGCACGTTATTTCAGCTGAAGCAGAAAGAAATTCAACCCCCCCCCCCCCCCCCCCCCCCACACACACACACACACACAAATGGCATAATTGAAATTTGATGGTATGAAAAAACAAATGCTGTAAACTTTTGTTTTAGCTATGGCAGAAGGAAATCAAAGGTCTCTTTCTCTCTCTCACACGCACACACACAAACGACATGATTTAAATTTCACGCTATATATTTAAAACAAAAAAATTTACACTTTCTCTCATTTCAACTAAGGCAGAAGAATAGGCAAGCCCTCTCCCCCCCACACAAATGACATGATTGAAATTTCATGTAACAAAAAACAAATATTGTAAACTTTTATATCAGCTAAGGCAGAAGGAAATCCAAGATCACACATACACACAAATGACAATTAAAATTTCATGCTATAAAAGAAAGAAAAAAAAAGTAAACTATTTTCATTTCAGCTGACACAGTAGGAAATTAATATCACACAAACAGAATATAAGAAATGAAGTTACTGCAAAGTATATTTTTGTCACTATGTTTTGTACAAATTTAAATATTTGTTCTGATATTGATGCCTTTTAATTTTCCCGCCATTTGTGTCTCTAAATGGTGAAGTCTAATTTTAGCATATTCTTTTGTAATGTTTCTTTTTCATATTATAAGCATGATTGTCAACTTCCACATCCAATTCCCTATTAGTGACATGACTATCTAGTGATTTGAGCACCAATATGCATTGAAACCTATGTAGGACATTAACCTGAATTTTTGAATTAGGTATGAAATGGTTGTTATTGAGAATATAAAGTTTTCTCTTGGAAGACACTATTCAGTAATTTTTGCAATTGCACACACATACTGTGAGAAAGCCTCAATTTTTAATATTAACCTTTAAAGTGACAGATGCTGGTTAATCAGTTTCCAAAAATCCTTACAACAGAACCTGCAACATGCTTTTTTATTCTTCCCTATCATTTTTTTCCTTTTATTATTTTTTTCCAGAATTAAATGCATTTTTTATATGTAATGTGAATTATTTCATTCATTAGTTTTTCATAATAAGACTTAAAAGTTGTTGGTTCTTAAAGGAAAAAAAATTGTTCCTGTAAAGGTTAATAAGTGAAGACTGAATTAGGTCAGAGTCAATTAATGTTAATTTACATTCCATGCAAGAAATCTTTCATAATTTTTGCTATAAAGACAGCTTATAATGACATTTTCCAATTTCAGAGAAAAGAGACACAATGACTTTCATTTCTCTACTATGATTGCTTGATATTATCCACATGTGAGAAACACTTAAAATATCACTGGGCATTTCATGATTGCTACCAATGATTTTAATTTAATTGAAAGTTAAACAATTGCCATTTTTCTTATTAATTATCAGCGGTTAATTTTTAAGTGCGTATGTACACTTTGGAACTAAAGATCATTAGGTTATTACAGTTTCCCTCTTTTGCTCTTACAGCTTAAAAAATAGTTAAATATGGTCCTGGCGGAATTTGCAAGTAAAAAGATATTGTGAGCCAGACAAACCAACTATTAAAAAAAATAACCTATGAGGATTTTACAGCTATATAAAACTGAAACATTCACAAAAATTAGAGTTCTAGAAGCTATATCTGAATTTACTATAATCCACATATCCACAATAGCATTTTTCGTTGAACAGTATTTGTTTCCTAATTGACTTATCCTCAAATAATAAAGTGAATATCATATGCTTCTGCTTACTATCAGTAAAATTTTCCATTCGGAAAACTTCAATAAATCCAGGAAGGCCATCTACAGATTTGCACCAAGTTAAAATTGTGGAGCTATTGGGAAAGAAGTTTTTTTATTAAAAATTCATTAGCCTTTTTAAAATAAAAAAATAGAACCTCAATTTTTAATAAGCCTTTTGGAGAATGGAAATATAATATCATAATAAATCTATTTACCTCTTGGCAATAAAATTTCCCATTGCTTCTTTCAGCATTTTGCTGTGAATTTCTTACCAGTTTAAAGTTATATCTGTAAACACAGGGTTTGGTATCTCAATGTCATCTAATAAGCTTTTGAGCCTTAAACAAATCTAATATTTCTTTTAAAGAAGAAGAGTCTGATTGCTTGGCTCTTAACTGGTAAAAATATCATCATAGAATTTTCTTTAAGCTTCGGATTTCATTATGCACTGACATCAACTAAAAAGAGTCCTATAAAATTAAATTTTATAGGACTCTTGTGCAGCATGAGTGATCATTTTCAGAGGCAATATCTGTTCTCATTGCAATTTCTATCATATCTTCTACAAGTGTGTCTCAATACAGGAGATTTCGAATTTGACAGTGTGTCATTTGTTACAAATGTGAATAAAGTTGGCACAGCATCATTAATTAATCCTACTGTACCATTTTCTAAAGCTTTATTTTTAAAATCTCTGTAGCAAGCAGTTGCTTGAGGGGGTATTTATTTATTTATTAAAATGCTGGGAATAGATAGTACTACTACTGTTTACAGAGAATGGAGAATCAACCACAACTGACAAGTCTTAGCATTTCAACTCATAAAATTTTTTTCAAATATTAAAAGCAAATTTTAAGGCTTCATTTATCAGATGCAAAATTATAAAAACCCTATTTCAGACGTTTCGTTTGAGGGGGAAAAAAAGCAATTTTGTGTTATTTTGGCAAAATAAAAGTGTAAAGCAGAAGTCTCATAAAATTAATGTCTAAGTTTAATATTTCTTTTTGAAACAAAATTCCTAAAATATTCTAAAAATTCCATGCTGTTTCAATCTGTAAATCACCTTCTTTTCATATGTAAATATTATTAGTTTCATTTATGAAAAAACGTGAAGTACATTTGATATTATACTAGGACAGAATGGTATTTTGAAATGCTTTATTTATTTTTAAGCCTCTCTACTTTAACAATTTCAATTTAAAAGCATTTCATAATTTTCTTAAATTACTAACCTACGAAATATTGAATTGCTGCTTTTACAGTAGTTTTCAGTAGTTAGTGCAAATTCATGTAAGTCTAAGATCGTGGTGAAAGATTTGTTTACGCTATCGAAACACGCCTCTCTTTCTCTCTTCCTCTCTGAGGAGTAGGCTTAAGATTTTGTACATGTTCATGGTGTACGTTGCCAGTGCTACCTCTAGTAATATTACGTCGATGGCTGGGCACTGTTTATTTGAGGCAGAGTCATCTACATCGTGTTCTGGCGCTGAGTTCACTAGTAGTGTTTCTCTATTTTCTCTAGCATCAAGTTCATTAAAAGCAGGGATGCACAAACGTTTTTGGTATTGGTCCCGAGCAGAAAAATATTATTTTTTGTTGTGCTCCAATCATTGCGAAGGAAGTAAAATAAGAACCCCAAAAATTGACTTTTCTTTTAATTACATTTTACTTTTTATTTTTATTTAGGTACAAAAAAATAAGAAAAGGGGAGGGTGAGGGGAGAGGTGGCTATGGCCCCCCTTCTTTTCAGAATGCTAGTATGGGTAATAGAGGCAAAATTATTAATCTTCTTTATATTTCATGCATTTTTGCGAAATTTTCTGAAGACCCTAAAGACCCGTAAAATACAGGGAGAAATATTATAAAATAAAAATAATAAATACCCACTCAAGCAGCTCACACCTCAAGCAGCACACACAGCTTTAGCTGCTTGCCACAGAGGTCTGACAGGAGCCTGTCACTTTATATGCCATATACTGCATTAGAAATCCAGTCTCTTGTCCCACCCACATTTTTCCAGTGTTATTTTGTTTCTTTCCCTTTCCCCGATTTTTTTTTTCTAGATCCGCTAGATTTCTAGATTCCAAATCCATATAAGGGCTAATGCAAATCAATAGCAATAAAATGTATTCCGAGCTTTTTTCTGGCAGGAAGTTTCAGAAATGACTCTTTACCCCTTTTTTAGGGAAAAATGCATACTCTTCTTTATAAGGATGGAATTTTATAAGAGATTGCAGAAACTTTTTTCATGCAAAAAACATATGAATTTCATATACTTTTCCTTATTTTACATTAAATTTTTGCGTAATCAATCTCATGATATTGAAATTCACAGATTGATTGTTTTATTGATTAAAGTATATTTAAAATGTTTTTTTAAATTTTTGCGGAAGAAACTAAAATGATATTTTCTTCTATTCTTTGAGCACTTTGTGGTGCATTCATCTATCTTAAGCATAATTAATGTTCACTTTCTAGTATTCCTAGTTTTTAGTGTTGTTTGAATTGGTTTTATTGCTGCAGAAATATAAAAACGCTAACATATTTATTGCGCATTTTAATTTAAACATCACCGTAGATGCATCCATTTTCTTCTTCAAGTTAACTGTGAGCGAAAAATACTACGGTGTCGTTATTGGCTGGAGCATTAAACAGGCGCAGTGCCATGTATGTGATTGGCTGCTTTGGAGAACTTTAACTTGCTTCCGCGTAGAACTACTTTTAATCACCTTTAAACATTTTTCTTCGTAATAACATCAGTATTTCAATTTTATACAAGTAAACATTTCAAATGAGTATATGTGACAAATTTTTTATTTGGAAAATTGAACCGGACAGTATTCAATTGTCATAATGCACATAACAAGCGTCAGGTCTGCAGTTCTCAAAGTTTCGCGGGAAATACGATTCGCGCCAAAACTATTGCCTTTGTACATGTTTATACGACATATCCGGTTTTCTTGCGCCGGGGACAATGGGCCGGCGAGAGATTTTTAAATCGGTCTTCATCAACACCGGAATTTTTAGAAGTTTGATAACTGTGTTGTTGTGTTTAAGGTCTGAAGGTTCTAGTTTCTTGTAAAGGTAGTATTTCAAGTCTTACGTTTGTGGTTTTTATGAAACTTTTGAATTTAGTAACCCTATTTTGTTTTGTGTACAAAGGCGACCGCTGCTGCTGAACAATGCCTAGGATAGCTAGGAATGTTATAAAAGCAAGATTGTCTCATGGAACAAATTTGGCAACTGCTTTTTCAGACGATCAAAGACATATGTTGACTCCTGTCACCAAATCGCTGTCTCCATTTTATCAGCATAACGATGTTCACTCTGCACCTCCAGCTATTATTATGGATGAATATGGACAAACTCCAGATCATTTTTATTTGGCAAGAAATCCACCAAAGCCCCCGTCCAGCAGGAACCAAGTAAGTTCTTTCGATTTTCTCACTGTCAGTTATTTGTATATAGTGGTTACATGCTAGATATCTAAATATAAGAATTATTTACTGACAACTGTAAATTACGTAAAGGATCTAATTTTTAAGAGCTTTTTTTTTTATCTTTCGAAACTTATAGATTCATTTGTAAAAGTGTTTATAATTACATATTAAAGGTTTTATAATTACTTTTTGTAGACTCTAAATTTGATTAATAGAATTTATGACAATAGTGATTAAGTGTAGAAAATGCTTGAACCATGAAGTATTTGTAAATCTCTAGTGTAAGAATATGATTCAATATTAAATATCCTGTTTAGGCAGCATGAAGTTGACAAGTGTTTTGCTGAACTTAGTATCTAATTAATCAGAAAGAGAAACAGTTATTAGTGGGGTAGAAAAGTGTAATATTTAGTGGTGTACCCTTATAATTTATTTCCATGTGGAAGGCATATCGCTTTTTTTTAATTTGAATGTACTGATTTAATGCAGTATTTCCTACATATATAATTTTCATGTGCAGATGTCATGATATATATATAGTTCCAAAATTTATTCAGCACTTTTTTTTTATCCAGAAACACTATTCTATTTTTAGATAAAACTGTGACAAAGTTTATTACTTATAAACATTTATTATGACATTGTTACTAATGTTTTGGGATTTCAACATATCTTGAAAGAAGACAATGATGGAAGTGGGATGGTGATTGAGTTTAAAGGGCACAGTAGGGCCATATGTATCCTCTATAACAGGGGTACTCAAACCATGGCCTGTGGGCCACTTCTGTCCAGCCAGACCCTTAATTGAGGCCTGTGAACATGACGAAGCTTCCAAAAAATATTTTAAAGTAATATATATAATAGTGCGACATGTACCAAATTTTCAAATTGGCCCACGACTTCCAAAAGATTGAGCACCCCTGCTCTATAATATACAAGTCTGCTGTATTAAAAAAAAATAGAAATAGTGGAATATTTCCTATTGAGACCAATTTTCCCTATACATTGACACTAACATACAGTTTTTAAAGCACATTTGTGGGAAAAATGAGCAACTAGTATCAAAATATAACCAAAAGCTGTCTAGTGAAATAAATAGGAAAGATTGCAAATAATGCAGTCCATTACGTAGGCTTTTTTCAAATATGCAGGCACTCTTGTGAGTGTTCATTTTCAAGAGTGGTTAAATGTGTCCTGGTGGCTGAGTGATTAGTGCATTTGGCTAGTGATCAGAAACAATTAGGTAAGGCATAGACGTTAGTGTTGTCTTTCTGCTGAGATCTTTCCTTCCTTACAGATCTCTGGTGTATTAAACTGATAGGTTCCTGTCAGACTTATGTGGCAAGCAGTTGTTTGAGGAATAATTTATTTTACCTTCATTTATATATTTCCTCTCTTGACAAGTGAAGTAACTTTAAAAAGATATTATGGATTGTAAGAATATAATTTATGTGTTTGTAGACCTCTGTGGCAAGCCGCTGCTTGAGGAGGTATTTATTTTATTTAGAGCAAAAAATGAGACAGGAAAAATATTTGAAAAGTAACAATTTTATTTATGTACGTTACTATATAATTAAAGTTTACTCTTTTGTGTAATGTTAATTTTATTACATTCATTTGTATGGAATTTGGTAATGTAATAGTATTATTTGTTATTCATTAAAATCGCTACACTAATTTGAGTTACACTTGTTTTTAATATCTTTATGGTTGCAAAATATGAATAAAACAAATTTATGTTTCTATAGAAAAAAATATTACAGTGCTGTTGTGTATGTCTGCTTGAAATGTTCATTCTTGCTTATTGTTAAAATACACATTCAATGAAAATTGGGTACTTCTCTGGAAAAGCTTCTAGCCATTCTGTTTTTACATATAGCTGTTTTCTACTATGGCCATCTGCATGTTTCTAGTATAAAGAAATATATAGCAAAAGATGTGTTGAAAAATAATCTTCCTGCTTTATATAAAAAAAAAAACCTCCAGAATAAAATAGATATTCTTTTTTAATGAATTTTAAGTTATAGACTAAATTGTGAAATATTTAAATTTTGCTACATTAGGGGGAGGGGGTTGTTAATTGTCTAGAACAGCGGTTTTCAAACTTCGGAAGCCCGAGGACCCTTTTTCATTTAAATTTTTTGTCAGGGACCCCTTGCTTATCAATTCATGTTTTCATTATTTGAGAAAAATTACACAATTAAAATAAAAGTTTTGTTTGTTACAAATAATTTAGTTATACATAAATACAAGAATAGTAAATAATGTGTTTCTTTATAAAATAATTGAATTCACAAATTAATTGTTGTTTGTTTGGGCAGTGGGGAGAAGCCTGGAACCTTAAACATAATGAGGCCAACTTTATTTCTCAAATGGTTTGTGAAGGAAGATGCTTTTTTTTTTTTGAAATTATAGTAGTAATGTTTGGCTTAATGGAAGAAAGTTGAATTCTTAGATCAGGTTCTACATCTAATCAGTTTCTGTATTTTGATTTTATATATAAAAGAATGTGGAATGCCCGTTCGCATAAATATGCTGTGCAAAATGGCATCAAATACTTCAATGCTTTTATGGCTAGATTAGTATAATCAGGTAACCAAAAAATCTGCCAGATTATGTTGGTTGAAACTTAGTTTCAAAGAGATGTCACATGACAGCTCTACGAGACTCTTCTTCAGATGAAGTTAAATTTTTGGTATCGTTGACATCTGTATTAAATGGATCTCTGATCCAGATTTTACCAGAATCGGAAGAAGGAAAATATTTCTTGAAGCTGTTTTTCAATTCCTGTAAATGTTCAGTGGAAACATTTCTTAGTTCATCAGAGAGATTTTCATTAGAAGTTTCAATAAAATCGTTGAGTGTTGGAAATGACTCGTATATGCAGTTATGAAGATGTTTTGACCACATTTTTTTTTAGAATAGCTTGCACTTTATCTTCAACTTTGAATATATGTAGTTACAGTTACACCTTGTAGGCTAACCACGAAAATTCATTGAAACGTTCACTAAGATGAAATCGTGTATCTAATAAAAAAATTCTTATTGCGTAATTCAAACAAGCGGTTGAAAACTTTTCCCCAAGACAGCCATCGTACTTTGGTATGTAATAAAAGCTGGTGATGACTGCTGCCCATCTCCTCACAAAGAACTTAAAAGATATGGGACAAACCTTGATAAAATTAACCACTTTAATCACCTCATCTAATGCTGTCTTCAACTTTGCGTGCATTTTTCAGGCAACTAATGATTCTCTGTGTAAGCAACAGTGATTCCATGTAACTGCAGGTGCAAGAGCCTTAACACATGCAAGCAATCCACTGTATTTTCTGGACATTGCACAAGCCTCATCAATGCTAATCCCTATACATTTTGACCATTCATTTTAAATTTTTTTATCATGAAATTGTTCAAATTATTAAAAAAACTTCAGCAGTAGTATGTGTTGGTAATGCATGGCAAAATAAGAAATCTTTGTGAATCTTGTTATTGAATAAATCCAAGCAAATTAGCATTATTAGCGACATCTGTACTCTCATCTAATTGTAGTGAATAATATTGACTTTTATGTACTCTTGTAATTAACTGCTCTTTTATATTATTAAACATTTCCACAATTCTACACTTGACAGTGTCGTTTGATAATGAAATCATGTTTAGTTCTTTTGTAGATATGTCTCCCAGCATAGCAGAGGTCATTACTTTTGCAGCTGGTAGAATTAGTTCCTCTGCTATAGTGTGAGGTTTTCCAGACTTTGCTATTAGTAAAGATACTTGATATGACGTAATCATAACTTTTTCGTTGTTGCAGCTAGTTGCAATTTTTTCGATTGATTTTTGGCTTGCATGCAGTTCTCGCTGTTTTATTTTAAAATACTTGACAGATTTCCCTTTGTGTTCCTTATGTTTAGTTTCTAAATGCCAATGAAGTTTGACTTGTTTCATACATTCATTTGATAATATATTGTAACAAAGAATACATTGTGGTTGTTCGGCATCATTTGGACATATTTATGTAAATCTGAATGATAAATATTCTACACTATATCTTTGTATTTAACCTTTTGATTGGTGTGTCCCACTTGCTTTTGAACAATATGCATCTTCATTTGGGTTGTTATGATTACTTTTACATTTTAATAATCAGCCAGAGTTCAACCAGTGATCATTATCTAATTTTGGGCTTATTATATTAATGAAAGAAAGTTCATAAAACAACACTGTTGTTGGTTCAACTAGTCAATATAACTCAAATAAGCAGTAATGTGTGAACAGTATGAAATACAGTAAGAAACTGAAGTAAAGGACATCTCATGTTTACATTGTTATGTGCAGTCGCAATAACCAACTTTGGCAGAGAGGACCAGAGCACATTTCCGACAACATGTGCACTATCCATTTCATTCTAATATCTCTCTGTCTGTCTTTTACACATATGCTTAACTAGCCAAATGGTTATTGTATTGATTCAGAGTGCAATAAATAGGCTATAAAACGTATTCCTTTACACTTCTGTATGTTCAAAAGTTGAAAGTATTAATTCACAAAAACTTAATTTAGAAAAAGATTTTCTAATGCTTAAAAATAATTTTTTTTTAAATTATTTAACATATATTTCAGACATTGTTGGTGAACCCATGGGTATGCCTTCGCGGACCACAGTTTGAGAAACACTGGTTTGGAATACAATGCAATAGATACTGCTGCTGCCATTTTCCCCCAAATGTAGCTCCTTCCATCACCATCATCATCATCTCAAAACCAAAGTACTACTACCCTATCTGTACATTTACTACGGATGGATTTTTCATAAATAATGCTAAAGCGTAACTTCCTCGTTAACATCTGAATCATTAGCAACAATTGGAAAATAAGTCACCTCTCCTGAGTATAGATGATGCAAAGTCCACCATATTCACTGAAAGATTTATAGGTCGCATCGTGGAAGCAAATTATTGTCTGATGGGTGGCTTAATGGTAGAGTGCGCTGGCATGTAACTGGAGAGTTGCGGGTTCAAGTCCTGTCTCATTAGCAATAATTTTTTTCACATTAGCATTTATATGTGAACCAATTTTATCAAATTTCACAAGAAAATACAAAGATAATGTGAAAAGTCATGAAATTTTGGGCCAAAATAAATGTAGGAAAATACATGAAACAGGGGTTGTTTTGAATGCAAAATGTCTGGTCAACAGGAGATTTTAATGTGAGTTGTAAAATCAACCCAGTCATGCATTGGTCTATTAGTTCTATCTGTACATTTTTGATGGCCACAAATTGTTTCTTTATCTTCACTTGTCTGCTCATCTAGTTGTCTTTTGAATATTCCTGCTGCATAGACAATGTTTTGCTTTTTGAGCAACACATTTCATTCTAGCAGTATGCCGCCCTGCCCACAGTCAGTAGAGGACACCGATAGGCTTGGAAAGGCCACCATCCATCGGATGGGATGTTAAGCCATGGCCCCGTGTACAGGAGAGCCATACCCCTGTACACATTAAAGTACACGCTGGATGGACTTGGCGGGAGGCTACCATCTGTCTCCCAGCAGCTGTTCCAGTGGGTCCCCTCCCCTAACCTTCTCTGAGACTTCAGGGTCCTTGTGACCTGGTCATTTAGCCCATGCTGGGCAAAACAGTGTTGCTCAGAGGTAAAACAATCCACAACTCTAGCAGTGTGAGAAACTTATGACTATTCCAGAGAACCATAATGCAATTAATAACACCTGTTGTTTTTCCCCATATTATGTCATACATCAGAAGTCTCCAAAGATTGATAATCCAGCCCTTGAAGTAAATGATGAACTGAAAAATTCAAAATTAATTTTCTGACAAATATATTGTTGGATGTGCTATTAAAAAAGCAGGCACACAGTTCTCATTACAATCTAAAATGTATGTAATCCTTTATTTTAAAAAATAATTGTTTCTCACTCACTTATTTTTTTTTTTTAAAAAAAGCCTCTTTTTGTATTCAGGTAAATAATTATTTGGAATTATCCAATTAGCATTTTTATTGGACCTTCTCAGAAAATTTTAATGACCCATGTAACCCTTTCATGAATGTGTTTTCTTGATATATGCTACGTTACATAAGCTTTAGACATAGAAGATCTTATAAAATGTCATTTCAGCCCAGGCTTGGATCTGAGAAAAATAAAGAAAGGGTAGAGGGCTATATTGAGTCAAAAAGAACCAGAATGACATTCTGGTATAAAGTTTTTAGCTCAGTTCTAGTGATTTTTAACAAATTTCTCAAAAAAATACAGGTATATTTTTCTCTTCCATTCTGGCAACTAGCATTCCCAAAGAATGGGAGCCCCCTTCCCATCCAGCCCTGGCTCAGCTTCTAGAAAATCACCAATGCCCTGCTGATAAAAAGTTTGATGACCTCTGGTATATATTGTGCCATTGATTTTTTTTTTTCTGTTCTAGATGAACGTTCAGAGTATGTTTTAGAAAATTATAGATACAAAAGCTATATTAAGTATTGCATATTAATGTTTAATTGAAAATTGTTAATTTCTCAATGATTTTTCTTATCTAAATATAAAACATATAATGTATATAATTGTGGAAAATGAAATAAAACAAAACATTTTAAAGAATGAACTTTTAACTGGAGCAGCAAATTGAGAGAGATGCAAAAGACTGAAAGCAACTAATAATGTGTCTAAATGTAGCATGACTACTCCTGGGTTAAAGTAATTGCTGTCTGTCTCACACGACCTTTATTATACACTGAGTTGGCTTTGCATTAGCAACACCCCCCTTGTGTTGGAATGGACCTATATATGGCACTTGTGTTGGATGTTGGCTGAAGATCAGTACTAGCTAATATATGATGATTGCACACATGGCAATCAGTTTTTGCATTATTTCAAAGAAGAATGGGCTGGCATTATTATCTTTCCAACTTTGAATGTGGTATGATTATGGGAGCTCAATGTTCTGATACTAGTATCTTGACAGCAACCACCATAGCAAAATGCCCCCATTCTGTGGTGTCACGAGTCTACCTGGCTCAGTAGCAGTTGAACAACCATCCAAAGGTCACATATGGGACAGCCATGGTGAGCAATGTGTGTCCTGTCACCGAATAGCAGCAATGCAGCACAGTCACCCAGCCCATCATCCATTACAACGTTGGAATGGTAAGACCAATATCCACATGGACAATGTCCTGGATATTAGCTTATATGGGCTATGACAGTTGATGGTCTTCATAGGTACCCATGCTCACTGCGAGACAAGAAACTGCCTTTCATGGGCTCATCAGCACCAACACCATACCACTGATGTGTGAAAATCTGTTACCTGGTTAGATGAATCCCATTTCCAACTCCATCATGCTGATTGGTGTGTTTACATTTGGAGAAAGCAGCATGAAGTCATGGCACCAGGATGCACCATCAGTGTTTGGCAGGTTGAAGGCAGTGGTGTTATGGTTTGGGGACTTTTCATGGCATGCTCTGCATCCACTGATCACAGTGAATCAACAAGACTGCTTTGGTTTGGTTTGTTTTACCTCTGAGCGGCACTTTTTTGCACACCATGGGCTAAATGGCCAGGTCACATGGACCCCAAAGGCTCAGAGAAGGTTGGGGGAGGGGACCCACTGGAACAGCTGTTGGGAGACAGATGGTAGCCTCCCGTCAAGGCCATCCAGCGTGTTCTTTAACGTGCACAGGGTATGGCTCTCCCGCACACGGGGCTACGGCTTAACGTCCCATCTGATGGATGGCGCCCTTTCCAAGCCCATCGGTGTCCCCTACTGACCGTGGGTAGGGCGGGGAATTTTTGCAGAAATAAATCTCAACGCTGACCCAGCTGGGACTCGAACCTGGGAACTACAGATTACGAGCCTGGCACGCTACCGACTGAGCCACCCCCGCCCCCAACAGGACTGCTTGCATTTCTATCATCGGCAATAATAAGTACACACCTTCATGATGACAGTGTGTCCAGACAACTCCAGCATCTATCAACAAGATAATGTGCCATGTCATACAGTCTGGCAAGCTGCAAACTGTTTTCAGGAACATGTAAATGAATTCTCCAACCTCCCATGGCCACCCAACTCGCCAGATCTCAAGCATATCTTGGACATACAGAAAAAAGCAATTTGATGCTCTGACCCTGACCATTCACCTGGCAATGTGCAGGCATTACAGGATACCATTACAGGATACTGTGGGACGAATAGGTAGAACTACCACAGGATACCTTGCAACACCTTGTGGAGTCCATGCTCCAGTGTGTACAGGCTGTATTACAGTTAAAAGATGGTCCCACAAGGTATTAGATAGTTGTTTCTAATGCAAAGCCAACTCAATTTATTGCAACACAAGTCATAAATACATATTTTTTCTTTGCAAATAATTACTTGCTCACTTAGCATTATCTATCCCTTCACTTTATGTGCTCAAGTAATCCTTGATACATATATGCATAACTTGCTATTGCTTTCTAAATGTGTATAATTTACCTACTAGTTCTATTTGTCTTTCCTTCCATTTTATTTCCCTTTCATGTTCTAAGGTCAGAAAATACTCAAGTTAGTCGATGTGCAGCATTAATGAAAGGTTAATTAAAACTTACAGTTAAATTTAAAATTAAGATTGAGGATTTTAATTAAAAATCAATCCAAAGTGAATGCACAGTATTCCCTGTTAAGATAGACATCAAACATTAATTAATAGATTCTGGGGGGGGGGGGGAATTCATTGCAGACATGGCAGGAATCAAACCCGCCATGTCGGCGATGATTTTTTTTTTTTTTTCAGAATCTATTAATGTTTGAAGACTTTAATGTTATTCCCACCAAAGATGATGAGAAAGATAGATTTTATAGACAACTTGAGGATATTTTGAATTCTGTCAAAATATTACCATTTTCTAGGTGACTTATTCATCAGCCTTGGAACTGGTAATCTTATCTAGTAGATGGAATTCAAACTCCTTCACCAGGAGCCATTAGTAACTTGTGATGCACAATTGGCAGAATTGTTGAAATTTACTCCTGCACCTGAAGTAAAAGTAAGAACAAGACCAATTTAGATGAGCCAAAATTTGAAATGGACTCATCCAAATTGTGTGCTATTTCTTTGCCTTTATTACCCTTTACCAGCTATTGGGAGTGTCCCAATATGTTAAAGGATTAAACCTCAACCAACATGAGATATAACTTCTTAATAAAAAGAAAATTAAACTTGCGATTTCTCACTTTCAGCATCATGGAAAAATGTTCTTGTGGGATTTGTAACCCCCACCTGAGTAATGAAGGATTAAGGTAAGTTTCAAAAATATGACTTACTTTTTTTTTGAGCATATCTCACATTCCTCACCAGCTATTAATTCATTTTGAGTTTTTTGTGTCTTCTTGCTTATTGTAAATTGCAATTTAAGCAGCTTATGAATATTTAACTGTTTATAGCACATCCAGCAGCATTGCTTCATCAACTATTTTATTCAGTATATAGTGGTATCAGGCATGTGTTATTAACCACATTGATATTGATCAAACATACTTTGAAGTCACTTTATTAATTAGTTTTTTGCTGCTTTTAAAACTTTTTAATCAAGTGCATGACATTTACTATCATAAACAGGATACATTACACTTTCCTTAAAAAGCAAGACAATCCAACTTAGGGTAGGCCATTGTCACCATAGTGGTATTGTTCATTAATTTGAGTCTTAAATGGCAAAACCCTGTAGCAGCATCAGATTTTGCATTGTAGCAAAACCTAAAACTGTTATAAAGTTTGATTATATATTTATTATTTGCAAATATATTAACAAAAGTGTAAATTGTGTATCATAATTGCAGGAATTCCTATAGCATTGGATCAGTTTTTGACTTACCACAAAATTCTGCTTCTGTAAGGCATTTAGAGTAATATATAACTTGCTATTTTGCACACAGTTCTTGTGAAGTGTTAGAGCCATAGTCTGTTACAATGCTCTTCCTGTAGACAGTTCCAAAGAAAGTTGGTAAGCTTATCATAGCTCAATTGCACTGCAAGTAAAATAGGTCATGAGCAAGATGACCCTAGGATGCTCTTGGGTGGGTTTTGTGGCATAATTGATTTCAGCTTGCCCACTCTATGGCACACTATTTAGTTCCTTCTGTGTGTACTATAAAACTCCATTTACTCATCCTATTTTTAGATGATGTTTTAGATACTTTTGCATAGTTTTAGCTAGCTTCTGACTTTCCCTTTTCACCATTGCAAAAGACTACCAAGCAGTATCATCTTTGTTTTCAATAGGTTTTTACATCTCTCTCATTCAATATTGAAAAAATAAAGTAATGCAAGAGTAGTTAACAAAATTTGTTTCCTAACATTATAACTTCATCTAAAAGAAAAACTTACAAAGAAGCATCTACCATTACCTCAGGAACATTCAAAGGGATTTTTCTTTCAGCTTCAATAATAGTGATATGTAACGCTTTTCAAATGGGTTGATTATTTAAGCTTACTTAGTTATACACACCAATATATTAATTTTTCATCTCTTTGAATTTTGATGAATTGCACTCCTTTTGTAGTGTTATCCTAAATCCTCTTTTGCTATCCAGCTGTTTACTCTTAGAAAATGCTGCAGAACTTGCAAGTTTATTGTAAATGTTAGATCTCTCTTGCTTTATGAAAAAAAGATATTAATTTAGTTTCATGTCTGTTTTTTTTTTTCCAAAAAAATTTTTTTTTCAAGGGAGTTTAATAGTTTTACACATTACTAGAAATTTGAAAATGAATATTTTGATTAAAAATATGCATTAAATTTGCTAATTGCATATCTGATTAATGAAAACATCGAGGATTTGGGTGACATTATTTATGTGACAGCAACCAATCTAAGCAAGGGATTTAAAAAGTAAAAACTAATATAAATACAATAATATTTCAATAATAATACTTTTAGATATCCCACACAAGAAATCGATAGACTTTCCATCATATATATGAAATTTATTTCTTCTAGTTAATAGTTTTGTTTCCTTATGGTATATTTAATTTAAAAAAAAATAGGTGAAACGAAGACTTGATCTTGAATCATCAGAAGCAAGTGATAGTGAAGGATTTAGGACACCACGAGCAAAAAGAGGAAGACCACCATCAATACATACTGCTAGTCCCAAAGGTAAGTTAAAACACTAATTTTCATTACTTGTGTGAAATGTCTTAATGAAAATCATTCCAATATAGTCAAGATTTGAATAAGATAAGATATATGTATATATTGGAGCTAGTTATTACATTGGATGGAATGTTAAGTGTAGCTCATTATGTAGAAGAGTCATATTCTCTGTGGGGTGGGGGTGGCACAGTTGGTAGCGCGCCAGGCTCGTAATCTGTAGTTCCCAGGTTCGAGTCCTAGCTGGGTCAGCGTTGAGATTTATCTCCGCAAAATTCCCCCGCCCTGCCCACGGTCAATAGGGGACACCGATGGGCTTGGAAAGGCCGCCGTCCGTCGGATGGGACGTTAAGCTGTGGCCCCGTGTGCGGGAGAGCCGTACCCTGTGCACGTTGAAGAACACACTGGATGGCCTTGAGGGGAGGCTACCATCTGTCTCCCAACAGCTGTTCCAGTGGGTCCCCTCCCCCAACCTTCTCTGAGCCTTTGGGGTCCATGTGACCTGGCCATTTAGCCCATGGTGTGCAAAAAAGTGCCGCTCAGAGGTAAAACAACCCAACCCATATTCTCTGTGTTAACCCAGCAAGTAGTTTTTAGCACAAGTCAGAGGAAAGTCATATACACAGTTGTATCAGAATAATAGGACCACCTACCATAGTATATGTATGGTAGGTGGTCATATTATTCTGATATAACTGTGTCTCCCTTCCTCCCTCCCATATTGATATACAATGTCTTTCAGTTTAATATGCATTAAAAATCATTGATTTTTAAGGAGGATACACTAATATAATATTAAAGTCAGCAGGTAATGCTGTGATTGTCATCTATGTTTAAATAATTTAATTCAAAACTTAAAATCCTCAATTTTTTTTTAAGAAATTATTTTTTCAAGGATTAAAATTTATATACATACTGAACAAATTTTACTTGATCTGTTCGTAAATTTGAAAGGTTCCCTCTTTTTAGTAATCCTTGTCTTGGATCACTCTTTAAAGGAGAAAAAAATTTGCTTTTGAATCTCAGAAAATTTTCAACTGATTGAAGTTAAATTTGTAGGGTTTACATAAATTGTTAAATTGAAGGAACTGCCAAAAATTCCTAAAATCTCTTCAATAATAGTGAAAATTAATTTTTTGATTATTTATTCCACTGTCCGTTCAATTCACAATGTTGGAAATGAATTCCTCTTAATGAGAGAATGGCAGGTCAGGGTACTTTTCACTGTATCAAAGAAAAATTCTCCAGCCCTCTTAGTTACTGATAACTCTCTCTCTCCATGCTACAGTTATCTGTTTTATCCGAGTTTTCAGAAAGGAGATATTTGTGGGCTTGAAAAGACTGTCGTTGCCTGTTGGATGGGATGTAAAGCCATGGCCCTATGTACAGGAAAGTCATAACCTTTACATGATTAAAAAACATGCTGGATGGCCTTGATCCTTGTTGGGAGGCTTCCATCAATCTCATAAAAGCTGTCCAGTGGATCCCCATCTCTAAACCCTTGGAGTCCTTGTAACTTTGCCATTTTAGCCTATTGTGTGTGAAAAAAGTGCTGCTCAAAGGTAAAATATTCCCCCTTCTTCACTCTAAACTAGTTGATGTTCAGTGATAACATACTGATATGCCCTGATAAGCAGAGGGAAAACAAGCCATTTCTCCACTGCTTATCAGGGCATAAGACCATATATTCTAGTTTTCCTTCCATTTGGGGGCAGGGATGTCTCAGTAGTGTGCCAGGCTTGTACTCTGCAGTTCCCAGGTTCCAGTCCCAGCTGGATTGGCGCTGAAATTTATCTCTGCAAAACTTCTCACCCTGCCCACGGTCAGTAAGGGACATCAACAAGCTTGGAAAGGCTGCCGCCCATCAGATGGGATGCTAAGCTGTGGTCCCATGTGCAGGAGAGCCATATCCTATAAATGTTAAAGAACACTAGATGACCTTGATGGGAGGCCCCACTCATTGAGGGGTGAGCATGGTTCAGTTGGTAGCATGCCAGGTTTGAAATCTGCAGGTCCCAGGTTATAGTCCCTCCTCGACAATACTGAGTTTTTTTTCCATGAAATTCCCCACTCTGCCTTTGGTCAGTAGGGGAACCAGTGGGCTAAGACCTTTGGGTGGGACGTATAGCCATGGCCCTGTGTGTTGCAGAGCCATACCTGTGTCTGTTAAAGAACATGCTAGATGGCCTTGATGAGAGGCTTCCATCTGTCTCCCAACAGCTGGCCAGTCCTCCAACCTCCTCTGAGCCTTTGAGGTCCTTGTGACCTGACCATTTAGTCCATTGTGTGCGAAAAAGTGCCTCTCAGAGGTTAAAACAACCCAAACAACTTCCTTCCATTTATAAACTGGCATGCAATGTATTGATTTTTATAAATTGCTTGTTTAAAAAAAAATTCTCTCTTTAACAGTTTTTGCTAAAACGCATGCAATGAAATTAATGATACTGCATTCAGAAGTGAAAGTTGATGTTCTTTCCCCAGAAATATTTTTTTGTTATCATTCCTAACTTTGAAAGTAAAATGCAAGAAGATTCAGTCACTATTGGAGAATGGATTTCCCCAGCCTTGATTTAAAGGTGTAATATTTTTCCATTACCATCTGCTGAAATCTTGTTATCCTTGAATGGAAACCAGCTTATTATTCAAATAAGTGTTCAGGTTTTCAGTATCCATTTCTAACAATGGAAAAATAAACACTTTAGAAGGCCAATACAAATTTTCTGAAAATATGGTCCTTGGGTACATGTATGGAAATATGCATATAATAACCTATGCATGGGGATCAGATGAACCAGTGAGGAATGCTGTGACATTACAGAAGTGACCTTGCTAGCACATAGAAGTGTAAAAAAGTCATGTAGTTGGTGTGGTAAACAATTCATTATGACTCAGAGAAAATGCTGCTATTAGTATGAGCAGTTGTCTGATTTCAGAAGAAATGATGCATCACTGGGCAATGTGAAGCAGGAAGGTGGCACATCTTGTAGGGTAGGAATTTTCAAGCTATTTTTTATGGAGCATTTTTACTATAATTTTACTCAAGCAGCGAAAATTTGATGGAGTTCTGTGAGAAACTGATACAAACTAAAAAAAAAAGCCCAAGTGTTTCAACACTTTTCCCACTCACATATTAGAGTTAGGGGATATTTCCTACCTCCAACAGAATATTAACTTCAAAATCCTTTTATTTCATCTGGAAATATGTCTCATTACCATTAAAATGAACAATTATTTTATGTTTTTGATTTTTTTTTTTAGAACATGGGAAGAATTATTAATTATATAATGAGTGTTAATTTTACCATTTGGCTTACCACCTGTATAAGATTCTATGGTAAAAAAAATAAGTGTTCCAGAGGAGATGGAATAAAAGTTTTGGTTTTAGGAAAGGAGTAATTGAAACTTCGGAAAGTTTAAAAACCCTTGAGTAGGGCATATCTTGTAATGGTGCTATACATACTGATAGTGTTGGGACAAGGCTGGTGCTACCACAAATGTACTGGGCAGCATTTTTTAGTGGGTCAAATTTGTGAATAAACTAACTTGGTTTACTGGGGTAAGTATGATCTATTTTTCAACAAGATTATTTTCAAATACTTTTAAAACGATATTAACTTTAGCTAAATTAATCACTAATAGCTAAGAGCAGACCTAGAGAAAGGGATGGCAGAGTTCAAGCTTGCTCCAGGTGGAGGATATCCAAGTTCACTCTGGCCCTGTGTTGGGATGGATCACATTGAGTTCCTGAAAGGTTCCTGAAATTAAATTGAAGTCTTTAAGACTTCAATTTAATTTTAATTACTGCACTGTGAACCTCTACTGTAATTTTTGAAAGGTTCCTGCCATCCACATATGATATCTGCATGAGAGGACAGACATTTTTTGACATACAGTTTTTGATGTACTTTAAGAATCAAGGATTAATAGCTCTGGCTGTATCTATTGGGTGAATTTCCACGTAAGTACATCTGGAGTCTTGTAATCTAAACAGTTTGATATGGGCTCAAAGTTATTTAAAGATAAAGTAAATTTGAAAAAGTATTTGCACTTAAAATCTGTGCTAAAAAAGAAAACAAAAATGATAACCTGATGAAATTAGAATATGAGTGTGTAAAATGTGATAATATCATGCAGTATTGTGATAAATTTATACCTTGCTTTAAAATTAAATATTATTAAAACTGTATGTACTATTTTATGCAAATAGTATGATAAAAAATGCCAAAATATAAACTCCTTCATGGAATCCTCAAATTTTGGATGATGTCTAGAGTTTCCCAAGTTCTGAATATACTTCTGGTTTATCTTTTTATTGTTTTGTACTTTTTCTTTTGTTCAATCATCTATTTCCAGAGAAACTTATAAAATCAATACAGATCTAATCCAATTGAACTTCCAAAACAAGATTTAACAAAAAATTGCCTATTATAATGCCTTTATTTTGTGAAGTTGGTTTTCTTTATACCAAATTGTAATAGTTCTTTCTACTGATAATCAATGAAAATAAATTTTATCTTTTAAATTTTAAAATTAGAAAATCATTTTTGATATTTTAAAATTAATTTCAATAAAAGAAATTCAGATCATGCATTTTTTTATAAGTACATTGTTTTGTGAATGCAACTTGCAGGTAGACTTGCAATAATGCTTATATTGGACTCATTTTACTCTTTTGTCAAGGACAAGTAATGCTGACCATTTAGTTGCCAAACAACACCCCATAACACAAAGGAAAGCCACTATGCATCTATGTGGCTTTATAGGTGTTTCAGAGAAAGCATTTGTGCTGGATATTAACTCTCATTACAGGTTATTACGATGTCCCAAAATTTAAATGTTTATGTTAGTATCTTCCTTTTCTACTTATGTTTCTGCTATCATTACAGAAACCAATAGTTTCTGTAATGAGATTTATTTCATGCTAATTAATTAAACTTATGCTTTTTCTCCCTAGTGAAATCACCATTAGAAAGGACGCGTTATGATACCTCTTTAGGGTTACTTACAAAGAAGTTTGTTGGATTATTGACTGATGCTTCAGATGGTGTAAGTTTTTAACTCAAGTCGTTTAAACATGAAAAATTTAATAATATGAAAAAACTATTAAATATAGCTTTGACATATTGTATTGCGAGTTAATTTATTTCACTTGGATTATATCCACAGCAAATAGCTAAAAAAAAAACTTGAACCTGATGATAGACCATTCAGTTTTTATGTAAAAAATAATTTATATTTTAAATATATATACCTGAACAATGCAAAATTTTATTGTAACTTTTTGGATCTAGAAAATTTTAGCTGCATGAATCATTTGTGTTTTATAATTTTATCAGAAATATTACTGCACTGAAGTTGAAATTGTAAAGTTTTAGCATATATAGTTTTTTTTTATTAATTATCAATATTTGTGTTTTTTAGTACTGCTGAGATTTGGCCATATATGTGTGAAGTAGTATTATATAAATAAATAAATATATGAAGTTTATGGTGTGCTCCAAGGATATGAAAAATCGGAATTCAGGATTTTATATTAATTTGCTATCACTTAATGCATATTTTGCAATATGTTAAAATAACATTTTATCTTCAGGATAATTATTTGTAAATATTTTCTAGTTTCCACCAAATGTAATTTCTGCATTTAATTTTAAGATGTATAACATGGAAAACCATGCACATAGAACATTACATGAGGGTAAGTCAATAAATAAGATGAATTTAAGTGCAGATTGAAAACAATTTATTCTGGAAACATGTATATACACTACTTTTCAATCTACTCACTTCCTCTCTTGATACATTTAGTCCAATAGCTGACAAATTTTCTGATTCTATCTTAAAAGAGGGTAAAGAGTAGCCAATTATGCACAGCATTTAGAACATCTGTAATTTTCCTTGTCATGCATTATGGCATAAGCTGTCACATGGCTAATATTCAATTTAGCACAAATTTCTTCTAAAATGATATCAGTTCTTACAGGGCAATGTGTTATACATTAACATATTGCCCTGTATCAGGCATTGCTGCTTCGATTGGTCTACTGGGCAATGTTTATCCATTACACTGTGAAAATGTTTTTAAAAGGTTTGCACTAATTGTACACATTTTGATGTTAACAAATGTCCCCATATTGTGTATGCATTCTATGGTAAACTTCACTTGTTTTGACTCCTTCTCACAGAAAAAAAAATCAATGACACTTTACTATTCAACTGCAGAACAGTTTCACAAAAAGGGGCCACTATTTTAACAACTGACTGAATAATAATTGCCATTTTATACAGAAAGAATTAGTAACTGCCATCCCAGTTAGCACACCTGGCTGCTGATCAAAGGGACCCAAGTTTGAGACCTGGGTAAGGCTTGAATGTTTGTATTGTCTTTCGGTTGAGGTCTTGCCTCCCTAACAGACCTTCTCTATGACATATTAAACTGACAGGCTCCTGTCAGACCTCTGTGACAAGCAGATGCTTGACGGGTAATTTATTTTTAATGAGTAACTACATGTTCAAATATGCAGTAATGAAGGTATGGAGTAAAGGATTGCAAGATGGGTGCATATGTCTGAAAAATTCACCTTATTTATTGACTTACCCTCATATATTTTTTCAGAGGACTGGAATAAAGTAATATAGTGAACAATGATAGGTGGTGTTCCAGTTTCCTTAAAAATTTATTTATTATTCTTGAACAGTTTTACAATGACATTTAGATAGTTACCGAATTAATATATTAACCTTTAGACATCGGCTCACCAAAACTCGAAGTGCTCTAAGGAAACGGTGGACAACTGTCCGAATTCTGCCTCTTTCTGCAAAAGGCTGCTAATGGGTTAAGCTATCTGCTCTGCATGTGATGGTAATCTACCTCATTCCTGATCTCTCCCAAAGAGAGCGGCTTTCACCTTCCCCTCATCTTGGCGACTGTCAACATACTGGGATCGATAAGGTTAAGGTCACTGAAGGATGGGAGCTTCGCTTGTGACATTTACAGAAGGGAAAAGTTTTGCTTCTAACATAGAATATAACATTGTTTTTGCATTCTGTATATGCTGTTATTGAAATCTAGTATAAACAATAGAAAATTCCAAAATGTAGATATATTCTACATTAATTTTCTAAAGGTTTCGTAAATGAAGCAAAAAAATTTAAACTCAAATTTCCAAAATGGAAATAAAATAATCAATCACAAGCATATCGATCGATATATTAGCATTTCTGATTTAAATACCAATTTTTTCACTTTTGAGAGAAATAATTATTCTTTTGTTACTTATGTTTAGATATCTTTATGGTGGAGGAGGGGAGGCGAACATCTGTAGAACTCAAAGTTCTTATTTATTTACTTTTTCGGTTTGTTTAGCAATTCTTAAAAAAAATTAAAAACTCTAAATTATGTGAGATATTTTAGTCTATATATATAGTTAAGAGAAAAGACTGAGCTTTTACGTTTTCAACCCTTTTATTTTTTTCGTACATATATAGATAGCCCTAGCAAATAGTTAGTGAATTTCTGTATTATGCAATGGAAAGCAAAATTCGAAACTCAGTGTATTAAGAATAAACTTCATTTCATTGTAATGAAAATGAGCGTAAATTAGAGATCTAAATCTTAATTTTCAGTAATGTTTGTACAGTATTTGAAATTTTAATGTACCTGAAATATTTAAATGCTGCCAGTCTAACAATTTATTTCAAAAATATATGAAAACACTAATAATTTTTGTATCAAACTATTTTCTAAAATAATTGCACATTTGAAAGTGGATCTAAAATTATTTAAAATTTTGTCTATTTCGATGAAGCATTTAGTCAGCTGTGACACTATTTGTTCAATACTTCAGCTGCCATATATCTTTAATATTGAATCAATATTCCAATAATTCGATATTTAGATTGATCTAACTTAGTTTATTATTTATTTTCAGCCTCATCCTTATATAATGTTGACTCTTCGGGAATTTGAGTTTCATATTTTGCTTCCTATTGCCATATTATGGAAATCCTCCAATGATTTGGTAGCACTCTGTATTATTGTTTAAATCATAACTGGAACACACAACACTTCTGGAAAATATGAGATGACTGATTTAAAATAATGAAGTTTTTCATTTTCTGAGATTTTCACTTTTTAGAAGGGTAAATTGAATTAGTGGATGATTGCAAAAATGCAGAGTAATATTTTATAAGCATTTATAAAATAGCTGTTCCATGACCAAGTGGTTAGTATGCTTGGCTGTTGATCAAAAGGACCTGGGTTCAAGCCCCAGTAAGGCATTGATGTTTGTGTTGTCTTTCTGCTGAGGTCTTGCTTTCCTCACATATCTTCTAATATGGTGTATTGAACTGAGAGACTCCTGTTAGAGTTATGTGGCAAGCAGCTGCTTGAGGGTACTATTTATAGAACAAAAAATCTCATTTATTCCTTTAAATGAAAAAAGTTGCGTTCCCTCCCCACTGTTAGAAAAGAGATCACTTATCGTTGTTGCTATTGTAATAACTCTTGACACTCTACCACCAAAATTTCAGATTTCTGCCAAAATTAGATCGCTTGCAATATTCGTGTATAGGTCTGTATTTTTCAGATTTAGCACCCTCTGAAGATGGAAATTTAAATTACTAGGGATTTCCCCATCCACTCTTGAGTGTAAGAGACAAATCATTGTTATTAATGCAGTCCTCACAATCCACCACCAAAATTTCTAGCACATATATCTGCAGCTTCTAACATAATGCATAACGGTACATTTCATGGTTTAAAACTTTGCAATTTTTAACTTTTTTCACTCTTCGTGTGTGTGATTATGGCTATTGGAAGTATTGGAAAGAGCGAATTGTAAAATTTTGTTATTTTCTAGCCAGCAAAAATAGTTTTTATCTCTAAAAGCAAATGAATCGAATGGCTACAGATGGACAGGCAGACAAAGTCAAAAACATTAGCTCGTTTGTTTGCTTTTTAAAAAATGAGTTAAAAAACAAAAGCAATAGAATTAAAATTTAAAAATCTATAAGTGTAATAAAATAAATATTTGCAATATTATTTTTTAAAATATTAAAATATTCCTACACCTCAATACTCTTCAAGTAAATATCAAGAACAGGTCCGGATCTAGAAAAGAAAAATGAAAGGGTGGGATTGGCAAGTGGCGCAATCAACCTGAGAAAAGTAAGGGGGGGAGGGAAGGTTGTCATAGAGACTCAATTTCCACTGTAGTGTAAAATTTCCCCCTTTGCTTTAGAGGTTTATAAAAAATGTTTTGTAAAATATGTGAAATATGCAGAAGCTTAAATATTTTTGACCTTCAATTCCCTTACTAGCATTCCCAAATGGGGGGACATAGAACCCTTGTTCCCACCCTCCCCAGCTCTGGCCCTGATCAAGAATTGTGTGCAGAGAGGTTTTCCTTCTGATATCACTGGGCAGCACACAAAAAGGCTTTGAAATGAAAATAGCCAATCTTTACTAATTTCGAGGTGCTGAACAGGATAATAAAATTTGTCGATTGTCTCTTGTTTACGAGAGACAGAGATGGTCAGGTATAAACAACTCAGTCCGCATTGAGTACGTAGGTAACCATTTTGCAATGCTTTATTTTATACTCCAGATTGCAACATATTGTGTTGAATTGCATCAGCCTGCCATATACACAATCCCCGGAGATATTGCATCATTGTCTGATGCAATGTAGTTGAGTTGCATGTCTGATGCATCACTGCTTTACGATCGGGAACAAAAGATGATGCAATCGTTAATTGTAAGCAACATCTCGTAGGGTGAGTAAGTCTTTTGAGCAACTCCCATTGACCCCTGAGTCATAAGTACAACACAAGTGATCCTTGCAGATTTAATCCAGCAGTAGTGATGAGTCGTAACTGTGTTAATAGTGCAGATACATTTTGCTACATTTGTGAGGAAGTGACGTTTGCAAGCCAGAAAAGGGCCATCACTTCAATAGTGAAAGTGGCGTACGAGTTTTATTTTGGATGCAAGATCGGGGACCAGGACAAGCCTGGGCCAAACATATGTTGCAGTATGTGTGCAAGAAATTTTCTGAAGTGGCTGAAAGGTGAAAAAGTGGCAATGCCATTTGCTGTTCCTATGGTTTGAAGAGAGCCAAGCAATCACACAAATGACGACTACTTCTGCATGGTTCCACCTGTTTTGGATAATAGTGTATCCAAATATACAATCTGCTCTCCGACCAGTTCCACATGGTGAAGGCCTTCCAGTTCCTGAATCTCCAAAAGAATTTTCCATTGATTCAGACGAGGAGGGAGGCGAACTGACGTCTGGTTCTCTGCAGCTTTCGGTGTCTAATGATGATCCATATGTCTGCCACGGTGTGCCATCTATGCCACACATTGTTACCGAAGAAGAAATGAAGGATCTTGTTCGCGATCTTGAGCTGTCCAAGGCCAAAGCAGAGTTACTTGGATCAAGACTGAAACAACGGAATCTTCTCAAGGAAAATGTCAGAGTGACTTCGATTCAGGAATCTTCTCAAGGAAAATGTCAAAGTGCTGTAACATGACCCTCAAGAATGGTGACTATTCATAGACTCCTCAAAATGGAGTCTCAAGGTGGTGTTGCTGCATAATGGAAATCGACTTCCATCCATTCTGGCCGGACATGCTGTCTACATGAAAGAAATCTACGACAACCTAAAACAGCTGTTGAACTGTCTTCAATACAGCAAGTATGACTGGCATCTCTGTTGTGACTTGAAGGTAGTGGCTCTGTTGATGGGTCTGAAGCTGGGATGTACGAAGTATTGCTGTTTCTCATGGATGGGAATTTTAAGTGAATGGGACAGCTGAGCAAAGACTTTGCACTACGTGAAGAGAAACTAGCCTCAGAGGAAATCTGAGGTCAGAGAGAAGAATGTGGAACATCCAGCAGTGGCAGAAATGCAGAAAATCCTACTACTGTCCCTACACATCAAACTCAGTGTGATTAAAAACTTCATAAAAGCCATGGACTGGACTGCATCAGCTTTCAAGTACTTGGCTGATAAATTCCCTCGACACAGTGAAGATTAAAGAGGGAATTTTTGTGGGTCCTCAGATCTGCAAGCTGTTCAGAGACCAGATGTTCGACAACCTGCTTCAGAGCGACGAGAAAAGGCTTGGGATGCATTTCGTCTGGTGTCAACTAAATTCCTTGGGAATGTCAGGGTAGACAACTACAAGAAATTGGTTAAGGACATGTTGTCTCTATATCCCAACTTGGCTGCAATATGTCCTTAAAGATCCACTTTCTTCATTCCTATTTAGATTTCTTCCCCAACAACTGTGGCATGGTTAGTGATGAGCACAGTGAACGTTTTCACCAGGACATTGCAATGATGGAGAAACAATACCAGGAAAAATGGTCCACTTCAATGTTGGTGACTACTGTTGGACATGTTGGACCCTCACCAGAGATGATGCTGAGCAGCTGTATAAGCAACGGGCAAAGCAACATCAGAAGTAGAAGCAGAGTTTTACTGATACATGTCATATGTAGTATTACTCTGTTATATGAGAAATTATTGTGGATTTCTCAGAAATTGTAGCCAATTTTGCATTTTCATTGTCATATTTGTGTTCAGCACCTTAAAATCTTTAAGAAATGGCTACTTTTCTCAGAGGCATGACTTTTATGAAAATTTGTTGCCCAGTGTATTCAATTAAATGATTTTCCTTAATAAAAATAATTCATATAGGAACAATAAATTTCATATTTTTTGTTTGCAACAAAGCGAACTAAGGTTGGAAAGACATTTTACTAAAAAGCTTCCAGCCGACTAGCTTCTAATTTGACCTTCAACTATAAAATAATTTAGCTGAGACCTTTGGCTTGCATTCTGCCTGGAAGAGGTCAAGCAGGAATCACATAAAATATCCTTCTGATAGCAGGGAGTTCTGTAGTTGAATTTGGAAACAGAAGGGCTGGATCTAGGAGGAGGAGGTACTGCTTCATCATACTGCTTCATCATCATCCTCAAGCAGCCATGGGCTACGAAGGTCCAACCAGACCGCACAATTTAGTTCTCCAAGTATATCTGTCCTGAGCTATATCTGCTGCATCTGGCCACTGAACACCAATTCTAGCAAGGTCCTGTTTGACATTGTTTTCCCACCGCATCCTAGGTCTCCCTCTCTTTCTGTAGCCATTAGGCACACTATTCATAACCCTGTTCATTAATCTATAATTATCCATCTGGGCAGCATGGCCAAACCAACGGAGCAAAATATGCTGATTAAAGGAGGTTGTCGACTTCTTTGCCTAACCTCATCATTAGTTACAAAATTGAACCACCTAATGCCCAAGATACTGCGTAAGCATCTAGAATCAAAAGCATCTAGTTTCCTGTTATCTAGTTTACAAAGTGTCCAAGTTTCACTACCATAACTGACCCTAGAGAGAACCAAATTATTATACAGCCTAATTTTAGCCTTTAGGTGTATATGCTTATTTCTCCACACTCTGCATAGATTCTTAAAATTCCCAGCAGCAATCCTTATTCATCTGTTAATCTCATGCTGCACATCAACAGTGTCTGTTACAGAGCTCCCAAGATAATTAGACTGTGACACCTGCTCAAGACTGCAACCATTCAGATTAACTGAATCACAACCTGCCTGACCAATTTTCATCACTTTAGTTTTCTCTCTGTTTATAACCAAACCTACTCTACTACCAGTCTCGTCAACAGCTCGAATGAAAGAGTTCATCTCATCAACGTCATTTGCCAAAAGGGCTAAATCATCAGCATAATCTAAATCAGAAATTTTAGTATCTCCAGACCATTTAAGGCCAAAATCTTTCCCTTGAAGTGAATTTCGCATAACATAATCAATAACCAAGCTAAAGAGAAAAGGAGACAAAATATACCCTTGTCGAACACCAGAAGTAATGCTAAACCAGTTGCTACAAGCCTTACCAACTCTCACACACGACTCAGTGTTATTATAGAGAGTTTTCATTATGTTAACTAACTTGTCTGGTATGCCATACAATCTCTCAATGAATCACAAATTATGATGATCAACAGAGTTGAAAGCCTTTTTGAAATCAATAAAATAGCAAGAAAAGGTTTCTGAAACTCTAAACATTTCTCAAGAATCTGCCTGAGTGAAAATATCTGATCTATACATCCCCTACCACTTCTGAATCCACATTGCTCATCACACAATTGCCCATATACCAGATTCTTAATCCTATTAAGCACAATCATGCAAAGAACTTTCCCTGGAACAGAAAGTAGGCTGATACCCCTATAGTTATCACAAGAAATGTGCTCACCTTTTTTGAAAATAGGGATAACAATAGCTCTGGTAAAATCCTTAGGAACCATGCCTTTATCATAAAAGTTATTCAAAATTTCAGTCATCCAAGTGGTAGCTGAAACATTCCCAGCTCTAAGCATTTCCGTAGTAATTTCATCTACACCGGGGGATTTATGAAGTTTAAGTTTAGAAACAGCCAAAGCTTCAGATTGTGTTATAGGGCCAACATTAAAGCCACCAATGCATCTATCATTATTGCAAACAATGGGAGTAGAACTAACCGCATCGTTTAGAACATCACTGAAATGCTCAGCCCACCTAGCCATGACAGAATCCTCACCTTCTATAACCTTATCTTGTTTATCCTTCAATCCCTGTATACCTGTCCGTTTTCTACCACACAAAACATTAACTATCTGGTACAGTTCTCTGCTTTTGTGCTGTCTAACTGCTTCTTCGGCTTTGTCAGCCAAACCATCAAGCCAAAGATTCTTATCAGCAGCTAACTGATCCTCTACATGTTTATTAAGCTCTGTAATGCTTTCTATTAGGACTAGTAGGGTATTGATTAAAGACATTCCTACAATTCTTTCTTTCTGTAATAAGCTCAAGTGCCTTATCACTCAAATAATTTCACCTCCACTGGTCCTTTTTTCCCAAATAGATTGATAGGTTCCAAAAAAGCCTGTTTTAAACAGTCCCATTCTTCCCCAACTTCAATAGTAAGCAAACCATGACTGTCATAATGAATAAATAACTTATCATGGTAAGCTTTAGCTATAACTGGGTCTTTGAAATCTTCAGAATTAAAGGTAAAATTTTTAACCTTAGCTCAGCACTTTTAACAAGGTAATGGTCAGATTCAATTTCACCTCCACTATATGACCTGGTATTCCTAACAGAACTAATCCATTTGCTGTTAATTAATGTATAATCTATCATATTCTTATGCAGCCCATCTGGTGAAACACATGTGTACTTATGTATGAAGAAGTGTTTGTGATAGGTGTTAGTTATTCTCAAATGATTAAGTTTACTTACCTGTAGGAGACATTGTGATTGCAGCTACCAATACCAAAAGGGCCTATCACCCCTCCCCAAAGGTCAGAATCAGTACCAACTTTGGCATTGAAGTCGGCTAGAACAAGGGTAATATCTCCTTTCTTGACAGAATTCAAAATATCTTGAAGTTGTCTGTAAAAACTCCTTCTCATCCTCAGTGGGGGCATAACAGCAGATAACATTCAAGTCTTTAATGCTTGCCTGAAATTTTGCTGTAAGAAACCTTTTGTTAATGCACTCGTATCCTAGAAGAGCATCACTAGTGAGTCTGCTGAGAAGCAGACCCACTCCTTGGTAATGCTTATTATCTTCCCTCTCTGAAAAGAGAAATTTAAGATTATTTTTAAGAATCTGACCTATATCTGTCCATCTGGTCTCTTGCAAGCTGAGAATATCTAAATTATAATGGTGAAATTATTGTGTGAGGAGGGCATCAAGAGAGTAAGCTCTGTGGAGAGTCCTCACATTCCAACTACCTATGGAGAGAAAATGGTTAGTGGGATGTTTAAAGAAACTATGTTTATTGAGAGAGGGAGTGCCAACAATATCAAACAGCCCCCTAATTGTAAGCATGGGGGCAAAGACCCGTTCCCCAACCAATAAAGGCTGAAGCCATCTACACTTAAAGACTTCCTCCAATGTAGAATTTGACAATGCCCGTAGAAGCAAAGAGTTCAGGTGCCTGTGGATGACCTCTGCTCAGAATTATCCACCAGTTGATAAACATATTCCGTGAATCTATTCATTTGGGGCTGTCAACCCACAAACAAATAGAAAACGCAGCAGAAGATTTTCCCTCCACAGCCACCAGCGCAGCAAATTCAGGATCTATGTTCAAGCTCAGTCTTATTTCAGTCCAGTAGGTATAAATGGTCAGCACCAGAGCCATGTGTGGTTGACCACTCCTCAGCAGGAAAACAAAAGTACAAGGACAACATAGTTGTCCAGATCAGTAGCATAGCTAGCTCTCCTTCCAGTGACTATCTAGCTACCATTTATAGACCACATACTGCCTATTTTAGTCTGAAATATTTTCAATGAGAAATTTATTCAGAAGTTATTTGCAAAGATGATAATTTCAAGAAGATAATTAGTTTAACTTTTAATAATTAAAAACAAGTTTAGCATTTGGGCTGGATGAGTTCTTTCAGAATGGGTAATTGTCATATGAATTGACAGTTCCAGCAGTAATTGTTTGACCTGGAGTCTACAGTGAAGCTAGGAAAATAAGGAATCTTATTAGGAGTTGAAAGATTCCTTCAACCACTTCTAAAAATTGGTATCATCTGCTACAATGACAGAAAATGTTAAAACCACCCTGAGAGAAGAAACGAGAACTTCTGATGTTCCTTAGGATTCTTCAAGTATGACAGAGTTATTGGTGTAGGATTGCATTTCTCAAACTTTAATGCTTCAACCCCTTTTCAAGCTTTAGTTCATCAACAACGTTTTTATTTGATAGAGGGATATTTTGAAATAGAAGTCTTTAATTATTAGTTTAAGAAAATTAGTTTCAGTAAAAAATATTTTTCCTAAGGACTTAATGACCTACTGGTTGAGATGCATAGATTTACAGCAGAGAAAAGTGTATAATACTGAAATTGTCCGCAGATGTTTACAGATTATGAAATAACATCTCAGAAATGGTCAGAGCCATTCCTATGCAGCACATGAAACTTCAGTTTAAAAAAAAATGTATGGTTTGAATTTTTATACTTAGAAAGTGCATATTTCATAGTTAATAATTGTTTACCTTTTAAATTTGTGATTAATTTCTGTCAGTAGTGGTTGGTCACTTTCAAATGAACTTTCTCATAGTTAATTTTACAGTTGAGTTTGATCTGAATAGTCACACACTTTTTGCCTAATGTTTTGAAATGCATTCAAATATTAAACATAAAACTTATTTTATTGGAGGAGTTTGATAGCATTTACCAAGCAATGGACATTTTGATTTTTCATTTTACTATCTTTTCTGCTTTAAACTTATTTTGACAATTCAATAATTTTTTATTGTTTATTGAATATATATTACAGTATAGGAAAAACAATGTTTTTAAATCATAGCCACCAAGTTTCCTCAATAAAGGAGAAGCAAGTGGTTTTAGTTCTGGAATTGCTCCTGTTATTTGCTTATAGGAATACTGCTGCTGCATGTGGTATTTTTTATGAGTTAATATTAAAATAGTTTTTTTAGCAATATGTTTATATGTAATATTGTAAATTCCTACATCATCATTAGTAATTACCAATGAATGATTGTGTTAAATTCATATAGAAAATCACAATAATTTTTAAATATTTTAGAGGATTGGGTTTGGATAGATTTGAAGTTTTCCTGCTGCTGAAAGTAACATTCTGATAAGAGTTTTCTTTTTATTCAGATTGGAAGTTTTTTTTTCTTAACTGACTCCTCTATTAAAAGTTTTGATTCAGAGGAAGAACTCCCATTGGAAAAACTTGTGAACTTTCTGCCCAATGTGCTAAGTAGATGGACGGGAAAGCTCTTTTTTACCACAAGGGCATGTTTTTACAGATAGCCATGGGGGGGGGGGGGATATTAAAACAACCTTGTTTTTTTTATTTTTTGGAAATTTTCATCAATGATGAAAATTAAACAATATGGCTGAGCCTTTGCTTAAAAATCATGAAATTACTTGCAATCATCCTACTGCAAGGTAAATAATTTTCATAAAAAATGAAACTTAAAAAGTTTTTTGGCTTTGGGCCGAGCAGCAGACCTTGCTTTGAAGCAGTTCTTGGCTGATTGTTGATCTAAAGAGATATTTAGATTTTATACTGCCATTTAGATTGTTTTTAAAAAATTTTATATTAAAAAGCTAAATTTTTGAAATCTCATGCATATAAGATTTTTAAAAAATCCCCCCCCCCCCCCAAAAAAAAAAAGTCTAGGAATAAGTTCATGCTTTGCATCAGTGTTTGAATTTGAATGAACAACAGCATTGTGAGGGTCAAAAACTGTGAACCTAGTCATGATCCTTTAGCTAAACTAAGTCAATTGCTACCAGATCCGTGGCCGAGTGGTTAGCACGCTTGGCTACTGATCTAAGAGACCTGGGTTCGAGCCCCGGATTAGGCATGGATGTGTGTGTGTCGTTTTTCTGCTGAGGTCCTGCCATCCTCTCAGATCTCTTACTATGGCATATAAATTGACAGGCTCCTGTCAAACCTCTGTGGCAAGCAGCTGCTTGAGGGGGTATTTATTTATTTATATCATAAAAATGTTTAAAATAACTTATTTTTGAAGTAGGAAGCAATGCATTGATGAAGCAATAATTGACCATAAGTAAAAAAAATACCCCCCCCCCCCCCCCCCCCAAGCAGCTGCTTGCCACAGAAGTCTGACTGGAGCCTGTCAGTTTATACACTATAATAGAAGGTCTGTGAGGATGGCAGGACCTCGGCAGAAAAACAACAGATATCCTTGCCTTACCCAGGGCTCAAACCCATGTCCCTTTGTTTCAGTAGCCAAGTGCTCTAACTACTTCGCCACAGGACAGCTCTTGACTATAAAGGATCCCCAAAAGCTAGACAAATTTAATATTATATACAGTATACTAGGCTTCAAGTTCACTCATCATCAGATTACTTTGCTGATGATTATGCAAACTTCAACAGACTGCCATATGAAACTTGCAGTGTCTAAGGAAAACACAAGTCAGAAATGTAGGTGTGATAGCCATTTTCACAGAATTCTCAGTGCTTTTCTTTTATTCTTTTAAATATTGTTTTATTTCTTAAATATCCTAACATTTGTTCAAACATGTCAAAATAAGTGAGAACAAATTGCTTTAATTATTCAAACCTATTTTCTTCTGCAGGTTGTGGATTTAAATAAAGCATCAACTTTATTGTGTGTACAAAAAAGACGAATCTATGATATTACCAATGTTCTTGAAGGAATTGGATTAATAGAAAAAAAATCTAAAAATAACATTCAATGGAAGTAAGTGTTGCCTTTTTTTGTAATCTGTTTTCACATTTATTTTTTGGAGCACTTTTCTGAAGTATCTTTTAATTCTTCTGTATAGAGATATTGTAAAGTATTCATAAAAATTATTTAAATTTATTATATTCTGCCATTGAGAGCTTTATTCAACAAATGGAGAAAAGACATTTTTAAAAATCAGGATAATTGTTCTGATCATGGCTTGCATATGGTCTGTGACAGTGTTCCACAAACTGGAAGTGTATGCAACTCCCAAAGAAGCTGTAAACATTATTATAAAAATGGTTTCAAGTGTTTTCAAAAAATAAAAAATGGCTTAGAATCTCCTCCTTAGTAATTAATGAATGGAAATATGTCATTAAAAGAATGAAGAAAGAAAGGAAGCATTCAAATATGCTTAATAGATTTGCAAAATTTCGAAGAAGAAAAATGGTAAGTTAAAATTTTTAAGCATTTTTTTTATTTTGCAAAATTTTACTGTTTTTTTTTTTTCCTTTTAACTTTAGTGAAATTTATTTTTCATGTTTCTTCTAATTTATTTTTTATTTTAATATAAACAGTTCATAATATTTCTATTAATGCTTAAATCTTTCACTTATTTTGTTTTCTAATTTTTTAGTCATTTATGCATATAACACATAATTCATATTCTTAGGCCTTTGACAATCTGCAAACTCTAAGCCTAAGAAAAGCAGTGTCATAAAAAATTACTTTGCTTTTAGAAACAAGATATAATTTAAATATAAATGAAAAAATATATTAGAAAGGCAATAAAGAACTATGAAAAAAATTAATAAAATATTTCAAAGCATTTGAAGTTTAACTGAAGCACCATTATATATTGCTAGTAGTTTTGTTTTCAATAGTTTCTAATTGTTGTTTATAATCGCAGTATCCTTTTGAGAAGCAGTAAAAAAAAAACCCTTTAAAATCGAAAATCTGCTAAAATATTGATTGAACACTGATTTGTGTAGTTCTCAGATGATGCAATTTCTGGTAGTAATAAAATCAATAGCAGAATGAAAGCATAAACTAAATCGTCTCTACTGATGCTATTTACGGTGACCAAACATGTTCATATGTTCACTGCAGACTCAAATAGATTTATTTTAAAACTTTATCATAATTTTTTCAAGCAGAATTAAAAGGTCAAAAATATGTCAGAGATTTAAATGTTATTTTTGATATTTGATTAGAAAAAAGTTGAAAATTTTTAATTTTACAACCTTGTACTACAATAAAACTTGCATGTCCTGTCACTAGAATTCAAAAGATAAAAATTATTATTAGGGCTCTGACACTGAAAGAGTTAAGGGAACCTGGAATGCCCTATGGCTGGGCTGGCCAACCCAAACTTAGTGAAGAACCACTAGAAACAAAAATGCTCTTGAATAGCCACAGAAGAAATTTTCTATTTAAAAATAGATGCTTACTTTTTTTAACGAGTACTGAATTGGAAAAAGAAACTAAACTGCTAAGGGAAAAAATATTAAAAAAGTAAAAAATATACATTTTAATTAGTAATATGAATTTGCAAAATTGTTTAGTTATGCACCTAAAAATATTAAGTTAAAAATTTTCAAAGAAGTGAGCCAGATTCAATACAGTGATGATTTGTTTTATGAGCCATAGGTTGGCCTGGGCTGCCCTATGGGTTCAACCATAGATTATATGACACCTTTGAGATTGGGGAGGAGGGAGAATGATTGTTATGTTGTGTTATATGGGGAAGGAGTTCAGAGGTGGCCATATTAATGCTGTACATTTTAATCTACTTAGTACTTTCCAATTTACAAAGGAACAAAAATATGCTTGCTATAATCTTTGTAAATATTGCTAAACTATGCAAATTTTTAATTCAAGAATCTCTGTTGTGAAAGGAAATAATACAAAATGCTAAAATGCAACATATTTATATATAAGTATTTTTTGTCTGCTTCAGAGGAGGATCTGCAAACTCAAGAAGAGCTGTAGTTCAAGATCAACTTGAAAGAGATATAGATGTTCTTGAAAGTAAAGAAAATCAACTTGATGAGCTCATTCATAATACAAATATGCAAATAAAATTAATGATGGAAAATGAAGAAAAGAAATATCCTTTTTTTTTAAGTAGGATTAAATAATATTGTTTTGTTATCTTTGAAATTACTATGTATGTCTGTGAATTAGAGGAATATCAAACTGCATATGCTTTTTTTTTTCAATTGAAAGTCTATCATTAACTGTACTAAAATAATAAGCTGTACTAAAGCAAATTTTTACAGCAAACTAAATGTATCTAAATGTATCATTTACATATTAAAACTTAAATCATAACTTGGTGAATTTACATATGGGTTTACCTCTCTTTTTTTTTTTTTTGCACACATGGGCTAAATTTCCAGGTCACAAGACCCTGAAGGCTCAGAGAAGCTAGGGAATCCACTGAACAGCTATTAGAAGACAGATGGTAGCCTCTAAGGCCATTCAGCGTGTTCTTTAATGCACAGGGTATGGCTTTCCTGCACATGGGGCCATGGCTTAATGTCCCATCCAATGAACAGCATCTTTTCCAAGCCCATCGATGTCCCCTACTGACTGTGGGTGGGGCAGAGAGTTTTGCGGAGATAAGTCTCGACACTGGCCCAGCTAGGACCACAAACTTGGAAACTGTAGTGCAAGCCTGGTGTGCTACTGACAGCTATCCCCACTCCGATACATATGTCTAGCTTTAACATTGGGCATAAAGTATTGTTATTATTATTATTATTTGCTGTAATAGAGTTTAATTGTTTAAAATAATACTATATGATTATTACTCCTGTATCTGTGTGAAGTTATGCTTGTATTTCCAGTACAAAACTTAGCTAAGTCCAAGTGCCTTGGAAGTTCACAAATGTTCATGAAATAAAACATAAGAGATATGATAGAACAATAAGGAAACTATTATTTTTGAGGTTGGGGCACCTTGTGTACACTCCCCCCATTTTTTTTTGACATTACAAAGGACCAAACTCTTTAGCCCATATGCTTACCTATCTGAGAGATGTTCTTGACTGGCAACATTGAAAAGTATCAAGTTTTTAGATACAAATTTTTAACGTTATGTCACATAAATTTACAAACAGCCTTGAATATTTTATCAGTGCATTTGCATGTAAAAGATATCTTCAGTAAACCTCCAAATATGATTGCACAAGTGGGGCATTGGTTAAAAAATGGTATCCAATGGACTGTTAGTGAGCATACCCTTGTGTGTTATATGCTGAAGCAGTGGTAAGATAGCCTGATTTCTAAATCAAACATTGTCCTTTGTATGAGAAAACCTTATTGATTAGGAGTATTTTCTAGATTTCTCTGTCTGATATGCAGTATATTAAAAAAAAAAAGATAACCTTAACAGTCTTGATAATGTTGACCAAACTGTGCCTCAGTGTTTTCTCTAAAAATAAAATTTTAAGCCCGTAGTAAAATAAATTACATGGAAAGAATAGGTTTTAAATAGTATTGTGGATGTGTAAAAGAAGCAAAACAAAGACAGTGGGGAAGATGAAACAATTCAAAATGCATCTGTTGTGTGTAGAGATGGGCAAAGCATTGCTCATTTGGATTTCTAGGCACTGTGATATTGGCATATTACTATCTAAATCTGCTATTAAATCCAAAATGAAGATTTTTAGCAAAGAAAATTAAATGATCTTGATTTTGAAATTTTTTGGTGATGCCTTTCTTTAACAATCACATATAATAGGGAAATGATAGATCACACAGAGAAATGCAGTTGGCTGAAAGTGTAATAAAGGAATACCCTGCAGAACTGACACCTGAGGAATGCAAATAGGTAAGAAGGACAGGAAGCTTATTTGCATTCAATGCCATATCTATTTGCATCACGCAGTGCTTTGCCAGCTCATTTTAGGTGCTGACAAAGCTGAAAAAGAAATTTCATACACCCTGATTTAACTTCACAATCCTCCCAGTTTTCTAATAATTTCATTCCCATAAAATACTTTCTTCCTGCTAATTTTGAATTGTGAGGAAAAGCCTCAGATGACTGTTTTGCATACTCCTACCTAAGATGAATTTGATATTAGAAAAGGCTGTCTTTACATATTTGTTTTAATTTCATTTTTAAAGTAGACTGTTGTATACTTTGAGTAACTCAATTTGCTGTTGTAGTGCATTTTTCTAACCAAGTGTACATTAGTTGTATCACACTTCCAGGTGTATAATTTTTTAATGTGGTGTGAGAAGTGTGATATATTAGGTGGGCACTGTATGTTAAAATGCATGAAATTGAATTTTATATTTGAGTTAAATATTGCAAATCTTTTAGTAGCTCATTCTAATTATTAATAACTTTGTTCAATGAAAGTGTATCCAGTGTTTCAAATGTTTTAGATCTTTGTAGCAAGTATAGTTTTTTTTTTATAAAATTAGAAAAATATGTTTATAATCCAGTAAGTTTTCTTAGTACATTATAATTATTTCTTAACCTTTATATACATATGCATTTGTAACATATCGTGATATACGTGGCATTAATTCTTTCGAAGATCAAACAGTAATTGCCATTAAGGCACCTCCAGAAACAAAGCTTGAAGTTCCAGATCCCCGAGAGGTATAGTTTTTCCTTGTATCCTTAATTTAGTGTATTGAGTTGTCAGTGTCCAACTGTATGAAAGTTTGATGAATAAGAAAAGTGTCCATTAATTCCATTAATTGTTATAAAAGTTTTTTGTATATGTTTCACTTCTGTTGTTACAGTGTTCTTATAGTCCTTTATACACATTCAAAGTTTGAGGAAAGCTCATTTTTAAGTTTTGTTCAATTCTCTGATGTTTTAATGTTCCAAATTCAAAGAGTTCATTATGAACTGATCTGGATTCTTCAGCTTGAAATGTGAATCTTGTGCATACATAATTCTTATTAATACTTTCCCAATTCACATTGTGTAGTCTAACAATATAATTAGTTTTAAAACTATTAAACTTCCTGTTGCTCACATTTTGAAGTAAATATTTCTCGGAAGAAATATTTAGCACCCATCCATGTGCACACACACACACATATAAAATCCTCTAGCAGCCCGGGCTACAGAGGTCCAACCAAAACATGTAATTTTGTTCTCTAAACGCATCTGTCTTGAGTTGCAGCTGCTGCATATGTCCATTGTATGCCAATTCTAACAAGTTTCTGTTTGACATTGTCTGCCCACCTTCAGAATAAGGGGATCCCCTTATTCTGAGGCCTTTAATAGGCACACTGTTCATAATCATATTAACTAATCTATAGTTATGCATACATTCAACATGGCCAAATCAGAGCAGTCTCTCTCTGCACAATATGCTGCAGTGGTAGTTACAGACTCCTTTACTAATGACATCATTACTTAAAAAGTCAAACCACCTAATGCCCAAGATACTGCATAAGTGTCAAGAATCATAGCCATTAAGCTTCTTGTTATGTTTACAAAGGGTTATTTCGCTACCATAACTAACTTTAGACAGGATTAAACTATTACATAACCTAATTTTAGTCTTTAGATGTATGTGCTATATTATTATATACTACTCTTATTAGCTTCGAGAGATAGCTGAGAGGCAGTTTTTTCTGCATCTGCTATGTTGTGACTGGTGTAGGGAGCCCCTTATTGGAGGCTAATTTCACCAAAACTTACAACACTTTGAACCTTGATCTCCATAGATTCTTAAAAGTTCCAGCAGCAATTCCTATTCTTCTGCTTATTTCATGCCACTCATCACCAATATTTGTAACACACAGCTCCCAATATAATTAAACTGAGAGACTTGCTCAAGGATGCAACCATTCAAAACAACTGCTGCACAACCTGCCTGATCAATTTTCATCATTTTAGTTTTCTCTCTATCACCAAACCTTCTCTATTACTGGTTTCATCAACAGCTTTAATTAAAGAGTTCATCTCATCAACATCATTTGTCAAAATGGCTAAATCATCAGCATAATCTAAATCAGAAATTTTCAAATCCGTAGACCATTTAAAGACCAAATCTGTAGACCAAAAAAATTGTAGAATTATTAAAAATTAAAAAAAAAATATGCAGAATTCCCTACAAGGGGAAAATATTCCCCTTGTAGGGAATTCTGCATAACATTACCAATTTCAATCAGAAATTTTCAGAACTCTAAACCATTTAAAGCCAAAATATTCCTCTTGTAGGGAACTCTGCATAACATATTAACCAATTTAAATCAGAAATTTTCAAAACTAGACCATTTAAGGCCAAAATATTCCTCTTGTAGGGAATTCTGTGTAACATATTAATCAAACTAGCGAGAAAAGGTAACAAAATGCACCCTTGTCTAACTCTACAATGATGTAGTACTTTGTAACTCCGCAATGATAGCAATGCTGAACCACCCAGTGTTGTTATAGAGAGCCATCACAATGCTAATACCCATAACAGTAGAGATTTAAAAGGGCTCATCTGAATAGTGCCATTCCTTTGTCTTTATTACTCTTTAGCATCTGTTTGTACTTTTATGGGCATTAAAAGGTTAAGCACACCCATTCTTTTAATTCAGTACTTCTAAATATATACTTATATAATTTAGCAAAATTTAATACATATAAAGCTTAATATAATGGTTATGCTTTCATTTTAACTTGTTTGAATTAATTTTCAAATTGGTTATTTAGCGATTGAATATTCTGGCTTTCATAACTTTGGATACTGAATAAATATTGGTGAAAATTGAGATTGATACATTTGATTCAGAACTTTTTGTTACTTCTGTAACATTTTTTCATAAAAAGTTTAAGACATTACTAAGTCCTGAATTTGACTTTCTATTGAGATAACATGGAATCAATGCTTAACTCTTAAGCTGCATGGCTGTCAAGATATGCCTACCATTCTCCACGTATAGAAGTCCCTTTTACCGTTTTGCAATTGATGTCTCTGTACATGAGATAGTTCACCCATATGAAAAATAAATTTTTGCTATGCACACATCAAAAAATCAGAGGGTGCATTGTGTGGAACTGCTTCCATTCCTTTGTACAGTAGCTGTATGCTTTTCATTTATTTCAGAATAAGGTTCTGCTGAAAAAAGTGAAAATTTTCTTGGCCACAAATCATCCAATGTTAGAAATCCAACACTTTAAATAAAGATTAAGAAAAGTGGTAGATCTACTAATGTGCAGTGAGTGGACAAAGTTAAACAGAATCTTATTAAATGTAAACTGCAGTAGTCAAATGAGGCAGCTGTTTCTCAGGATAGACATGTTTGGGGAATAAAGTATGCAGTCTGATTGAACCTGCATAGCATCTGACTGCTTGAAGATTGAGTGTGCATGTGATGTTTCAGTATGCTTCTTAAATAATGAATTAATAAAGTTCTATTATATATTTTCACAGAGCCTTCAAATATGGTTGAAAAGTGAAAAAGGTGAAATTGAAGTATATCTATGTCCAGAAGAAGATGAACACTGTTCTCTTGATGAGGGTTGTTCTTCTGCAGTAGAAGACACAGATTCAAGAGACAGTATTAAAGGCAAGTCATAGAATTTTAAATGCATAAAAGGATATAGACATAATCTTTGGATTAAAGGCTCACTAATGCATGACATCAGTTTTGCATGTTTCATGAGGAATTTTGATTCTCTTTTGCACGATTAGTACATTGTATCATTTCATGTGACAATTCCCTGATTAAATAAAGTAATAAAATATGAAAGTAAGTCTCTTGTATCGTATAAATACTACTGTTTAAATTAGTTTTAATGAAATTGTAAGCTGTATATGTTATCCAATGCAGTTTTAAAATTTAAGCAGTGGTGATTGATGCTAAAGTGCTTTGTTTCTAGTAACATGAATTGAGAGTTATCCTGAAAAACATAATTCATTGTTACTGACAGATGCTACATTTTTCCAGTGGTGTGAATCAGGTAGTAGTGATCATTTTATGCCAACAGAAAAATGTAACACTAATTCATTGGGAGATTTTTTTTTATGTTTTGTTATAACTGCTTTTGGGGGAATAAAATAATCATTAACAGTTGTGAATAATTTTAATGGCTTTAATGCAAAATGGTTTTATGGACACATACATGGTTTCCAAAAGTTAAGGATGAATGTGTAATTTCTACAAAACTCTAAAGTTATTGATCACAAATGATTAATTTATGGTCGCCTATTAATAATATTGCTTCAGATTATTACCTAAGATTGATGTAGTGCATAGCAATCATACTGTGAATTGAACTTGCTGGAAAACAGGGAATAATGGTAGATTAAAATATAGGGCCAGTTGGAAACTTGATCTGATCAGTCTAAATAAATTGAGCCAAATGGCTTGATATGAGTGATTTTGTTGTCTACAGACAACTGTGAACTTCCAAGAGATGGGAAGAGTTGACTGATAGTTTTCTGCAGCCTGCATTTTTGACAGCATGCATCTCAATGATACAGGCTGTCAAATCATCTTGACTAGTGTAACCATATATCCCCGTTTCCCAGGGACAGTCCCTGGATTAAAGGCTCTTCGGAATTTGGTTTCAGATATTTTTAATGTTGACTGTATAGAAACTGTCATAAAATATTTCGGTCACAAAGCAGGTTACCGAAAAATTGAGGCTAGAATCATCATCACAATGATAGTGGTATCTGTGCAGACACCATTAGAGAATGCATGTCTTTCTTCTACTTACCGTCACATGCCTTATGGTTGCCAATGGTTATATGGTGTTTTTTCTCTGTTTTAACAGATTTTGGCACCCTCTAGTTCCCCAGATACTTTCCCGACAAGTCTCAAATTTGGAACACAGGTTCCACCTTTGTACTCTATGTTTGGTTAAAATATTGAATCCTAACTTCTAATGGGAGTGACAACAGTGTAGCATTTGTCATTGCTCTGCCACATCTTTTTCAGCTTGTGAACAAAGAAATCAATAAATACTGCTGGAAAAGAATTTCCCTTTCCATCCAATTGAAATAATTTTTTTCAAACTTGAATTTAATATGGATGGATGAGAAATTATGTATAAAAGTGGACAACATGAAGGCTTTGCTGCAAGTGAAAACAAATTTTTGTGTCTCTTGTGAAATTTTGGTGCAAAACTTGCTGAAAATGAAAATAATTTACAGAAAATCCTTTCATGAAAAATACACAATAACAGTTAACTTTTGTTAATTAACCTGAATTATTCCAGTTTTATTTTGTACTACTAGATATTAAGGGTATTATTATGTGCAATAATGTATAAAATATGTTCTAAATTAAAAAATATTTTGTTACTTTTTAATATAATAATTTCATCAAAAGTCGATCCTATAGATTGAATTTTCAGAAACCCCCAATCTTTTTCTCTAAATCTGGTCACTCTAATAAAAAGCCAATCCTTCAGATAAAATTTTCAAAAGTCTTCTGGTCTTTAAATCTAGTCACCTTAATCTTGACTGTTGACTTCAGTACAACTATGAGAATACTAATAGTTATGTCTACCACATATAGGATCTTCCAAAACATAGTCTTCTCTCTAACATCAAGGGGGGGGGGTCTCAATTGGTAGTGCATCAGGCTCATAAACTGCAGTTCCCAGATTGAAGTCTCAGTTGTGCCTGCATTCAGAATTTTCTCTACTAATTTTCATTTTGCCCTCAATGAGAATGGTGACACCAATAGGCTTGGAAAGGCCACTGTCTTTCAGATGGTATGTTAAGCAGTGGCCTCGTGCAGGAGAGCCTTACCCTGTACATGTTACCGAATGTGTTGGTGGGTCTTTATGGGAGTCTACCATTTGTCTCCTAGCAGCTGTTTAGCAGGTTCCATTCCTCTACCTTCTCTGAGCCTTCAGGGTCCTTGTGGCCTGGCTATTTAGCCCATTGTGTGCAAAAAATTTCATCGGAGGTAAAACAACCTAATCCTTTAATATCACCGAGTATAGCTACCTATAGTAAGAGCAGTGTCATGATTTGCAGGCATGCTTCAGGGTAACACAGAATTATTCAGGTATATAGAGATGGGATCTTGCTTCCTAATTTTGTGACCATAGAAGGTATTTTAAGAAAGACATCTATATGGTGATAATGCCAAACTACATCAAGGTATGCTTGTTGACAAATATATTAAGGTGAACCTATTATCAGTTCAGAATATTCAGCTTATTCTCCTGACATCTATTGATAGAGCATGCTTAGGATGCACTAGGACAGAGGTTAGCAATATGTATCTCATTAAATGCACATGTGTCTCTGTATCTTTCCTAATACTAATCACAAAACATTTATCAAAATTATAAAGGTAAGATAAATACCACCTCAAGCAGCTGCTTGTCACAGAGGTCTGACAGAAGGATGGCAGGACTTCAGCAGAAAAATAACATGAACATCCATGCCTTACCTGGGGCTCGAACCCAGGCCTCTTAGATCAGTAGCCAAGTGCACTAACCACTTGGCCAGGGATGGCCATCAAAATTATAACAATGATAAAAGCATTTCAAAATTTAATGTGTTTAGGTTAAAAATATTAAAAAGAATCTCTCTGGATGTAAGATCGAATAAGACACTATAAGTTATATTCTTTCCGACTTGCATGGGAAATCAACATATTTGTCACACTCTGGGCAGCAACCACCAAAACCAATAGATTAAGATGCAGGTTGATTATGTTAGATTTGAAGCTATAATTATTGATGACTTGGTCCTTTAGTGTCCTTGCTAGTCACCAGGATAAGTCTTTTGTAATATTAGCATATATGTGCTGTGGTTCTCAGAATATTCTGATTGAAGATAAAAAAAAATATGGCTCATCACTAAGAAGAGCTGATCTTTGCACTAGGAAGACATGTTGCTTTCATCCAGTCACTCCAAAAAGGAATCCAGGAATTTCAAAAGATTCAAATAGGATGATGGACATTATTACCCCCTGATCTTCGGGATAGTCTCATTGACAATATACAGCATTGCTGTGAGATATGTATTGCCATTGGGGATAACTATATACGTTAAAAATCACTGATAATCCATCCAGAACATTATCTTTGACCATACTGATTTCATTATTCAAAATATATGTGAGAGACACTTGACTTTATTTTCTGCTTAAATAATCATGATACATAAAAATATATCTTACTTAAATTTGACATCAGTTCACAACAGATTTTTGAGATTTAATTTTTTTAGTTGCTTTAACTTTGAAAAACCAGCATATATTTAAAAAAGAACTTGTTTTTAAGTAATTGCATTTTTTTTTATTTCAACTAAAATTTCCATCTAATTTTAATGAAACCCATTATATGCTTATATTAGTGTGTTACTCTAGTTAAAAATCGTAGCATTTGAAATAATCAAAAACTTGGAAAATACGAAATTTAGTATTCTGCTGTGATTCTATTTAGACAGATGCAGAAATGATCCCAGTTCAATATACTTTACATGGAATGCTTCTTTCTATATGACAAATACACGGAAGAACCAAAACATGACCACCTGCCTAAAATAAATGTTGATCCTCCACGTGATGCCATAATAGCTCTTACCCATGAGGCATGGATGCTACAAGATTTCTAAGGTGTCTTGTGGTATATGATACCAACATGTTACCAGCAGATCCTTTAACTCTTGTAAGTTATGAGGTTGAGCCACCACAGATCGGATATGCTATTCCAGCATAAATCACAGATGGATTGGATTGATGTCTGTGGAATTTGGAGGTCAGGGCAATACCTGGAAATCTTCCTCGTGTTCTGCAAACCATTCTCGAACAATCCGGGCAGTGTGGCGTGGTGCATTATCCTTCTAAAGAAGGCACTACTAGAGGAATATACTGTTGCCATGAAAGGATGTACCTGGTCTGCAATGATGTTTAGGTAGGTGGTAGATGCCATAGTTTCCTGCACATGAATGCTGAATGACTGGACCCAGGGTTTCCCAGCAGAACATTTGCCCAAAGCATTACACTTCCTCCTCCGGCTAGTTTTTGTCCCACGATGCATCCTGGTGTCAACATTTTCCCAGGTAAATGACACACACATACCTGGCCATCCGCATGGTGCAACAGGAAACGAGATTCATTGAACCAGACAATCTTCCATTCATTCAAGATCCAGTTTTGATGCTTGTGTGCCCATTTTTGGTGCTTTCCATTGTGAACCGAGGTTAGCATGGGCACTCAGAGTGGACTGCAACTACACATGTAGCACGCTTGGCTCTGATTTAAGGGACCTGGGTTCGAGCCCCGGTATTAGGCATGGATGTGTGTGTCGTTTTTCTGCTGAGGTCCTGCCATCCTCTCAGATCTTCTACTGTGGCATGTAAACTGACAGGCTCCTGTCAGACCTCTGTGGCAAGCAGCTGCTTGAGGGGGTAGTAGTATAGTGTTGTGATTCATTACTCCCATCACCAGCTTTCAAATTATGGGCGAGTTGTGCCACAGTATCCCTTCTGTTGGCTCATACCATATAGGATAGCCTTCACTCACCTCCAGCATTGATAAGCCATGGTCGGCCCACACCTTGCTGGTGGTTTGTGGTTTTTTCCTCCGCAGCCTACTTTTTGAAGGTACTAACCATGGCGGACAGTGAGCACCCCACAAGCCTTGCCATCTTGGAAATGCCCTTTAACCCAAGGTGGTATGAAAATGCAACTTTTTGATTTTAAGAGATACATCGAAAATTCTTTTTGCATTTTATAGGGTTAATGATATATTACTATTTACAGTTTCAAAATCATCCATTAGTACAAATTATTGTTAAAGGATGTAAAATTTGGAAAATAAAAAACTGACTTAAAAATGAGCATCTCATATTCATCAGTGGCGGTATGTTATTCTTCTAGTTACTGATGAGAAAACTGTATTATAACTCTTCCAATTATTACATTTCTTATGATTTTTTTTCTATCAATTGAATTCTTTGTATGCACATACTCTGTACATCTTAGTGAACATGAACTATTCAACCTTTATATTTCACATTATAAAGTCAAAATTTTACTTTCATTTTTCATTTCCTTATTAATGTCCTTCCTGTCAGTTTTCCTAACATTGGCTTTACATGAAAAGCTTCTTTCATCATGAATAACAGGATCAATTAAATGAATATGCAGCTTAAATACAGATAAATCTAAATATATATAGGTGAAAATAGTAAACACAATGAGAAGAGCTCCTTTAAATGTGTGTTCCAAGGTGTTTCAAAAAATATAATAAAATTAGAGTAGCAGAGAACCATAACGATATCATATGGAATTTGATAATAATAATTGAGTTCTCTGCTATTCTAATTTTATTATCATATTCCATAAGATAATAAAATTAGAGTAGCAGAGAACCATAATGATTAGAGATATCATTAAACATTATCACGGTTTCTGAAAACTGATCAGAATCATTATCAAGGAGAAATATAATTCATATTCAATAATGAAAAAAAGTGAAAAACTACAGTAAATTGCATGATTTTAAAGGTTGCAAAATGCAAGGTTATAATTGAAGTATCCTGATTGTAGCTGAACCTAATGGTCAGAATGGAGTAGTATTTGGTTTATTTAAAGTCTGCAATATGTGCTAGATAATGGCAATAATAATCAAAATAATAATAATAATTCTACTGCAAGGGACAGAAGTGGCACCGTGAAATGAATATTAGTCCATCAATTGTTCAAAGTGGGTGCCCATCATACAGAACAATTATCTCCATATGTGTGACTACATTTTCCACTGCGAACATTGCATATTGGTGGTGATAATGTAATTTCTAATATGTCCTTTAATTGTAATAGTTTATTACCGTTTTCATGATACACATGGTCCTACAGGTACCCCATAACCAAAAATCTAAAGTGTGGCAAATGTGCTAGCTGCAGTCTCAGAAAGGACCAACTGATATTGTATCATTGGTAAAATGCTATCACAACAAATGTTGCACAGAGCAACTGATGTGGCATAAAACTAGTTGTCTCTAGAATTCTTCATTGTCAGGTTTCTGGGATCATGAGTTGAATGGTTTTATTTCTGAGTGGCACTTTTTGCCCACAATAAGCTAAATTGGCCAGGTCCATGTACCCAAGGGTTTAGGGAAGGAGATCAATTGAACAGCTGTTAGGAAACATATGGAATCCTCCTGTCAATTCCATCCAGCATATTCTTGAACACGCACAGTGTATGGCTCTCCTGTATGTGAGGCCACTGCTTAGCATCCCCATCCCAAAGGACAATGACTTTTCTAAGCCTAATAGTGTCTCCTTTCTCACTGAGGATAGAATGAGAGTTAGCAGAGAAAATTCTCAATACAGGCACAGTTGGGACCCAAACCAGGGAACATCAGATTATGCACATAGTATGCTTCCAACCCCCACCCCTCTGTGATGTTACCAGCCTATAACACTGACCAATGATTGAACAGGCTGCATAGGTTGTAGCTGTTTGAAGAGCAGGCCAATAGTGAGTAGGGCTGTGAAACCACGCCATAATGTTACCTTCAATGAATATAAAGGGACTTCCTCTACTACATGTGGATTTCATTCCCCAAATGAGGGGGTGGAGGTGGCTCAGTTGGTAGCGCGCCAGGCTCGTAATCTGTAGTTCCCAGGTTCGAGTCCCAGCTGGGTCAGCGTTGAGATTTATCTCCGCAAAATTCCCTGCCCTGCCCACGGTCAGTAGGGGACACTGATGGGCTTGGAAAGGCCGCCGTCCGTCGGATGGGACGTTAAGCTGTGGTCCTGTGTGCGGGAGAGCCATACCATGTGCACGTTAAAGAACACGCTGGATGGCCTTGACGGGAGGCTACCATCTGTCTCCCAACAGCTGTTCCAGTGGGTCCCCTCCCCCAACCTTCTCTGAGCCTTCAGGGTCCATGTGACCTGGCCATTTAGCCCATGGTGTGCAAAAAAGTGCCGCTCAGAGATAAAACAACCCAAAATCCCCAAATGAGGGAGTTCCAAGTATTCTCTTGGGGCTGTTCATACAGAAATGGCCCTCATCCCCTCCCCACTATAGTAGTGAAGGACATTATGCATAATTTTTATTATGTGGCATATGTCATTTCTATTATAGTGCAACAGTTGTTTGCACTGTACTTTTACATGGATTTTGATAGCTCCACAACTGCAATGACAAAATCTTCAAGCTGAGCTGGTTGCACTGATTTTCTCTTTTGTATTGACCTAACTGCAAGGCTTCTTATTTATTCAAATTTTTCAATTATCCTGTATAGAGCAGATGGTTTCATTGGGTTTGTTACAATTTTCTTCAATGAATTCTGTTTGCATGAATTGCTGTTCACATACTATAGCTTTACTATCAGGGGCCACAATCAGGTAAGGTAAGAACATTGTCTACCTGTTATAGCAGTTGATTCACACACACACCTGCTATTATACTCAAAACACCTTTTTATAGGTAAATGATACTACAGAATGTCACTTGTGTCTGTGGTGGCACAAATGTGAACTGAATTCTTTTTTGTTGACATTCTGTAGTGCATGTTGTAGACTATATGTACACCATATTTTGTTCCATTCTGACCATTAGGTGGAGCATCAGACAACTCTGAATAGATATGCAGTTGAACTTGGTTATAACAAGCACCAGGAGACCGCCAAAATTTCTTCGTTATAACTACTCACTATTGATGAGTTAAACCTATTTTTTTAAATTTTCAATATCTTGATAAAAAGAGATTTAAAAAAAAAGAAATGTTAGAGGAAAAAATAATTACATATTATTTATATTAATATGCTTGTCAGATCTTCTACTATGGCATATAAACTGACAGGCTCCTGTCAGACATCTGTGGCAAGCAGCTGCTTGAGGAGGTATTTTTTTTTGTAAACTACAATACATTTAATATTAAACACAATTTATTTGTCCATAATTTTAAAACCATACACTTAATACTGGACACAATTTATTTCTCCGTTATTAAAATCAATACTGATTAATAATAAAAGCTATTTCAATTAGTCATTTCATTTATGAATCTTAAAATTGATGTATGTTTTCAATATTTCACTTTAATATTTCTCCAATTTTCCTTTAAAACATTCACATTAAAAGTCTCATTTTTTGTTTCTAACTGATTTTACAGTCATTGTGGTATTTGGGTAAAATAGGGGAGCAGGGCTGGAGGCTAGACACTGGAGAGAGAGGTAGAGTGGGGATAGTCCCTAAGGACAAGGTTAGGTCATAAGCCTGCCCATAATTCAATGTAGGTGGTCATAAAAGCTGTCACCCATTTCATTTTTGTCTATTCCAAGAATTGGGTGCTATTTCTGACTATCTGAGCAATTAAGAATGTTTGCATGTTTTCATAGGTGCCAAATTTTTATGGTATATCTGTGTAATATGCTCATTATAAAAGTGGGCAATTGTAAAGGAATACAAATAAATTAAAATCATGGCTTTTTGCTTATTACAACTGTGATCTCGTTTATAACCAAGTTCCACTCTACTTAAATTATAACAACCTGCATATTTTTTCAGCTTTTTTTTTAAGTTTAATGTCTTTGCATTTTATTAAATACTATATTTAAAAATTGTAATTGTGTAAAAGCAATTAAAAAAAAAACCAAGAAAATTAGATACCTATGATGATGATATACAAAAATACCTAAATTAGAAATGTTGAAAAAGTAATTGAAAAATCCTTATCAAAATATAAACAATTAATAACACTAAAATATAATAAAGTTGTTCCGTGGGCAAGTGATTAGCAAGCTTGGCTACTGCTTAATGGGACCTGGATTTAGTGCTGGATAAGTCATGGATATTTGTGTTGTTTTTCTGCTCAGGTCCTGCCATCCTCACAGACCTCCTTCCATTATGGTGTATAAACTGACAGGCTCCTGTCAGACCTGTGCGTATTTATTTATTTTAAAATATAATGACTGAATGAAAAGCAGATAGATTTGTGTGGATACAGAGGAGTGTAACTGGCATCAAACTGCCCATGGTGTTATTTTTGGACACAATTCTTATAATAGAAAGGAATTTTATTACAAAAAAAAGGTAAAAAAATTAGAAGCTGAAACAACTGGTCTTTGGAAAGCTTCTGTCCAAAAGTATAAATCCCATGTATACAAATGCATTTGCCACATAGAATAAAGATTTAGGAATGAAAAATAGCAAAGGATTTTTTTTGTGTGTGTGTGCTTGTGTTAAGGAAAAGAAACCAACTTTTTGAAGTATCTTCATAGATCCAGAGTTCTGCTGAGAAGCAAAAATACAGGAGCATCTGGTTAAGCCACTTGGCATGATGTAAAGTTTCAAAATAAATTTTTGGGCACCAACACTAAGTATCTTAGTGTAAAATGCAAATGAGCAGTGGTAAATCATTGGAAAACTAATTTGCAGATGTCAGATTTTGCTGTACATTTCTGTACCTCTCCAAAACAAGTTCAACATTGGCATGTTTACACTCATTAGTCACGTCAAATTTATTACTTTTATTTTAACACAGGTTGATACATATATCATTTAGAAATTAACTATCCACATAACTCATGGGGCGGGGGTCGCTCAGTCAGTAGCACGCTAGGCTCGTAATCTGTAGTTTCTAGGATCGAGTCCCAGCTGGGTCAGCGTTTAGATTTATCTCCGCAAAATTCCCCACTCTGCCCACGGTCATTAGGGGACACCGGTGGGCTTGGAAAGGCCATCATCTGTCGGATGGGACATCAAGACGTGGCCCATATGCTGGAGAGCCATGCACTGTGCACATTACAGAACATGCTGGATGGCCTCGACAGGAGGCTACCGTCTGTCTCCCAACAGCTGTTCCAGTGGGTCCCCTCCCCCCTTCTCTGAGCCTTCAGGGTCCATGTGACCTGGTCATTTAGTCCATGGTGTGCAAAAAAGTGCCGCTCAGAGGTAAAACAACCCAATATGTTTTGTGAATGTAGTCAACGTGCACAATATATTGGAATTTTTTTTCTTCAGTTGTAGAAAATCATTTGGATTGGGGGAGAATATTCAGAGAATTCTTCCAATTTTTATAGGGATGAATCCAATGTGAAATGCTGAAATTGGGAATAAAATTTGTTTTGAGATCAAAGTATGTCGAAACAGACGTAAGACAAAAAAAAGTATTTCATCATGATCAAATTTATTAATTGTAATTTTCTGAAAATATTTTTATTGTTGCAGTCACCATGCTTTGAGTAAAAGGGGGTTGAGAGGATTTCACATTTCTATATCATCACAATTGTGTAAACTGACAGGATGCAATTGCCATACATATATCTACATCATATCTTGCAATATAAATATAAGAAAGAATTAATCCATAAACCACACCTTTAAAATGTGATAAAAGGCTTAAAGCCTATGCTCTCAATGTCTAATCAAATTAAGAGCAAGGTATTTTTTGCAGCCTCTCTTGAGAAATATAATGTCAAAGTCTATTAATGCAAAGCTTGTCTTTGCATTAAAAGAAACATATATTATAGTGATTTCCAGAGTACAGGAGTGTTAGAACTATTGAAAGTAAATAATGATTAGACAAATTTGGGTCAAAATAATGCATTTCTTAATTCCATTGTGATACAAAAAAGCTAATAATTATCTCAGTTAATAGTGTGCCAAGCTTGTAAACTGCAGTTCCCAGGTTCTCGAGTCCCAACTGTGCTAATGTTGAGATTTATCTCCGATAAACCCCATCCTGCTCTTGGTCAGAAAGGGGAAGTTGGGTTGTTTTACCTCTGAGCGGCACTATTTTGCACACCATGAGCTAAATGGCCAAGTCACATGGACCCTGAAGACTCTGAGAAGGTTGGGGGAGGGGACCCACTGGAACAGCTGTTTGGAGAAAGGCCATCCAGTGTGTTCTTTAATGTGCACAGGGTATGGTTCTCCTGCACACGGGGCCACGGCTTAATGTCCCATCCAGTGGATGGCTGCCTTTCCAAGCCCATCAGTTCCCCTACTGACTGGGCAGGGCCGAGGAATTTTGTGGAGATAAATCTCAATGCTGACCCAGCTGGGACTCGAACCAGGGAACTACAGATTATGAGCCTGGCACGCTACCGACTGAGCCACCCCTGCCCCACATTTGATTAGTAATAGGTTGCCATTGGTCAGATGGAAAGTTGGATAGTCTTGATGGAAGGCTACCATGCCTCTTAATAGCTGCCCAGTGGATTCCCTTTCCCAACCTTCTTTGAGCCCTTGGGTCAGGGGCATAGTGAAGGACTATGATTGGAGGGAAGAGAAATCAAAAATCAAATTTTGCCAACTGAGAAAATAATTGCTCTGTAAGGTTCATACCTAGATTTGAAACAATTTTCACAACTCTCCTGCATTTTGCCATTTGACTTCCAGTTTTTTCAACAAGCCATAACTTGACAGAAATAATCCCAATATTTACATCTCATCTGAATTGTAGTAAGTCAGTGTGAATTTTCCCAACTCCCCTTGATTTGGCCAACTCTCCTTAATTTCATAAAACCAATCCCAATCTTTAAATCTCTCCTAAATTTGCCAAGTCACTTTAAATTTTTCAAAATTCCAAAGATTTTGCCAAGTTTTCTCAATTTTTGTCAATTCTCCTTAATTTCACAATCCCAATTATCACAACTCTCCCGTATTTTCCAAGTGGATTCCAATTTTGCAAACTGCCCTAGATTTTGTTAAATTTCCTCGATTTGTCCAACTCTCCTTAATTTCACAAGACAAATCCCAATTTTGCCTATATTTATATACAACTTGCCTATATTTTACAAAGTGGGTTTGAATTTTGCCAACTTGCTGTAATTTTACAGAAAAAATCACAAATTATCTCCTGTATTTTATCAAGTGGCTTCGAATTTTGCCAAGAGTTCTCAATTTTTACAACTCACCTGTACTTTACCTAGTGGTTTCCAGTTTTGCCAAATTGCCACAATTTTACAGAAAAAAAATCCCAATTTTTACATCTCACCTTATTTTTGCAAAGTCACTCTGAATTTTGCCAACTCCACACCAAGATTTGCAATCTCTCCTAGATATTGCGAGGTTGCCTCGATTTTGCCAATACACATAATTTTACAGAAAATAATCCCAGTTTTTACATCTCACCTGAATTTTGCCAAGTCACTCCAAATTTTGCCAACTCACCTGTATTTTACTAAGTGTCTTTGAATTTTGCCAACTGCTCTAGATTTTGTTGTCTCTTTATTTTCCAAACTGCCCCAGATTTGCCAAGTAGCCTCGATTTTGACAACTCCCCTTAATTTTACAAAAAAAAAAAGATTACAAGTTTTCACGAGTCATGTTGATTTTAAGAAGTCACTTCGAATTTTGCCAACTCTGGGTTACTTTGAGGGGGGGAAACCTTCCTCCATCCCCTCCATAGCTATGCCCCTTCCTTGGGTCTTTGTGACCTGACCATTTACTGCACTGTGTGCAAAAAAAAGTGCTGCCCAGAGGTAAAAAACAATCCATCATCATCATCCTCAAGCAGCCATGGGCTGCGGAGGTCCAACAAGACTATGCAGTTTAATTCTCCAAGCAAATCTGTCCTAAGCTACATCTGCTGCATCCGGCCACTGCACACCACAGAATTCTAACAAGGTCCTGTTTGACATTGTTCTGCCCACTGCATCATAGGTCTCCCCCTCCTTCTGAGGCCTCTAGGCACACTGTTCATAACCCTATTCGGCAATCTATAATTATCCATACGGGCAACATGGCCAAACCAGCAGAGTCTCTCTCTGCACAATATGCTGCTTAAAGGAGGTTGCAGATTCCTTTGCCTAACCTCATCATTAGTTACAAAGTTAAACCACCTAATACCCAAGATACTACGTAAGCATCTAGAATCAAAAGCATCTAGTTTCCTGTTTACACAGCGTCCAATTTTCACTACCATAACTGACCCTAGAAAGAACCAAACTATTATACAGTCTAATTTTAGTCTTTAGGTGTATACACCTATTTCTCCACTCCATAGATTCTTAAAAGTCTCGGCAGTAATCCCATTTCGTCTGTTAATCTCGTGCCGCACATCACCAGTATCTGTTACATAGTTCCCAAAATGATTAAACTGTGACACCTGCTCAAGATTTCAACCATTCAGATGAACTGAATCACAACCTGCCTGACCAATTTCCATCACTTTAGTTTTATCTCTGTTTATAACCAAACCTACTCTACTACTAGTCTCATCAACAGCTCAAATGAAAGAGTTCATCTCATCAACATCATTTGCCAAAAGGCTAAATCATCAGCATAATCTAAATCAGAAATTTTAGTATCTCCAGACCATTTAAGGCCAAAATATTTCCCTTGCAATGAATTTCACATAACGTAATCAATAACCAAACTAAAGAGAAAAGGAGACAAAATGCACCCTTGTCAAACACCAGAAGCAATGTTAAACCAATTGCACCAGAAGTAATGCTACAAGCCTTACCAACTCTCACATACGACTCAGTGTTATTATAGAGAACTTTCATTAGGTTAACTAACTTGTCTGGTATACCATAAGATCTCACAATCAACCACAAATTATGATGATCAACAGAGTCGGAAGTCTTCGAAATCAACAAAGCAAGCAACAATATGATCTCACAATCAACCACAAATTATGATGATCAACAGAGTCAAAAGCCTTTTTGAAATCAACAAAGCTAGCAACCAAAGGTTTCTGAAACTCTAAACATTTCTCAAGAATCTGCCTAAGTGAAAATATCTGATCCACACATCCCCTACCGCTTCTGAATCCACATTGCTCATCACGCAATTGAATGTCAACTAGATTCTTAATTCTCTTAAGCACAATCATGCAAAGAACTTTCCCTGGAACAGAGAGTAGGCTGATACCCCTATAGTTATTACAAGAACTACGATCATCATTTTTGAAAATAGTGATAATAATAGCTCTGGTAAAATCCTTAGGAACCATGCCTTTATCATAAAAGATATTCGAAATTTCAGTCATCCAAGTGGTAGCTGAAACATTCCCAGCTCTAAGCATTTCTGCAATAATTTCATCTACCCCTGGGGATTTATAAGTTTAAGTTTAGAAATAGCCAAAATAACTTCAGATTGTGTTATAGGGCCAACATTAAAGCCACCAATGCATCTATCATCATTACAAATAATGGGAGTAGAACTAACCGCTTTGTTTAGAACATCACTGAAATGCTGAACCCACCTAGCCATGACAGAATCCTCCCCTTCTATAACCTTACCTTGTTTTTCCTGCAATCCTTGTATGCCTGCCTGTTTTCTACCACATAAAACATTAACTATCTGGTACAGCTCTCTGCTGTTGTGCTGCCTAACTGCTTCCTTGGCTTTGTCAGCCAAGCCATCAAGCCAAAGATTCTTATCAGCAGCTAACTGATCCTTTACACGTTTATTAAGCTCTGATATTAATGGTCAAATATAAGTTCACCTTTATGGTTGAATATAAGTTCATCTGAATGGTCTCTGTAATCCTTTATATTAGGACTAATAGGGTACTGATTAAGGACATTTCTGCAGTTGCTTCTTTCAGAAATAAGCTCAAGTGCCTTATCACTCAAATAATTCTGCCTCCTCTGCTCCTTTTTTCCTAAAAGAATACTGTTAGTTTCCGAAAAAAGCCTATTTAAAACGGCTGCATTCTTCCTCAACTTCAGTAGTAAGCAAACCATGACTGTCATAATGACTAAGTAACCTATCATGGTAAGCTTTTGCTATAACTGGGTCTTTCAGAGCTTCAGTATTAAAGATAATTTTTTTTAACTTTAGCAGAACACTTTTTAAGTTTAAGTTGCAAAACACTTTTAACAAGGTAATGGTCAGATCCAATTTCATCTCCCCTATATACCCTGGTATTCCTAACAGAACTAGCCCATTTGCTATTAATTAATATATAATCAATCATATTCTTATGCAACCCATCAGGTAAAACCCATGTGTACCTATGTATGTCGTGGTGTTTGTAATAAGTGTTAGTTATTCTGAAACCATTGAGTTTACTTACCTGTAGGAGACATTGCCCATTGCCATTGCAGCTACCAATACCAAAAGGGCCTATTACACTCCCCAAAGGTCAGAGTCAGTACCAACTTTGGCATTGAAGTCACCTAGGACAAGGATAATATCTCCTTTCTTGACAGAATTCAAAATATCCAGAAGTTGTCCGTAAAACCTATCCTTCTCATCCTCATCAGCATCCTCAGTGGGGGCATAACAGCAGATAACATTCAAGTCTTTAATGCTTGTCTGAAATTTTGCTGTAAGAAACCTTTCATTAATGCACTCATATCCTAGAAGAGCATCACTAGCATGTCTGCTGAGCAGCAGGCCCATGCCTTGGTGATGCTTTCCATCCTCCCTCCTTGTAAAGAGAAATTTAAAGTTATATTTTAAGTATCTCACTTTTACCTGTCCATCTGGTCTCTTGCAAGCCTAGAATATCTAGGTTATAGTGCTGGAATTCCTGCATGAGGACATCAAGAGAATAATCTCTGTATAATGTCCTCATGTTCCACGTTCCTGCAGAGAGAAAATGATTAGTAGGATTTTTAAAGAAACTAGGTTCATTGAGATAGGTAGAGCCAACAATATCAAACAGCCCCCTGATCGCAGACATGGGGCAAAGACCTGTTCCTCCTCCGCTAAAGGCTGAAGTCACCGATGCTGGTAGGAACTTCCAGCACCACCTTTTCAAGTGGACTTTTTCAAGAGCCATATGGCCTGCCTGAGACACATTATTCCAATTTAGGCTTGACAATGTCCAACTAGCTAAGTAAGGTTCAGGTACCTGCGATGGCCTCTGATTAGGATTATCCACCAGCTGATATAAGGTATCCGATGCCTCTGTTCACTTAGGGCTGGCAACCCATAAGCAAACAGAAAACACAACGGCAGATTCTCCCTCAACAGAGGCCACCAGTGCAGCAAGTCCAAGATCCATAATCAAGCTCAAATCCATAAACAAGTCCAGTCTAGTAGGTAGAAGTGGTCAGCACCAGGACCCTGTGAAGTTGACCACTAGTCTTCATTACTGCATATTACTAATTGAAATGACTCAACTTTTAAACAGAATTATAAATTGCTTCTGGTGAATACATAATGCTCATTTTCAAAGAAACTGAGAAAGAAGTTTACCATTGTCTAACTTTAGCACCCTCTAATGGTGTAAATTCAAACTAATGGATGATTTGGAAAATAGGAACAATTTAAAAAAATATATATTTCTTAAAATTGTTTTCCAATTCCCTGGAGATAAGGGACTAATTGCTGCTGTCAATGTAAACCCTTGACTACCACCCAAATTCTAACACAAATAATTTGTTTATATTAAAGTTTATCATTTTCCAATTTTAGTGCCCTTTAAACAGTGGAAATTATCTACTAAAAGATTTGGAAAATGTGGATCATAATATTCATCAGTACCTATCCAATTAAAAAAATATTAAAATTATAATCTCCCTTAAACAATAACACCCCAAACAAATCAATCCATTTATCTCTAAAAGCAAAAAAAGTTGAATGTTTACTGATGGAGAACAAAGTGAAACCAATGGCTAATTTTTTGTTTGTACAATTTTTCTAATCTGCATGAAAATATTGAATTTAGCATCTTTAATTGTGTAATTCTATTATCCACTGGACTACTACTAATTCCCTGCCAACCACAGGGGTTGCATCCCAACCACAATATTGGTTATCTCCTGCCATGGTATGGTATTGGAAAAAACAGTTGTCTCATTGACAGCTAATGGGTGTATTTGATAATCATTTATCAGTGCAGCAAAGTTTAACTAATTTGTGACATTGTTAGTGTGTTCAATGTCAGAAGTCTGATTCTGAACTTGTGCTCCTATTAGTGTACTGAGCTGGTTGATTATACTGGATACTTGTAGCTAGGCTGTGCATTGTTAATAACCCATGACCTCCTGATAGCATGCTAAACCATTGCTGATAGGTGATAGGTAGGATCAGGACCTCCTGATAACATGCTGATCCATACTAAACCAATTGCTACAAGACTTACCAACTCTCACACACAACTCAATGTTATTATAGAGAGCTTTCATTATTTATGTTAACTAACTTGTCTGGTGTACCATATGATCTCGCAATCAACCACAAATTATGATGATCAACAGAGTCGAAAGCCTTTTTGAAATCAACAAAGCTAGCAACCAAAGATTTCTGAAACTCTAAACATTTCTCAAGAATCTGCCTGGTCTGGTTGGACCTCCATAGCCCATGGCTGCTTGAGGATGAGGATGATGATGATTGTTCTTATATAACTTTTTAGTATACTTAACTCTTTAAGTTGCTAAATGCTAGTTTAGCCTTTTTTTTATTGGGCCATTTTTCTGTTATTTCAGTGTTCCCTATTAAATGCACTTTTGTTTGATATCTAACATAATCTGTATCTTTTTGTTACATTATTCAGTATAGTGTTTTTAAAAGTTAAATTTTTCTACTTCTGTAAAAGGTTAAAATTTACTCCACAAAGTATTCATTGTTAGAAATTTGTCATCTAGGTATTATAAGAATTGTGTGTCAGACATCAGAATTTGTAACTTTTAGAATTAATTTGCAGGAAGCTAAGGTTCGTCCAGTTGTCAGCTGACAATATATTTGAGTATATTATGAAATAACCTTTAAATTTTGGATTTTAATGTTATGTGGTTTGTTTTTTTTTATACATATAGGCTGTGTTACGTACATATGGTGTGAAGGTGCAGTGGCATAGCCAAGAGTAAAAGGAAGCATTTATATACATTATGATTTAACATTTTACCATCAGAAATGTTTATTATATCTCGCAGTTCTGTTGCAATAGTTACACAGGGATTTCTGAGATTGCAGTAACATCCAAGTGCACCTAAATACATAGTTTAATGTAGTTCGCACAATGGTCAGGCAGTGAAACACATTGCATGTAGTACATTCCATGAAGATGATGTGTTAATATTTTGCATGTTTATTTACATTCATTTTGTATTTTAAAATATTCTGGTGTGATCTGATTAAATTTTGAAAGACATTATATAGATTACAAAAAACTTTATTTTGATTTTTCTGACAATAGGTCTGATTTGCCCTTTGATACTTAGGCTATGCCCAGTATTTTTAGAAAACCAGAATTTTCTGAAATCTGGTTTGTGCTAGGTGTTGAAGGTTCCAGATTTATGAGGTTCTACTGTATTATATACACTGTAAAATTACTATTTATTATTAATTATTTATATATTTTTGATATTTTTAGGTGATCCTGCTCTTAAATATGCCTTAATCACAGAAGAAGATGATCTTGCTCCTATGGGTAAACATTTTTTGCTTCAGACAGAAGACCAGCATAGTGACCCCTTGCCATTTGTTCATTTGGAACCTCCATTGTTAGAAGATGATTATAATTTTTCCCTTGATGTAGGAGAAGGAATTGCTGATCTTTTTGATACTCCAGAGTTTACTCTCTGACTTTTTTCATGATTGTACATAGACAAAGAAATCAAATTGATGTATTCTCTACATCTTCCATACTGATCATGTTCTTTTAAAAATGCACAACAAGAAGTTATTGATTAGTAATACTGCCAGTAGGAAACTTAATCATTTACATTGCTTTAGAAGATACATTAGAAGCAAATTAGAATATGCTCTTGGCCTGAACACTTGCACTTAAGGGTGCAATATCTTCTACTGTCATTTTAAACAATCAAGTGAAAATTTGTAGTGCTTTTATTGTTTCTATCATGGTCTATACTATTTTAATAGGGGTTTGAAATTGATAATTTTTGATAAGTTAAAACTGATTATTAGTTTTGTTAATTATGAAACTGCTATAAAGCTTGATTCATATGAAAATAACAATTCACTTTGTTATTCTTGTTTTATTTCTTCATAAATAGTTCAAAAAGTGTTTATTTTTAACAATTATTATATTTTTTTCACAAAGATCTCATAATTAGAAGTAGTAACAGGTAATATGTTGCACTTGTAATCAAATACCATAGAAAAAAGATATATATGTAGGAAAATGGTACATTTTGTAGTATACTGGTTTCTTAACATACTCTCCATTAACCTTTCACAATTGCACTCTTGAATATTAAATTTAAGTATATGAATGTGAAATGTATATACTTAGCCTGTATAATAGTAGTAGTTTCATTTGCTTTAAGAAAATTTTATTGATATTAAATCTGGTGTGTTTTACTATATGGAAATTTCTATGGTATTAGTGCTTTATTTCTGAGGACCATGTGAAAAGTTGTGAATAGTATACCGAATGACAGAAAGCTGTTGTTTAAATATCTATGTGGCATGGGATAATAGTTTATAACAAATGTGTTACATTGTTAAGCTAGTGATCATGTTTGAGTTGTGGAATTTTGATCTGTCTTTGATGAATTAAACCATTTTAGTGGTCATTTGTGAATGATATATATATATAAAGAAGAGAGTTTGAGTGTCTCTATCTGCTTATGCACTCATTCCCTAAAGAGCTAGAGGCACCAGACTTTGCATGAACTTTCCCTTTACTCAGAGGAAGATACAGGCTATGTGCAAACCCATTGAGATCAAAACCAATGTAGAATGGGTTGAATTACTCGAAATTCCAGTAGACAACATTAATGGTTAAAAACTAGTGTAACATCAGCAGTTATGAAAATAATTGTTGCCACCAATAAATTTAAAGAATGATTAAATTTTTTTTTTCTTTTTTTTTTCTTTTGCATGATAAAGCCATTGTTTCATTTATAATTCTATGGGTAAATGGCTAGTCACCAAATAACTAACCTTTTTGTAAAGCAATGAAGTTTGAAAGAGAACAAGTCGGACATAAGATTCTTTGTTGAAATGAATGCTTTGAAACTAAGAAGAATTCATATCCAACGTTAGAATAATTAGCATAATTTTAAAAATGTGTTTTATACAAATTAAAAAAAAATTCTTTAAATTAATAAACCTGTATCTCAAAAATAAAACATTACAGTAGAGCTTCACAGTATAGTAATTAAAATTAGGTTAATATCTTTAATACTCCGTTATTAAAAAAATAATAAATACCCCCTCAAGCAGCTGCTTGCCACAGAGGTCTGACAGGAGTCTGTCAGTTTATATGCCATAGTAGAAGGTCTGAGAGGTTATATGATGTATTAAATAACCATTTATAATAGCTGTAATTCTGGGAAGACTGGCGTGATATCATTGGTGGCATAAATTGCAATTTCCCCGTAGTTCCGCAGCTACTTGAGTGATCAGTCCCGAATTTGGTGGGGTGGTCCCACTTAGTTCTGACCCTCTTGGTGTGACAGATAGGGTTCCTAGCTGCTGTGGATTGGGGGTGATCCCTCAAAAAGCATCTGAGATTTCTGGGGCACTCCATTTCCTGCCTTGTGATGCAGTTATTGATGTATGTTTGGAATGAATGAACTTATCGAAGAGTTTCGTGCCAAACATTTGGCATGGGTATTACTAGTAATAAATATTTTATGTTAAGAAATGTATTAAATAATAAATTTTTTTGTTGTACAATACATTCTGTAAATGTGGTTAAATGTGTGTGTATGTGGGGGGGGGGGGGCTTAGTTGGTAGCATATCAAGCTCATAATCTGCATTTCCTAGGTTCAAGTCTCAACTGTGCTAGAACTGAAATTTATCTCTGCTAACCCCCCCCAATCACCACCACCACCACCACCCTGCCCTCAGTGAGAAGGGGGATGGATTTGGAAAGCTGCCATCTGTCAGATGGGGCATAAAGCTGTGGCCTGTGGGCAAGAAAGATATAAGCTCACCGGACAAAAAATTAGTCACCCCTGGCTGAATGTTACCTAATAATGTTGTCTTGAGCCGGGTGGGATACGAACTCATGACCTCCTGATAACATGTCAGGTGCTCTGGACCACTGAGCTACTGGCCGCCGATCAAGATCTCCTCTAATTAGTGCTATGAACATTCCTTTTATGTTTCTTATAGGCGCTTATTCAGGCAATTTTAGCCACAAGCAGCATTTATATTTGCCAATAGATGGAAGCATGTATTACAAGTATGCAGATAATAAATAATGAAATAAGCTCTACGTATTCAATCAAGTAACAAATCAGCACTTTAGCGTCGATTTAAATCTTAGAGGAAAAATTGTTTTGAGCTGGGTGGGATACAAATCCACGATCTCCTGATAACATCTAAGATTTAAATCGATGCTAAAGTGCTGATTTGTTACTTGATTGAATATGTCGAGCTTATTTCATTATTTATTATCTGCATACTTGTAATACATGCTTCCATCTATTGGCAAATATAAATGCCACTTGTGGCTAAAATTGCCTGAATAGCACCTATAGGAAACATAAAAGGAATGTTCATAGCGCTAATTAGAGGAGATCGTGATCGGCGGCCGGTAGCTCAGTGGTCCAGAGCACCTGACATGTTATCAGGAGGTCGTGGGTTCGTATCCCACTCGGCTCAAGACAATTTTTCCTCTAAGATTTAAATCAACGCTAAAGTGCTGATTTCTTGCTTGATTGAATGCGTTGAGCTTATTTCATTATTTACTAACACACATGTGGCACACAACACTTCTTGTCACTGTATGAACCCCTAGTGCATGGCACAGCTATTTGTAGGATACATTTATTACTGGTGCGTCCTTTGTTGCTGTTGAACAGACAACCCTCTTACGGCAGGGGATGACTAATTTTTTGTCTGGTGAGCTTATCTTGTGTGTGTTAAAGAACACATTGTCCTATTTCCTAACAGTTGTCCAGTGGGTCCCCTTCCCTCAACTTTCTCTGTGCTCTTAATGCCTATCCATTTACCCAATTGTGTCAAAAAAAGTGCAGCTCATAGATAAAAAAACAACAACCAGTCTTATTACTGCACATTTTGCCTATCTGGTCTAGTGGTTAGCATACCTGACTACTAAGACCAGTGGGAATGTTCTTATGTGTTTTTATGTTATATAAGAAACCAGGACAAGCTAGTAAAGCTTTAAGGTATCTCTGTCCTTTGTGTAGGGGAGTACCTTCTTCGCTTTTTTGTGCCTATATTCAATTTTCTTTCGTAATAAGGATAATTACATCTGAGCAGCTCTATTAGGTATGCAATGATTTGAAAAGTTTGATTTTCTGTGCTATTTTTCAGTTTAAAAGCTTCTGAAGTGGAGATCATGTGTTACCACAAATTATACCCACTCCTTTCTACTCCTAAACAAAGGTGAAAATTTCCCAGTGGGGTGTGTGTGCATTGATCATAATAAGTTTTATGTCAATTGGAAGTTTGCTTTTTTTTTAATTATTAGTAAAATCAAACTTTAGGCCTATTTTGATTTCATGTTCTTGTAGTGATGTATATCTTAATTATTCCATTTGGTTTGATTTTTGCTCTGAAGCTTGCAATTGGTAGATTTTCTTCCTTCTTGTCGCAGTATCTTCTATTGTTATACTGATGTTAGATATTCTTTTTTTTTTCTATATAATATATGTTGGAGAAGTATCTGTTTGCGGTTTCTGTTTATTGTTTTGTTGTTTGTAGTTAATTTTAAATTTAGGTTTTTACAACTAGATTTGTATAGTTGATCCACTTCTTTCTGGCGGCAAGGGTGCATTTCAATTTGCAACATGCAGAATGCCATCTACTACTGTATACTTTAACTGAATTTCAGACCTGAGCAACACTTTTAAATTTTGATATATGATCGTTACACTTTGCAAAAGAAAATCTTTTCCTTTACATAATAATCGTACATAGTGTATATACTAATAGAAAATAGAGACGGTAAGTAGAGGCTGTGCAAGTACTAATCACTGGAGAACTGCATTATACTTTGGGCTTCTACTCACAGCCCACCTTTCCTTTTGGGTGCCCAACAGCAGGCCACAATTTGCTTTTAGTACCACCTACAAATGGGACATATAGAAAAGTAAATATGTATCATAAAAATTATACTTTTATCATAGAGATTTTTGAACCACTAGTTTATCTTACCAGAATGTTGTTGCAAGAACATATAATGTATTTCAACAGGCATTAATTTAGATAATTAAGATCAAAATGAATTAATGATTGTAGTGTACTTTAAAAAACAATTATGGTCATATATGTATGTGTGCTTAAATTCTGATTGAAATCAAATTGTACAGTTGAATTTTATTATATATAGGAGCTAATAAGCAAGCTGGTCTATTTTCTGGGGGGGAAGCATGAATATATCCTTCTTTAAACCTTAAAGTGCCAGATTACTTATGAAGTGTGTTCAGTGTGAAAACTAAAAAATACTCATCCCTTTTCCTGAATAAATAACAAACAGAACTTGGCCATATTATTAGATGAAATATAATTTGATAATTTTTTCATGTTCATATTACTGTGATTATCCCAGTGGCTGAGTGGTTAGTGTGTTTGGCTACTGATTAAAAGAACCTGTGTTAGAGCTTCACAAAAGGCATGATATTTGCATTGTCTTTCTGTTGAAGTCTAGCCTTCCTCACAGAACTTCTGTATGACATAGGTCTGACAGGAGTCTGTCAGTTTAATATGTGGCAAGCAGCTGTTTGAGAAGTAATTTTTTTATTTTAATTGCTGCTGATTTTTGTCATGATCTCAACCAAATGGCAATTATCACTTAACAAGTTATATATTATTATGATCAGTAAGTCCTGGGGACATATGTAACCAATATGTAAAAATCTCATTCATGTGACATGTTATTTTGGTCAGACTTGGCCATAACGTTTTTTTTTTTACTATCAAAAATATGTTTTCCTGGAACAATAAAATAAACATTTTTTAGTAAAAGTTTTGTGATTGAACCAATCTGGAAATTTTGTAATGATATGAAAGAGTAGGCACTACGTTAATCCTGTATTGAAGTGCTGGTTGTCAGGTGGCATTGGTACATTTTCTTGCCATTACCTTCATTGGTATTTACTACATATGCTGTATTAGTAAGGTACTCTTTGCCTACAGAATGTATCAGAGGATCATGATATTTGACTGGTTAATTGGTAATAAAACCTGGTTTCAGACATTTTTCTAATCCTTGGATCTGTGGTAGGGTTTTTAATGCTTTTTTTAATTCTTTTTATCATGCTCTTGTTTAAAAAACCTTAATCTGCCACTTCAGTTAGTATAGTCATTGTTAAAAAAAAATAGTATCGCTATTGATATTCACTCTGATGTATTACACTACACTTCTAAGAGTTAGAATGACATAGTGAAATAGCTGCTTGAATCCACTCAGTTCTTCACATATCTCAATCTGTGGTGTTGTAGAATCGATCCATATTCTCTCTATCAATTTCTTGTTGGTGGTGTAACTGGGGGTTGTTTCCTGTAATATTTTGTTACAAAAAGCTTATTTCATAGTTGGGGAAATTTCAGACATTGCTTTCCATTTACACAACATGGAAGTCTTTTTTTTTTAATCTAAAAATCAACAAAGAAGAAAATTATTAAAATTACAAGCAATTAATCTAATTTTTAAATACTGCATGTTGAATATTATAAATTATATGCTAAGTATCATTAATTTGTTACATTAACTTACAGTAGTTGGTAATGGAACTGTATTACTTATCATTAAAATGCCCATATTCATTCTGATTGCTGCTCATGTCCCATAAAATCCCAAACAACTAAACCACATTCATTCCAATTATAATATTCCCTTTATTAATGTTTATGAAAGAGAAAAAGTTAAAGAAAACTACTGTAAAAAAAAAGTGTGCACTGTCTTTTTTTGCCTAAGGGTGCTTGAGTTGAAATCCAGGCCTGATCATATCTCAAGTGCAAAAGATGTATATGTATCTAGTAGAGTTCCACTCTGCAATGCAGTGATTAGGAAATGGATTTTATAGAAAGATCATATTGTCATGCTTAGAATTGAAGCAGTGTACATTAAACACTTGGTTGTATATTAAATGAGCTTTTTCAATGCAACCACCTTATAATTTTATGCTTTTTTTTACGTTTTTTATTTCAATATGCAGTATAAAGCATTTATCAGATCACTTTGAGTTTGTTATAAACAGGCACAACGTGATAATAGACAAAATTTTATTTGTATTAGTGTGAGACCTAGGATGCAGTGGGCAGACAATGTCAAACAGGACCTTGTTAGAATTGGTGTGCAGTGGCCGGATGCAGTAGATGTAGCCCATGGCTGCTTGAGGATGATGATGATTAGTACATTGTGTCTAAGTAATATTTTTTGCTTCCATTGTTACTAAGTCTTATTTTTAATTATCTGTTGTCTTCATTGTCAACGAGGGGCGGGGGTGGCAGTCGGTAGCACGACAGGCTCGTAATCTGCAGTTCCCAGGTTCGAGTCCCAGCTGGGTCAGCGTTGAGATTTATTTCCTCAAAATTTCCACCCTGCCCCACGGTCAGTAGGGGACACCGATGGGCTTGGAAAGACCGCTGTCCATCAGATGGGACGTAAAGCCGTGGCTTCGTGTGTGGGAGAGCCATATCTTGTGCATGTTAACACACTGGATGGCCGTGACGGGAGGTTACCATCTGTCTCCCAACAGCTAAAGTTTTTCAGTGGGTCCCCTCCCCCAACCTTCTCTGAGTCTTCGGGGTCCTTGTGACCTGGCCATTTAGCCCATGGTGTGCAAAAAAGTGCCACTCAGAGGTAAAACAACCCAAATCATTGTCAATGAATAAAGATTTGGTTCCCTTAAAAATGTTACTCAGTGAGAAAAAAATGACTATTGGGTTTCTTTTGGTTATTACTTTGACTCAAATCTTTAAATGTTTTAGTCTAACCTGTTGGATCTTAAATGTCATAGTCTGACATTGAATCTAGAAAAAAAATTACTAGTGTCCAAGAGGTTAGCTTACTTAACCATGATGCAGAGAAATCTGGGTTTGATCCCTGGGAAGCCACATATGTTTCTTTTTCTGCTGATGATTCTGTACTTCTTCTCTTTAAAAAACTGGAATAAATTCTCTTTATTAAACTGGAATACTCTGTCAGACCTCTGTCTGATTTTAAATTCCAGAAAAAAAGTTTATTAATTATATCATAAATTCACATGAATTGAACAATGGGCGACTAAGTGAGATGGATGTGATCAACTACTCAACTCTTAATAACAGAACAATATGAAGCATCTGTTTATTTTGAATGTGTCATGGGATTGCACTTGTGAAGTAAGCATTATTTTTATAACTTTTACTAAAATCATTTTTACTAAATTGTGCTTTTGGTCTGTTTTAGGTGTTCTCTTAACTATTTGCTTTTTTTTAAGCAATTACTGAATACAAGGTAATTTTGCTTTTACTATTTTAGGAATCAAATGTAGCCACTGAATAAATATTTATTATTCACTGAAATAATATGAGAATTTCACAAATGCCTTTGATTTTTGTTGCTGTTTCCAAAATCTGACTAATTTTACACAAAAATTGAAAATAAATATTTCCTTAAACAGCCCACTTGCCATGGAGGTTTGTCAATATATACATCATAGAGAAAGATGTGAGGAAAGCTAGACTGCAGCAATCAAACTACTTAGAAAGGATTTCAAATATTTGGAACTGTTATTTCTTAATTGAAGTTTTTGCAGTTTTGGATGATATACATACATATCATTTACTAATAAAATTATTTACAATAAAATATGAATAAAAATGAAAGCATCAATTTTGTTTATGTATTAAATGTGATCACTAGCTTATTTGTGTGTATTTGTTACCTTCCATAGAAATGCATTTTCTTTAAGAATAAAAATAAGCTAAAATTACGCTTTTGCAAGATTTTAGCATTTTATATGTGTGTGTATATAAAATGCTAAAATCTTGCAAAAGCATAATTTTAACTTATATGGGGCTTTCTGTTGTTGTGTATTATTATTTACATGCCATTATTTTACCAAGTAATGAACTCTTGTTGAAAACTATGTAATGATAGAGCACCTGTTATGAGCTCAAATAAGAGATTTTAAAAGTAATACTTTGGGTTTTATTCATTTTAGAATTTTGTTTTTTTACTTACTCCATATATTAGCTAACTAAACTTTATTTTCCAAATTCTTCGTATAGAAAGAAATTATAAACTGAACATTGTTTAAAATAATTTAAGTTAAAAAAAAAAATACCCCCTCAAGCAGCTGCTTGCCACAGAGGTCTGACAGGAGCCTGTCAGTTTATATGCCATAGTAGGTCTGTGAGGATGGCAGGACCTCAGCAGAAAAACAACACACACATCTATGCTTTACCCGGGGCTCGAACCCAGGAGGCATTCATTAAATACATGGACTTTTTCTCACTCGCTATATATACATATATGTATTTCACTTAATTATCAGCTTCCAACTAAAGCCTATTGCACATTTAATTTTAGAGTCAAATATAGATTATGAATATCCATATTCCTTTATATCAAAAAGGGTAGGTGTTATTAGTATTGCTCTATGTAAGTTAATAACATCTGTTTATCCCACACAACTAGTTTATTTTTCGTACATTAATGCTTGATCATTTTTAAGGTTAATCAGAAAAATGTAGATAATAGTATACTGTTAGGCATGCTAACAATTTGTAAATATTTGATATACATGTAAAAAAAAAATTGCTTTTTTTCACTGTTGAAAGTGAAATTTCATTAGATACAAAATTTATAAAGCACAATTTAATATAGTTCTAGTTGAATGTAAGACTTTATTTCATTATTTTTTTTCACCATGCATTGTTACACTTCAAAAATATTTGTGCTAAAGAGTGTAAATGTAAATTTTTTTCTTTTGTTTAATGTGCAACTGGATGTAGGAAAAATAGGGGGACAATTCATAAGCATCCTCTCTCTGTAGGCTAGGGTTGAAATAATTGTTATCAAAATGAGGTGCAGACAGTGAAATTTAATAATGTATATTAAATATTATTTCTACTTTACAGTCTCTGCATTTTTTTTTTCATAAGGAGGGAAAAGAATCTAGCTCTATTTGATAATTATAGAGATTTAGAGTTACCCATGATCTTTTAACAGTAATGGCTACAGAATTCCTCAATCATTACAATTCAATATATTTTGCAATTATTATTAGCATTAAATAAAGACATTGCAATAACTATGACACATAGAATTTTGTAGAAATATTACTTATGATTAATATGCATCATTAAATTTGTTTTCCTCCTGAGCTTGTATACATAGCTCATTTCAATTTTAAATCAGCTACATAAAAAAGCTACAGCCCTGAGAAAGTCATTCATATAATCTGCAATTGAAAGCCTGTTAATGAAGGAAATTTATCCCCCAACATGACATTGATAGAATATTTAAGCACAATCCTGCTTATTAGTTCCTGATGTTTCCTTCAATCATTCAGAGGGCCACACAAAATTCTTAAATATATTCAGTGAGATTTTTTTCTAAAGGGGTAGTCTGTGGACATGCCAGGCTTTTAACCTGATGTTCTAAAGTTTGAGTCAGTCTGTACCTGCATTGAGATTTTCTCTGCTAACCCTCACTTTGCATTTGGTGAGAAAGAATATACTGATGGGCTTGGAAAGCTGCTGTTCTTCAGATTGGATGTTAAGCTGTTGTCCTGTATGCAAGAGAGTAGGAAAAATAGAGTGACAAAGTTCATAAGCATTCTCACTCTGTAGGCTAGGGTTGAAACAATCATTATCAAAATAAGGTGCAGACAGTAAACATGCTGGATGGTCTTAATAGGAAATGTCCTCCCAACAGCTAGCTTGTGGATCCCTTTCCCCAGCCCAGTTCTGAGCCTTTGTGATCTGGCCATTTAACCCTATATGGGTTATACACAAAAAAGTGATATTCAGAGAACAACCCCAACTACCCTACTCTTAGTGCCTAAAACAACTAACCGGACTTAATTATTATGTGTAAAAATTCATCTGGGAGACGTGGACGATTTTTTTTTTACTTCTGTAATATCTGAGTGCAATCAAGAAGTATGTGCCTAAAATCTAATCCAACCTTCTGTATTTTGTAAATCATGAAAAAGTCTATATTTAATGTATGAGCTACTGCTTGTGAGTTTGGATTGAAGCTATTACATTTCTTTGATAAATTTTCAGTATAGTTTAGAACTAAAAACCTACGTTAGGATATTAAATTGCTGCAATTGTAAAAAAAAGAAAGTTGGAATGTTCGATTCTTTTTTTTTTTCCAGATTAATAATGTGTAATTACAATATATTGCTAACATTTTGAATATTTTCTTTTGCTGGACATACTGAAGTATGTTGTTTAAAGTGCAGATTTCCTATGTTTGTCTAATTTAACTTTTCAATTCTGATTTCACTACATATTATACATAAATAGTTTCCCCACTATAACACATGGAGAAATGAATCAGTGTAAACACATATTAAGGAACTGTATATTAATAAATTCAGATGAAAAGATTTTTGTTCATAATTTCATATACTTGCAATAATATGCATTGCAACAGTCATGATTTCACCACATATTTATACATAAATAAAGTTTGCCCACCACAACACATGGAGAAATGAATCAGTGTAATCATGTATTAAGGAACTCTTTACTAACAACTTTGGGTGAAAATATGCTTTGTGAAACATTAGTATAAAAAATTTGACACCACTTGATGTCCTTATTATTGTTAATTGTGAAATAAAATAGATATATATTTTTGGTTCATGTTATATATTGTTTTAAAGCTTGTTCTTTGTTTTATCTATGCTAACATTGTTTTTAGAAAACTTCATTTTTGTTATATTCAGTTGTCTCAAAGTTATGCCAGGGAAAAAGGAATTGTGCATAATCTTGTTGCATACATTCAAACTTGGTCATGGTGCAACCCAAACAACTTGTAATGTTGTCGAAGCATGGGGTGAGGGAAGCACTTCTGAACGTAGTGTGGCATTCATTCAAGAAGTTTCATAGTGTAGATACAAGCCTTGAAGACAAAGTCAGGATGTCCTCCTGCCATTGATGATAACAAATTGAAGACAATTATTGAAACAGACTCGTATAAAACCAGATGAGAAAATGTGGAAGAGCTAAATGTTTATCAAACAATTGTTCGGCATTCGAGTCAAATTTAAAAAGTGAAGAAGTTTGATAAGTGAATTCTGCACAATTTGAATGAAGTAAAAAAAAATGCCTTTTTGAAGTATGTTGTTCTTTACTGCTTTTGTGCAGCAAAAAATAATCCATTTTTGATTGCATTTTGACGTGTGACGAAAAGTAGATTCTGTATGACAACTGCTGATGATCACCATAATGGCTCAATTGCAATGAAGTGCCAAAACATTTTCCCCAAACTGAAGTTGCACCAAAAGAAGGTTATGATGACTATTTAATGGTCTGTGGCCAGCATCATTCATATAACTTCTTGAATCCAGATGAAACCATCATTGCAGAGAAGTATTGTTGTAAAGTCAACAAAATGCACCAGAAGTTGCATGATGAACATCCAACATTGGTCAATTGAAGAGGTCCTATTTTTCTCCATGACAATGTTTGGCCACATGTTGTGCAAATGATGCTCCAAAAGTTGAACAAATTGGTCTACAAACCTCTGCCCATACACCATATTCACCTGACGCCAATAGATACTACTTATTCACGCATTTCGACAATTAGGAAAAACCTCCAGCAAACATAAGGCAGCAGAAAATGCTTTCTAAGAATTTATCAACTCCAGAACTCTGAATTTTTATTGAAATGGTCTATATAAACTTGTTTCTAATTGGCAAAAATGTGTAGATTCTGATCGTTTTGAGCTGAATTGTAATTTGTTGAGGTTTAAAAATGTCCATTATTTTTGCACCAACCTAATATTTGTTTTCACAAAGTAGTCATTCACCAAGGAAACAATGGCAGGTAGACTTTGTCAATATGAACTATCCACAAAATGTTCTACCAAATGTTGAAATATTTGTAGTGCAAACTTAATAGGTTTCATAAGTGGTAAATTCCTGATTATAGTACACATTTCAACTTTGCTCTTCCTAGCTTGGATACCGATTGGTGTTTGTGAAATCTCCTTACCAGGTGAAACCCATTTCCATATGAATGGTCAAGAATTGCCACATGTGGGCAACCAAGAATCTACACTACGCTCTTGAAAAGCCGCTTTATTCACCAGAGACCACAATATGGGTATCTCGCAACAGAATTTAAAGTAATGGGACCAGATGAATTTCACAGGTGTTTTGTAAACAGGATTCAATATCCTACTTTTTTCACTGACCTTGTGATTCCAAATTACAGCAAGAAGAATGCATGAAAAACGTTTCTGTATGGGACAGACAATGCCCCACAGTGTTTAGTAAAGCAGATGTTTTTAAGAAAGCCAGAGTGACTTACACGTGACTAGCTACCCTACTCTCCTGGTAATCATGGAATTGTCATCTTTTCAAATCTGGTGACCCAGAGATTGGATTAGGGGTCGGTAACAGTGCATCAACAAGACACTCATCAGTTGCTCCACTGGTTGAAATGATATTCTTAATATATTCTTATCGTGCTTCAACATATTGTTGCGAGCTCCTTTTTTCACGAATGAAATATTTGAAGTCCAAATACCGATCCAGACTTACCAATTCCAATTTAGACAGTTGCCTAAGAGCAGGGAACTCAAGTAATGTGCCAAATTACATAATAAGATGGCTGAAGATTTGCAGTGTCAAGTGCCACATTCATTATATTTTATTTTTTTTTTCATTGATTTGATTGGCATGTTTAATATGATTTTTGCTTTATGTGTCATTCATACTTGCAATAATTGAAATATCACCATCCAAGATAAGGTTGGTGACCTTGGATTATATATGTTCACCGCATATATATCAGAGCATCTAGGGACAGGGGTGGCTCAGTCGGTAGTGCACCAGGCTCGTAATCTGTAGTTCCCAGGTTCGAGTCCCAGCTGGGTCAGCATTGAGATTTATCTCCACAAAATTCCCCGTCCTGCCCATGGTCAGTAGGGGACACCGATGGGCTTGGAAAGGCCGCCATCCGTAGGATGGGACATTAAGCCGTGGCCCCGTGTGCGGGAGAGCCGTACCCTGTGCGCGTTAAAGAACACGCTGGATGGCCTTGACGGGAGGCTACCATCTGTCTCCCAACAGCTGTTCCAGTGGATTCCCTCCCCCAACCTTCTCTGAGCCTTCAGGGTCCATGTGACCTGGCCATTTAGCCCATGGTGTGCAAAAAAGTGACGCTCCGAGGTAAAACAACCCAACCCAGAACATCTAATCAAGGAAAGGTGTTATTAATGGTTAATAATGAAAAAGCCCATTTGAAATATAACTCAGCATCTATATTTAATTAGTGTAAAAGTGTTATAATAAAGTAACAGTTTTCATGATCAATGAACTAGCTTGAAGGTTTATAATTCAGCCACGTATTATTGGTTGTTTAATCTTTTCAGTAGATTGACCTACTCATACTTGTTAATAAAGTTCAAAATCTAGCTTAATGAGATGTTCTGCCTTTATTAACCTTTTTTCATTCAATTTCTATGGTATCACACATTACCAATATGAAAAAACTTCTCTTGAAATTAGCATTACATATAGGATACAAGAGGATTTTATCTACAAGCTTCATTAATTGTTTAAGTTGGTTTGCATTTAAGAAGTAGCAAAACACTTTCATAGGGAAAAATTGCTGTTTAAGAAAAATAATTTAAATATATGTGTTAGGTGTTGAAACTGATTTTAGAGAATTAATGTCTCATCCCAAAGATAACTAATCCCTGAGAGATGGTAACTCGAATCATGTGATTTTTTTGGCTCTGATAGTTTCTGAAGATTCAAATCTGCCATTATAATCCTTTGTAACCCTGCCAACCAAAAATATCATATTCGCCAGAATTATCATTAAATGTCAATTGTTATTAATGTTGATGGTGATCATACGGAGTAATTTCAATTCTGTTGGGTGGTACTTGCAAATAAATCCTTTCACATCATTGGTAGCAGATAACTTAATATTGAATGTTTATGCTGATTTGTTCTCTCCTAATATGAAGTCATAATATCACTTTTTGTTGTAAATTCTTTATACTAAAATTGTATAAAAGAGATTTTTTTTTTAATTTCTCGATTTTAATGTTATTTTGCAATCTGTTTACTAATATTGAGTGATTCAATTGCTTAAGAAGTGCCTTGTATTCTGAATATATATGTCTATTTACTCGCACAAAGGGCAAAAATAACCTCGAAACTTACTAGAGTAGGCTTTTTTATCCATTTGAACCATATTTTTATAGCTTAAAATTTTTTTCAAAATATTGAAAATGAAAGTTCTGAAATTTTGGCATTAAAAGCTGTTTTGTGGTAAAGAGTAGAAAAAAGTCTTGAAGAAAGTACTTTCATAATATGCTACAACTATTTTAAATCGTTAAAAGCTTATTAGCATTTTCTGCCTAATATAGTATATTGAAAAATGGTATATCAAGTAAACAAGTTGAACTTGTTTTATGTTTCCAAAGTTAAGGTGCCAAAAAACTTCATTTATTTTAGCTTTTTTACACATATATTATGCGAACTGCTTTATGATTTGCATATATATGGGATGATGTAAAATTTAATGTGTTGGCAAAATTACATTCCTCTAAACATATGTGGGCAAAATGTTAATTTTGCTATGTTAATACAAAATGTACGAGTTATTGTGATTTTTGGTATGTTTTTTCTAGGAAGAATCTTTTTTTTTTACATTCAGACAATCCATTTGTACCTTGAAGCATTTTAAACTTGCTTTTGCATTTGTGTGTTAATTAGGTGCATCATGATGAACATGTTACAACAAATGTATATCATGCATGCAGAATGTTATACCTTCATACATATGCAAACTGTTATTTGAACCACGTGTATATATATATATTTGAAAGTGCATTTTTTGGTACTGTGTTGGTAAATGTGTTTTTTTAATTAAATTTATGAAAGGGTTTCTATTTATAGGAATTGTGAGTTCTGTATGATATTTGTGTATCAAGATACTGTAAGCATTTTGAAATGTGACCTACAGAAAATGCACTTTCAATACTACCATTAATAAAGACAACTTTTAAATGTATATATGTTAAAACATGCCTTACAATTATAAAGTTTGCACGACGTTGGCATTTCTATATTTTTATGTACAGAATTGCCACTTTTTAAATGTTTATGGAGTGGGTACATTTACAATTTGTATGTACGAGTTAGTCTTATTTGATATCTATTTTCCTTTAAAACACTGCACGGTTTGCCATTTATTGTATATCATGGTGCCCTTGAACTCAATAATGCTTGAGTAACTGATGTTTACAATATTTTAAATAGCACAAAATATGTACAATCATTAATGCAGTTGGATTTCTCTACTGTATGTCTCAGGGTAAAATGGCCAGTACTATATGAACACTAATAAAGAGAGTCATTATGCAATAATTTCATATATTTTAAGGAGTGAATATCAGAAAGTGAAATTTCTCATTTCAATTTCGAACCTTAAAATATGTAGCAGCAGTTTGAGCCAAGCATTATTAAGAGCAGGTCCGTCAATGTTGAGTATTGTGTAGTTAATGCATCATCACGAAACTGTTTTTAAAAGTCACCATTCGTGTAAATATATGTTATAGATTATTTCAAGAACAGAACTTAGAGTACGGCAAGTAGTTTTACCTTATATCTGACTATTCATATTATTCGTAAAAATTTCCAAAAGACAGATTTTATTTTCAATAACTCTTTGGATTTATGCTTAAATTTTAGCTTGATTGCTCTGTGCGTTGTTTATTAATAAGAATAATAAGCATTTTAGAATATTTTAGAAGAATTTGTTGATAATCTTTTAAAGACCTGCATTAATTTCCTGAAATAACTAAAATAACCAAACCTCTGAATAACAAAATATGATTAGGTTGTCATTATCGACCCTTTTGTAAATTTGAAAGATTGTAATTTCTTGTTGGAGCTTGGAAATATAGTAAATCATCGATAAAGGACAGTGCTATGGGAAAGATTTGTTTTTGACTTGTAAATATAATTTTGTACAGTCTTAATGTTCATTTGTGTTTTGTCTTGCCATATTAAATATGGTTTGTTTTTTAATGGTTATTTAATTTCAGTACTATTGGAAAAGTTTGTGTAATCTACAGTATATTGAAATGTGTTACCTGAAGCAACTAAAATATATTAAGATGCAGTGTAATTATCATTTTTCATAACAAACAAGCTTCACAGTTTTGTACTTGCAAAAAAAAAATCTTTCCATCTAGTCATAAAATACAAAGTACATTGGATAATACTGTTATAAATATACTTTTATGCGTGAACTCCTAGAAGTTTTAAAATGCCCCTTCCACTTGATTTTAATATTTCAGCTGTCAAGTCAGTTATGTTAATGAATTATGTGTAAATGCTTAACTCTCAAAATGTTTTTCATAAGAAAATTTAATTTTTTAATACATCCTCTGTATACCCAGTTCTTAAACCTTCTGTAGAACACTAAATATTGATGAAATTCTATAAACAGCAAATCTTGACCCATGGAAATCAAATAATTTTTCATCTATAAAACTAGATGGCCGTATACTCCCGTTATCGGTTTGACAAATCAAACTCCCCCATAAATTTCTAAAACACCCTTGTTGGGAATCACTTGATCTAGTTATGAAGATCATAAGTCAAATATTCTTGAAGAATCAGAAAAACGGATCATCATTACTAACTTTGAGGCATCGAATTTGGTGTATTGTGAGTGATATTTTAAAAATTGAAACAGGAGGAATGCCATAACTTTCGATTTTAAATTAACGTTTCATTCGTTCAATTTAAAATTCAATTCATTCAGTTTTGAATAACCAATATCACTTTACTATTGCACAATTTCAGTTGACTTTTCAAAATACGTATCGAGTATACAGATAAAGATAATAAAACGGAATTCATCAGTATTAAATTCTATTTTATTGGTATTTAAAGTATTAGCTTAGGTATTACACTATAAAAAGTAGCATTCTTACATTCATTGCTCCTGATTACACCAGTCTATTTGAGCAACTGTAAAATTGTTTTTCTAACCTTTTTAAACTCAGTGAAGAAAACTTTCCCAGTAATAACAGGTAAAATAATCAGGAAAAAATAAATTTCTAGGTGATGTATAAGGAACATGTAGAAACAGAAGAAAAATGTTTGAGAGTTTAAACTTTCAAAGCTATTTACGAGTGTATTATTTGCTGAATCTATTTTGCACAATAGTTTTGTCTGGTATGAATAAAAAGATTACATTGTAAACTTTTGTTCCATTACTTTATAAAAGCATCTTACATGGATACTACATTTTTAATTTTAATGTACACATTGAAGGCAGGTCTAAACTGGTGGGGTTAGAAAATATTTATAGAAAATAACTCGTATATTTAAATGAGGTGGGAGAAATACATAGCATTTGAAATTTAATATGTATAATATTTTTATTTATATCCGCCAGATTTTATAAATTCGTGTAATGGAATGTTTTATTCCATTACACGAATGAGCATAAAAAATTCTGTCCCAACTACGTGGCTGAATGTATGCTTTACAGTTAAACACTCCCTGAATCACAAGCTTTCATTTGGCACATGGGGCAGGGGTGGCTCGGTCGGTAGCGCGCCAGGCTCGTAATCTGTAGTTCCCAGGTTCGAGTCCCAGCTGGGTCAGCGTTGAGATTCAAAATTCCCCGCCCTGCCCATGGTCAGTAGGGTACACCGGTGGGCTTGTAAAGGCCGCCGTCCGTCGGATGGGACGTTAAGCCGTGTGCGGGAGAGCCATACCTTGTGCACGTTAAAGAACATGCTGGATGGCCTTGACGGGAGGTCTCCCAACAGCTGTTCCAGTGGGTCCCCTCCCCCAACCTTCTCTGAGCCTTCGGGGTCCATGTGGCCTGGCCATTTAGCCCATGGTGTGCAAAAAAGTGCCGCTCAGAGGTAAAACAACCCAACCCATTTGGCACATAAATCATCGTTTCTCCATCGCATTTGAAAGATATGGTGGAACAACGTTTTGTCAAATCCACAAACTGACCAACTGAAAATGTCAAAAGCAATAGGAAGACAATTAATAATTTTACTTAAAATATGCACCAACAGACACTTCTAGTGGCACCACGAAGCAAGTGCATTTATATCATTAGTAACGCATTCCCAGTTCCTGGAAGCAATGAATTCTTTGAAGCTTTCTTATTGCTGAATATTTCCCACACTAAGAAGTCCAGATGCTTGATGAAGTGGTTGGCGATAGGTCTGGTGAATACTCTGGGTGAGTAAAAATCTCGTACTGTAACTGATAAAGAGTTTACAGACTGTTATTTGTGAGATGTGAAGTCAAACTTTATCATGGAGCAGTAAGACGCCATGTCTATTGACCAATGCAAGCTAAACTACTTGCATAATTCGTCATGCATTTTTTGGAGTTCTGCATTTATTGTTTTACCTGGGTTTTTTTTTTTTAAGGAATGAATAACACTGGCTGCAGACCACCAAACGGTCATCATAACCTTCATGTGAAGAGTAGGCTTGGGCATGTTTAGATGCTTCCGCCACATCCAGCCATTGAGCAGAACGTCGACGATTGTCGTATAGGATCCGTTTTTCATCACATGAGCTCTGCTCTGCGAAAAAGGATCCCTTTGGTCTCATGTGAGAAGGGAATAGTACCTTACAAGTGTCCGTTAATTCATGCGGAACCCATTGATCCAACTACTTCACTTTCCTAATGGCTTCCAGGTCAAATGCACGCTTAATTTGCCTCTGCAATGTCTGTAGTTTGGCGTGTGTCAAATTCAATTAAAACCTTCAATCGATCATTATAATTCGTTTATTTGGGTCGACCACGTGGCTTATTTTGAAGGCTCATGTCGCCCGATAAAATCTTTCAAACTGACCGTGTTTTTTCACTAGCTTGCTTTCCTCAATGCTGCATTGATGTTGCTAGTTTCCTCCGAACGTTGTGTCCCAGTTTAAACTTGTATAGGAGAGGAATAGGAATTTGACTGATCCAATGCTCCCTTTAAGTCTTTCAAACCATTGACCACAAAATCTACCTGCAACGTGGCTACTGTGTTATCATCACGAGCGCCATCTGGTAACGTTTTCTCCTCAAAACATCGAAAACTTCATGCATCTGCGAAATTGGCCATTTGACATGCAACAGCCTAATATTCCATACGAACAATATGGTTTTATGGCAAGTCGCTCCTCAACAGTGCAATTCTTCACTGTATTAACAAATGAGCTACATCAATCGATGTTATTTTTTATAGATTTAAAAAAACTTTCAATAAAGTAAGAGATTATTCGTTTTTGACTCGGAATCCCCCCCCCCCCCCACTATCCTAAGATTAATCTGCATTATTTTCCAACTGCTCTCAACAAAATCTGTTATTAGTGGACACTGATGGGGCTTGGAAAGGTCGCCATCTGTTGGATGGAATGTTAGTGTCATACTCTGTGTACGTCAAAGAACACTCTGGATGACCTTGACAGGAGGCTGCTCTCTCCCAACAGCTGTCCAGTGGGGCAGCTCCCCCCAACCTTCTGAGTCCTTTTGACTTAACCATTTAGTCCATTGTGTGTGGGGATGGCTCAGTTGGTAGCGCCAGGCTCATAATCTGCAATTCCCGTTCGAGTCTCAGCTGGGTCAGTGTTGAGATTTATCTCCACAAAATTTCCTGCCCACGGTCAATAGGGGACACAGATGAGGTTGGAAAGGCTGCTGCACATCAGATGGGACATTAAGTCGTGGCCCGTGTGCGGGGAGAAGAAGAAACAGGCATCCTTGTTTTAATCCTAAATTTGAGATAATTTCCTTAGAGTTCTTCGAATCCATAAGTATATTTACATTTATCTATTGCATATAACCTTTTTAACAGAAATAAAGCTTTCTCTTATTCTCAATAATCAGTCTACCCCAACTCTTTATCCACTATATCATAAGCCTTTGTCCATAAACGATACAGGTAGTGGTCAGATTTTGCAATTTGAAATTTCATTAAGGTGTGAGAGGATAAATTATCTCCTCGTCGGTCATTTCAAAATCTTGATGCTGCTCTCCTAGTTTACCGTTTTCTTCAAGCCATACTTGAATTCTACGCTTTAGCACCGTCATGTCCAATTTATGTAAACAGCTTGTGATAGGAATAGGACGATAGTTATCAAGATTTATCTTTGCCCTTGCTCTCAAACACTAGTTTAATTCTGGTGACATACCAATCTGAAGGATACTCATTTGTAAAGAAGTCATTGAATTGCCGTACTAATTTTCTCTTCCTTTAACACCTAGGGATTTGATACATTCAATAGGTATAGTATTCAATCTTAGACCATAAATAGAGTAGACGGATGCTCGTAATGTTGCAACGCCCAACATCGAAAGCTGTAGTATCACGTGACTGATGGAAAGAATGCTTTGAGAATGGTGTTGGCGTGTGGATTTGCTTCTATGCAAGATTTTTCAAAGGAGGAACAGTTACATTTCACAGGTGAATAAAGCAATTTTAACTTACATCGTTATTCAATTATTTATAACTCTTATTATTAAATTACTTAAAAATATTGAAACATTTTGCTTTACTCACATCCAATCATTCAACGTTAGTTTTAACATGAGTACAGATTTCAGTAAACAAGGAAATATTGACTACTGAATTATTTTCTCAGGATGGAAGCAATGTAAACTGAATGGACAAATTACTATACACACCCAAATAACAATATGCGAAGCAGAAGTATCACGTCCAGTCACATAGGATGCTAAAACTAGCAATGCCTGTAAATAGAGCAGGTCTATACGCATTGGAAACCAGTCACGGAAAAGTTATCATAAGTAAAGGCAGCGAAGTAGATGAGTTTGACTGTGACCAGATAGTAAGTACGAGGAAGGCCAGTTGTTCAATCACCACAACTGCTGAACTGTTTGGATTTCCACGTCAGACGATGCACATGTATACCAACTACGTGAAATATGGCACTACTTTCAACTAGCGGGAGAAATGTAGACGTAAACGTGCAATTGACTCTCCAGGTGAGTGCAGACTGTCCCACATTGTTACAAAGAATTGCACGGCTACTGTGGAGTAGATAACGTCGGAATTGAATGAGGGCACGTCCACAAGCTTATTCTCAAAGACTATCCGTCATAGCATGGAAAAATTAAGCTATGGCAGTTGACGTCCACTCGTATCCCTTTGAATAATCGTAATTCCCAAAAGATTAGGCTGTAGTTTGCAAAGGTCTGTTGCAACTGGAGTGCGGAGGACTGCAAACACATCTGGTCTGACGAATCACAGTTTCAACTCTATCACACTGCTGGGAGGGTGTGTGTGTGTGGCCTAAACCACATGAAGCGATGGACCCAGTTTGCAAAGTTGAGGCTTTAGAGGTAGGTGGAGGTGATGTAACAATTTGGGGTGCGTTGACATAGGCTTCTTGGGACCTCTCGTATCCGTCTCCAAGCATATCTGTCCTGAGGTGCATCTGGCCACTGCACACCAATTCTAAAAAGGTCCTGCTTGACACTGTCTGCCCACCGCATCCTAGGTCTCCCCCTCTTTCTGAGGCCTTTAGGAACACTGTTCATAACCCTATTCGCCAATCTATAATTATCCATACGGGCAACATGGCCAAACCAACGGAGTCTCTCTCTGCACAATATGCTGCTTAAAGGAGGTTGCAAACTCCTTTGCCTAACCTCATCATTAGTTACAAAGTTGAACCACCTAATGCCCAAGATACTGCGTAAGCATCTGGAATCAAAAGCATCTAGTTTCCTGTTATCTCGTTTACAAAGCGTCCAAGTTTCACTACCATAACTAACCCCAGAAAGAACCAAACTATTATACAGCCTAATTATAGTCTTTAGGTGTATACGTCTATTTCTCCACACTCTCCACAGATTCTTAAAAGTCCCGGCAGCAATCCTTATTCGTCTGTTAATCTCATGCTGCACATCACCAGTATCTGTTACATAGCACCCAAGATAATTAAACTGTGACACCTGCTCAGGACTGCAACTATTCGGATTAACTGAATCACAGCCTACCTGACCAAATTTAACACTTTAGTTTTCTCTCTGTTTATAACCAAGCCTACTCTACTACCAGTCTCATCAACAGCTCGAAAAAAAGAGTTCATCTCATCATCATTTGCCAAATGGGCTAAATCATCGGCATTATCTAAATCAGAAATTTTCGTATCTCCAACCCATTTAAGGCCAAAATCTTTCCTTTGCAGTGAATTTCGTATAACATAATCAATAACCAAGCTAAAGAGAAAAGGAGATAAAATGCACTCTTGGGTTGTTGTGTTGTTTTACCTCTGAGCGGCACTTTTTTGCACACCATGGGCTAAATGGCCAGGTCACATGGACCCCGAAGGCTCAGAGAAGGTTGGGGGATGGGACCCACTGGAACAGTTGTTGGGAGACAGATGGTAGCCTCCCGTCAAGGCCATCCAGCGTGTTCTTTAACGTGCACAGGGTATGGCTCTCCCACACACGGGGCCACGTCTTAACGTCCCATCCGACGGATGGCGGCCTTTCCAAGCCCAGCGGTGTCCCCTACTGACCGTGGGCAGGGCGGGGAATTTTGCGGAGATAAATCTCAACGCTGACCCAGCTGGGACCCGAACCTGGGAACTAGATTACGAGACTGGCGCGCTACCGACTGAGCCACCCCCGCCCCATGCACTCTTGTCGAACACCAGAAGTAATGGTACCAATTACTATAAGCCTTACCAACTCTCACACACGACTCAGTGTTATTATAGAGAGCTTGCATTATGTTAACTAACTTGTCTGGTATACCATATGATCTCACAATCAACCACAAATTATGACGATCAACAGAGTCAAGAGCCTTTTTGAAATCAAGATAGCTAGCAACCAAAGGTTTCTGAAACTCTAAACATTTCTCAAGAATCTACCTGTGTGAAAATATCTGATCTACACATCCCCTACCACTTCTGAATCCACATTGCTCATCACGCAATTGCCTGTCAACCAGATTCTTAATTCTATTAAGCACAATCATGCAAAGAACTTTCCCTGGAACAGAGAGTAGGCTGATACCTCTATAGTTATCACAAGAATTGCGATCACCTTTTTTGAAAATAGAGATAATAATAGTTCTGGTAAAATTTTTAGGAACCATGTTGTTATCATAAAAGATATTCAAAATTTCAGTCATCCAAGTGGAAACCGAAACATTCCCAGCTCTAAGCATTTCCGTAGTAATTTCATCTACCCCTGGGGATTTATGAAGTTTAAGTTTAAAAATAGCCAGTATAACTTCAGATTATGTTATACAATATAAAATAATATATATATATATAACATTAAAGCTAATAATGAATCTATCATCATTACGGACAATGGGAGTAGAACAAATCACATTGTTTAGAACAGGCGTGTCCAACCTTTTGACTTCCCTGGGCCACATTGAGTGAAGATGAATATTTTTGGGCAGCACATAAAATATATAATATAGTTAATGTATATGAATAATAAATTTCATGTATTTTCTTATGTTTTTATTATAAAATTAAAAAAAGGGAACAAAAAACTAGTGGGATATCAAAAACTCGCTGAAAAATCACATAATCACGTTGAAAGCTTATGTCGTAAACTTTACGATTTTGTGGGCCGCATTACTAGCTGTCCATTGCCGCATGCGGCCCGTGGGTTGGACACGCCTGGTTTAGAACATCACTGAAATGCTCATCCCACCTAGCCATGACAGAATCCCCACTTTCTATAACCTTACCTTGTTTATCATTTGATTCCTGTATACCTGTCTGTTTTCTACCACCCCTCAAGCAGCTGCTTGCCACAGAGGTCTAACAGGAGCCTGTCAGTATATATGCCAGAGTAGAAATTCTGAGAGAATTGCAGGACTTCAGCAGAAAAAAAACACATACATCCACATACCCCCATTACCCGGGCTCGAACCCAGGTCCACAAAACATTAACTATCTGGTACAGCTCTCTGCTGTTGTGCTATCTAACTGCTTCCTCGGCTTTGTCAGCCAAGCCATCAAACCAAAGATTCTTATCAGCAGCTAACTGATCCATTACACGTTTATTAAGTTCTCTGTAATGCTTTCTATTAGGACTAGTAAGGTATTGATTAAGGACATTCCTGCAGTTCTTTCTTTCCGAAATAAGCTCAAGTGCCTTATCACTCATATAATTCTGTCTCCTCTGCTCTTTTTTCCTAAAAGAGTACTGTTAGTGTTCAAAAAAGCCTGTTTAAAATGATCCCATTCTTCCTCAACTTCAGTTGTAAGCATACCATGACTGTCATAATGATTAAATAACCTATCATGGTAAGCTTTGGCTATAACTGGGTCTTTCAGAGCTTCTGAATTAAAGGTAAAATTTTTAACCTTAGCACACCTCTTAAGTTTAAGTTGCAGATACTTTTAACAAAGTATTTGTCAGATCCAATTTCAGCTCCCCTATATAACCTGGTATTCTTAACAGAACTAGCCCATTTGCTGTTATTTAATATATCATATTCTTATGCAGGCCATCGGGGTGTTTGTAATAAGTGTTAGTTATTCTCAAACCATTAAGTCTACTTACCTGTAGGAGACGCTGCCCACTGACATTGCAGCTATTACTATCAAAAGAGCTTATCACCCCTCCCCAAAGGTCTGAGTTAGTACCAACTTTTGCATTGAAATCACCTAGAATAAGGGTAATATCTCCTTTCTTGACTGAATTCAAACTATCTTGAAGTTGTCCGTAAAACCTATCCTTCTCATCGGCATCCTCGGTGGGGGCATAACAGCAGATAACATTCAAGTCTTTAATGCTTGTCTGAAATTTTGCTGTAAGAAACCTTTCATTAATGCACTCATATCCTAGAAGAGCATCACTAGCGTGTCTACTGAGAAGATACTTCAGTTGATAAGACTCATAAACAAGGACCACATTTTCTTCCCTTTTATTTCGTCTCGTACGTGGTGACCAGAATATTGGAGACGTCACAAGCTTTGAGATATAACTCTTTAAAGTCGACCCACCAAATTTCTGTTTCCTTTTGGAGAAGGGGAAAATAGTGGGGGTCATAATGACAGTCCTCAGAGGAGGTTTTATTTGATACCTAACCTCAAAATTGGAACGTATAAACTTGGAGCTATGGCATGTCAATTTTATGTTTCTGAAAACTTTTTTTTTTTAACAGCTTGCTATGAGCCTGGCGACTGATGGCTTACTGTAAAAAAAACTTTAAGGAATCAGTTGAAGCTGACATTCAACTGATTCTTCACATAACAGGAATTATTAGCTTGACAACTTGGCTGACAGAGGGATAAACATGACAAAATTATTGATGGGGAAGGTTGGATTGATTTACCTTTGAGTGGTATTTTTTTTTGCACACAATCGGCTAAACGGTTAGGTCATTATCTCGACTCGGAGAACTTTGGGGGAAGTTGACTCACTGAACATCTGATGATCTCACTCCTACAGGTCATCTATATCCCTCTCCAAATGGTAACAGAGAGCCATTGTAACAATGAGAGCCGTGTGAAGCATTCGTTTCTTGGAAACTAAGTCCTGGGCTCGGCCAGCAGTTCTGGGAATCGACAAGCTCTCTGTTATGGGGGAGGAGGGACCCGTCCCCACAGGGGAAAAACTCGTGTTCTGATTGCACGACACTACAGTAACAAGGGGCCACCGGGAATGGGGGACCCTGTCACGTGACAGAGAAGTGGAGACCTCTCGCTGGCCGTTGGAAAGGTTGTCTCGGAAGTGAGGCATGAAGTAACTGCCACCTCAGGCTGAGTTTTAGCCTTCTTCTGTAGGTTCTTGTGAGACCTTGTAATATTATGATGAAAATAAATGCAGTTATTTATCACTTAAGTGTAGTATGACATTGCCACCAGGAGTCTTCCTCATCCTGACAAGAGGAAAACAAGCACATCAGTTTACACTCCTACCCATGGTAGTTCACTTGGCAACACAGAAAAGGAAGTTTAGAGTTGGGTTACCACTGAATGGCACTTTTTTTGCTCACAATGGGTTAAATGGCCAGGTCACAAGGGCTCAGAGAAGGTTTGGGGGAGGGGAATCATTGGACTATTGTTGGGGAACATATGGTAGCCTCATGTCAAGACCATAGTGTTTTTAATGTGCACAAAGTATGTCTCTCACACACACTGGGACAAGGCTTAACATCCTATCCGATGGACACCTCAATGCCATGGTGTAAAGCAGCCTTTATAAGCCCATTGGTGTCCCCCAACTGAGGGCTGGGCATGGAGTTTTGTGGAGATAAATCTCAATGCTAGTCCAGGTGGGATTCCAAACCTGGCAACTACGAATTCTGAGCCACCCCAGCCATGAAGGGATGAACTTGGTTACCAAAGATGTTCAAATACACCATGGCATTAAGATGTCCTTTGATGGGTTTCAGGGAGGCCTAATGTGCGACGAAAAACATTCCCACACCACCAGCTTGTACTGCTGACATCAGACAATATGGCTCCATGGCCTCATGTTGCTTGCACCAAATTCTAATCCATCAGCATGATGCAAAAGGAACCCTGATTCATCTAAGCATAAATTTTAGTCATCAGTGGTCCAGTGTCAATGCTCGTGTCCACTAGAGACAAGCTTTCATATTCTTCGCTGACACCGGCACTCCACATGTTCAGTGGCTGATATAGCACATTTGTGACAAGGTCCGATACATGGTGCATTCAGACATGACCTTCTGCACACCAATGTTTAATTCTGTGGTGACTTGCCTGGTTGTGGCCCATCTGTTCGCTTGCACGATTGTTGCAAGTCTCCTTTGACCTCTCTGATTCACAAGTTTTCGTCCAAAAGATTGGCAATCACTGGTAGTTTTTTTTGCTCTTTGCACCATTCTCGGTAAACCTTGAAATTGTTGTGTGTGAAAAGCCCAGGAGGATAGCCTTTTGAGAGATGCTAGAACTGGCACGCTTATCACCATCATGACATGTTCAAATTCACTCAGGTCGCTCATTTTGTCCATTCTGATGCTTAATCCAGCTCTAACTGATGTTTGAAGATCTGTTCTACCTGATTTATACCGCAAACCGCAGTCACACAACTTATTACATGTTGGGTTGTTTTACCTCTGAGCGGCACTTTTTTGCACACCATGGGCTAAATGGCCAGGTCACATGGACCCCAAAGGCTCAGAGAAGGTTGTGGGAGAGGACCCACTGGAACAGCTGTTGGGAGACAGATGGTAGCCTCACGTCAAGGCCATCCAGCATGTTCTTTAACGTGCACAGGGTATGGCTCTCCCGCACACAGGGCCACGGCTTAACGTCCCATCCGAACGACGGCGGCCCTTCGAAGCCCATCAGTGTCCCCTACTGACTGTGGGCAGGGCGGGGAATTTTGCGGAGATAAATCTCAAAGCTGACCCAGCTGGGACTCGAACCTGGGAACTACAGATTACGAGCCTGGCGCGCTACCGACTGAGCCACCACCGCCCCTATTACATGTTGGAATGAACCATTTGTGATGAGGGGTAGTGTACCTAATAAACTGGCATCTCAGTGTAAGTACTACACCAGAGATTTGTTCCTCTCCAATCACCACAAAGAGGATGTACAGCGACCCTCAATTCTGCAACATTCCCTATCTGGTGATAAATTATATACATGCAGAATTATCAGCAATTTTCACTAAGCATTTTATCCAAAAATAGACAACAGATACCATTAAAATGATACCGATTTCAATACCTCCAGAAAACATTGGACTATACAAACTTTAACACCTAAATCAAATAATTCAGATAGTGCAATAAAGATATTATAGAAGTAGTAGCAAAATTTGTTGTTAAAAGTACTAAACCAAACACAGCTGTTTAGCAGCATTTCCTTGCATTTTTCATTACTTGTACATAGCATTACAGCAGCGAAATACTAAAGGCTTTATTACTGGGTTGGGTTGAGCATTTTTTTTTGTACACAATGGGTTAAATGGACTGTACAAGGGCCACGTGGGCTCAAAGGTTTGGGGAAGGGGATCCATTGAACAGCTGTTACGAGACAGATGGTAACCTCCTGTCAAGGTCATCCAGTGTGTTCCTTAATGTGCATATGGTATGGCTTTCCTGCACACAAGCGATGGCTTAATATCCCATTCGATGTACTGTAGGCTTTCCAAATCCATCAGTGACCCCTACTGACTAAGGGGATAGTAGATTATGCAGAGGTAAATCTCAATGCAGATGGTGTCTGCATTGAGTTGTTCCCAGGTTTGAGTCCCAAGTGGGACTCAAACCTGGGAACATCAGATTACAAGCACATGACGCACTATTGACTGATTCCACCCCACTTTATTACTGATTATTAGCTTTATTAGCATGTGATGTATTCAGTAAAATAACCTTACGTTTGAATAAAAGTATTTGCGCATCTGAATAATGTGAATTCTTAAGTCTTCAAAAATATAAATATATGTCAAAAACATATTTCTCACTTAAGCTTCCAAAAAAAAAAATATTTCTCATTGAACTTTTTAATCACACAATATGTAATTAAAATAGGGGTCTATATAAGATTAAACATGAATGAAACATATTTCAGATAAAATGGTTCAGATATTTGTAAGTACTTCAACAAACTTCTCGTAAAGTTTTGTCTTTCAGTTAATTTTTCTTAAAGTATCATTGCTTAAAAATTTGGGCAGACCTGTGCTTTGGTATAGTTATCTGTTTTGAAATTAAAGTGGTATAAATTTTATTTACAATAAAATGAAATCAGTTATTAGTCAGTTTGAGTTGCTCAAGTCATGTCACTTGGGTCACTAGAAGAAATTTGCACACCATTTACTTAAGTTCATGTCCATCTTGTTTTTCAATTAGAAACATTGGGTTGGGTTGTTTTACCTCTGAGCGGCACTTTTTTGCATACCATGGGCTAAATGGCCAGGTCACATGGACCCCGAAGGCTCAAAGAAGGTTGGGGGAGGGGACCCACTGGAACAGCTGTTGGGAGACAGATGGTAGCCTCCCGTCAAGGCCATCCAGCGTGTTCTTTAACGTGCACAGGGTATGGCTCTCCCGCACACAGGGCCACGGCTTAACGTCCCATCCGACGGACGGCGGCTTTTCCAAGCCCATCGGTGTCCCCTACTGACCGTGGGCAGGGCGGGGAATTTTGCGGAGATAAATCTCAACACTGACCCAGCTGGGACTCGAACCTGGGAACTACAGAATACGAGCCTGGCGCGCTACCGACTGAGCCACCCCCGCCCCAAACATATATATCAGTAGTTCTCAACCTTTTATGCTTCACGTAACCCCTGGAAATGTGTTAATTAGAAGCATTATTCAGTAATGCAACTAATCAAGCTAGCACTTAAAAATCACTTTGAATCACCTAAGTCATACTATTAGAAGCTTGTAATAGGAAAACATTCGTTTCTATTTGAATTGTCTCTGTTCATATCATGTTGCTGGTAACTTCAGGTAGTGTGCAGTGTATCTGCTGGCCAAATGGATATTTGACTGGGCCAAGATTATGTATATTGCAAAAGCATCTTTTTTTTTTTGGAAATGCTTACCCCAGTCAAATGAGTTTTCTTTTATAGAATCTATAAGTTAGCTTCTTTTCAAAAAGAGTATTGTAAATCAATAACGTTTCTTATTACTAAATGATAATAGTGTTAAATCTGAAGATTCCATTTTTAACAGATACAGCAGCACATTTACTGTTCAACAGGTTTAGCCATTACATTTTCTTGCAACAATCATATTTCCATTCTGAGAGCTACACATCAAATGATTATTCATGTTTGATAAAACATGAATATGCTGTAAAATGTACTTATTATAATAAATTGCACGTGAATGCTTAATTATTGGCAGAAAGAATATAAATTCTTACTATAGCTAAAAAAAAACTGTATTTATGTGTGTGAGCAAAAAAGTTTTTTTTTTTTTGTAGAAATGGAAATTATAATCATGACAGTTGATTTGTGCTTTGTTCAAAACACAATAAGCTCTTGAGTAAAACTGTTAGAATGAGAGTTCAAAGTGGAAGGCTACGAGATTAGAGGTAGTTTCTGCATATTTATATAACCTTTCTCTTTGAACTGCCATTATAACCTCTACATTGTTCTTACAGGGCAATTTATTTTGTGAAACAAGCACAAAATTGTTTGAATTAGCTAAACATATTTCAACAAAAAGAAACTTTTGCTTAACAGTGAAGTGTTACCTGCTAGCCATGGAAAGAAACATTGTGATCTTTTAACTGGTAACAGAATTATATCAAAATCATTAATGTATGCAGAGATTTCTCCAGGAATGTGCAAGAATCTTTGAAAGAGTGCCAATACCTTAATTTTTAGATAATCGAAATCCTCCAGTCTTCTTATAACTTTAAAACCAATGCTCCCCTTGCAGAGACCCATGATCAAAATGTAATCTGTTGCTATTTTCAGAAAAACAGCAGTCAAAATTTCAAATACATTTATCAAATGGTGTATTTTATTAAAGCAAATGCATAATCATTTTAACGCAAACCTGCACTTATCGTTCTTTCTCTTCATTGTAGCAGTTTCTATATTTACAAAGCCAGTCTAAAAGTGAACAATATATGTACTATTCTCACATCAAGTTGTAATACTAAACATAAATTTGAACATCTCTTCAATGATTAACCTTAAGAAAGAAGATTGAAACTATGTCATTAGGCTGAAACCAATTCATTTAATATACCAAAGTAAAAAAATCCACTCTGAATAGTATATAGCAAAGCATAATATTGTTTATGGTTATTTCATTAGGAAGTGTAAGCATTTTTACTATGTTGTGTTATTTCCACTGTTCCTGTCACAAAGTTTAATATGCATATCTTTGAGAAAGCTGAGATATTTTGATTTAAATTCACTGCCAGTCGGTATGAAATGTCCACCACTGTGACAAATGACTTGTGAATCTTGAAAAAAAGTAGCTAAAACATCACTCATATCTGAAAATAAAGTGAACATTTATTAATATTATTTATTAACATGTTATACATAGTTTTATAATTAGTAGTATAGCTATTTTTAAATCTTTAAAAAAAAAAGCAAAGTGCAAAAAAATTATTGCTACTTAATAAATCATACTCCACAATTTTTTTCATAATTCATATCTGAGGACTTTGAATATTTCTACTTTATACTTAAAGTATCTTAAATGAAACTATTTACCATTCTTTTTTTAAAACTTCTTTACCATCCCAATCTATTACTAAAATTTTGAGTCTCCAGCATGATTTGATTGTTTACAATATTCAAGTTTTGCAATTTACCATTTTAATTCTGTCTGGTAATAGAAATTAAAACTAGTGAAGATTTGGAAAATATGAATAATATTTTATTGTTATTTACTTAACCCAAAAAGAATTTTTCATTTATCTCTAATGTGTATAAATAGATGGGCATATGACAAATAACATATTTTTTATTACTTATATTGAAATTATTTTTGTTGTTCTTCAAATACTTCAATTAAAAAGAATAATCATTCTTTTAAATTGTTAGCTTCATTTACAGACAAAACTTACTGTATTAGGATTGCCAGCTTCAAATAGCAACTGTCTCACAGAATAAGGGAACTTGAAAAAATTTTGTTTCTAAAAGGTAGGTCTTATTTTAGTGGAATTTGCATTTACTTTAAATTGTAATAAAAAGATAAATTACAAGAATTTCATATTATAAACAGCATAAATAAAAATGCAACTTTTAAATGAAATTTTTATTATTTTGAAATTAAACTGTTCTGTAGGAGCAATGCAAATATATTTAATTTTGATTCGAACTTCAATGCTCCAGCTGAGCTTTACATATAATGGAATACTTTTTACCTTTTTAAAGCTTTTCACTACATTTAAAAAATGATCTAACGTTTTCATTGTATCTGTCTGTAGACATTCCACATTTTTGTTTGTTATTTCCATAAATGAAAAATAAGTAATTAAAATTTGATATTTTGGTGGTGGAGTGTGATGGTCAAGAGGTTTACATTGCCAGAACAATTTTGTTTACCCTCAGGGGTGTGGAAAAATACAACAGTTTAAGAAACAAATGCAAAATTCTTTTTGAGTTGAATAGGTACTAATGAAATATTACATTTATTTTTTTCAAATCCACCCTAAGGCTTCAATTTAGATCATTCATAATAATTGCCAGGCTAAATGCCCAGGTCACAAGGACCCCAAGGGCTCAGAGCAGGGTGAGGGAAGGGGATCCAATGGACAGCTGTTAAGAGACAGATGGTAGCCTCCCATCAAGGCCACCTAGTGTGTTCTTGAATGTGCACAGGGTATGGCTCTTCCACACATGGGGACATAGCTTAACATCCCATCCAATGGACAGTGGTCTTTCCAATACCACCAATATCTCCTACTGACTGAGAGCAGGGTGGGGAGTTTTGCAGAGATACACCTGGGAACTGCAGATTACGTCTCTGGCATGCATAATCATTTTAACGCAAACCTGAGCACCACCTCCCTCCCCCATATATGTGGAAAATGTAAAACTGAAACGAATATTAAAAAACAGTATATTTATGTTAGAAATTTGAAATTCTGGTGGGAATGTGATGGTGAAGACACAGACCAAGATAGCTTACTAGCAGAAGAAGTGAAATTTATATATGTGCTTGGGTTCGAGCCCCGGGTGAAGGCATGGCTGTTTGTGTCGTTTTTCTGCCGAGGTCCTGCCATCCTCTCAGACCTCTACTGTGGCATATAAACTGACAGGCTCCTGTCAGACCTATGTGGCAAGCAGCTGCTTGAGGGGGTATTTATTTTATTTATTTATTTATAATTAAACTTCTATTCATTACATTTCAACTGGCTGTAATTTATTTTTAATAAATTATTAGTTTTTAAATATTTGATGACATTTTAGTGTAGTAAAATTTTTTTTTTATTCTATATCATTTAAAAGTAATAGCCTGTAGTTAAATTTTAGAAAATTATATCATTTAAAATCTTTATACACATTTAATTTCCTTCCTTTTCTTTACTTCTGCCACCTAAATAAGACCAGATTGGGTATCTGTCTGGACCTGATTTAGGTGGTCCTGGTCAAGAGGTTTAGGCTAATTGATTTGTTCCTTAACCCCATGCAACTTTTTCATTTTAAGAGATAAATGAGAAATTCTTTTTGTGATGTATAGGACTAATAAAAATAAAATATTACTATTTGTATTTCCCAATAATTGATTAGTAAGAATTACTACTGTTCAAGAGTTCAAATTTTAGAAAAACTTCAATCTCTTTGGAAACAAGAATTTCATATTCACTGTAGGTGATATGCTATTCTTCTACATGATAATAGTGTTTTTTTTTTCATGCTACTTAAAATTATCTTGGTTTTAAAGCAAATTATATTTTTTATGGTAGTATTTCATTAAATATTCACTATCTCAGTGTTTACAAAATGTAATATGCATAATTTGAACACTTTATCACTTACACAAGTTTCTTCTAATACTTTGTTTTGTTCCATCTAGATCAGTGGTTCCCAAACTTACTATGCCCATGGATCCCCTTCTTATAGCAAAAACCTGACCATGAACCCCCAAGTGAAATAACTCTACATAACTGCATAATAGCAAAATTACAAATTTAACTTTGATGTCTTGAATGACATAAAAATAAAATATAAATAAAACATTTTGATATTTAAAGTAGTATTTATCGAAATTATAACTTTTGTTTTACAATACAAAAACACATTATTTTTTTTTTCAATGAGATGGGTGAACCTGATGGGATGATATGAGATTATCTATATTCGGCTCTATGTTTGTGAGTAACATTCGTAAGTCTCCACGAGCACTAATTTCCAGTCGGTTTCTTTTTTTCGTGATGAGGCTCATAACTGCACTAAATCCACGTTCTACTAAATAGGAAGACGGGAAAGCAATCAACAGCTTCTGCACAGTGACCCATAATGCAGGATATAAAATTGGCATGTTTTTGTAACCAGAATTTGTGGTATCCTTGTTCAAACATTGGTTTCAGCTCTTCATTTGTGGATAATTCAATATATTGCTCCTGTATTAGTATGGATTCATCTGAGTTTGTGGGTCTACTTGCAAAAGGGTCCAACACCCAATCGGGGATAACCAAGTGAATAACGTCTTGAAATCTTTGGCTGAGGTCAGAATGAAGAGCCGTTAAGTGTTGACAATAAGCAAGTAAATCTTCATCTCGTTTTTGCAATTTTGAAAGACTTGGAAACTGAGAGCATTCTCCTCTCCCCAAGTTTTGTTTGTATAGAAAAAGTTTTGCAACAAACGCAGATATTATACTTTTAGTTTTGATTAAATTTAATTGATCACCTTGTAGCTTCATATTGGTTTCGTTAAATTTGGCAAATAAGTCAGTCATATAAGCTATGTCATTTTTTGAATTTATTAAATTGAGCCGCAAATCATTGTCTTTACTTACCAGGAATTCCAACACTGAATCAAAGAGTGCATAAAATCGATCCAAACATGCACTTTTAGATAACCAAAGAACTTCCGTGTTAAGTAGTAAACGATTATAATCTTCATTTTTCAAACAAAGTTGTGCAAATAATCTCTCATTTAAGGCATTCCTTTTAATTTTATTAACTGCTCTAATGACATAATCTAATGAGCCATGCAAGCATTCACTAAGATTTTTGGCGACTAAATGTTGTCGATGAATGACACAATGTACAGATAATACATTCGGTATAGCTTGTTTTAAGTATGCCAGAAAGCCTCGGTGTCGTCCTACCATTGCCGGAGCACCATCAGTAGCAACGGAGAGGATATTACTCAAGGGTATAGCTTTTACATCGAAAAATCTTTTTAATTCATTAAATATTGTTTCACCTTTCGTATCAGTTTCCAAACATTTGGCAAATAACAATTCTTGGGAAATTTTTTCTTCTTTTACAAATCTCACATAAGCTAAAAGTAAAGCTTCGTTTCCTGGCAAAGTTGACTTGTCAAGCTGTATAGAGAATTCAGATGTTTTTAAGTACTCACATAAAGAATTTTCTATGCACTGAGCCATTTAGTCAATCCTTCTTTGTACTGTATTATTACTCAGTGGAATTCTTATAATATCGAAAGCTGGTTTATGCAGCATGGTGTGTATTACCTCACTTACAGCTGGTAGAATAAGTTCTTCACCAATGGTGTGCGGCTTTCCGGACTTTGCAATCAGTAAAGAAATGTTATAAGAAGCACGCAGTCCATCGTCATCTCACTCAGATGTTGTCGCTAAGAGTTGTCGCAATGACGGTGTTTTCAAATATTGTTCTTTGACTGTTTTAAAAAATATTAAATCTTTATCTTTTTTGTTGCTATGGACTTTTGTCAAATGTTCCTTAAGCTTAGAAGGTTTCATTGAATCGTTTGACAAAGTTTTATTGCATAGAAGGCACATAGGTAAAGTACTATTTCCTGGTAACGGAATAAAGTCATATTTTAAATATTCAACACTATATTGTCTGCATTTTATCTTCGGCTCACTCATACTGTTATCTGTAAAAAAGGCCACAAATTTAAGATATAAGAAAATAAAACAAATTATTTCTTTGCAAAAAACCACTATTTATTAATATTTTGTTTTATTTTGAAAATGGAATGCCACAAAGTAACGCTCGTATCAATTAATTATTTAAGATATAAGGATAAAATTTTAAGTAAGTGTCACATATTGTATAGGTATGCATTTTTTACTAATTTAATTATATATTTTTCTTGAAAAATAAATAATTCAATTATTATTAAATAAATTAATAAATAACAAAATATAATATTGATAAATATTATGTAATAAAACTATTTTATAAATTAACTTTAAGAAAAGTATAACTTTGCTTAAATAAATTTAACATACAAGAAGATATCAATTGTATTAAAAAATACTTAAGTAATGTACGCTATCTTCCTAACAATACAAAAAACGATACTGCTTTTTGTTCAAAACTAGGAAAATTTGTTGCATGCACTTAACATTACGCACAAAACAGAACTAAATTGTTGATTAGATGCATGATGATATTTTAGACAAGTTATTGCATGTAGCGGCGAGATACCATTCCTGTTTAAACCTGCATAGATATATAGATAGACGGCCGCGGTCGGCCCTACTCCCACTGTGCGATGCTTGTCATTACATGTATTTTATGTACCTATCTATACTTATATTTTACTCAGGACATAAAAATCGCTACCAATTTATTTATTGCTATTTATTTTAACTTTCATAATAATGAAAATGGGTCACAATTATTTTACTTTATATTAAACCTTTCGCGGACCCCCGATGTTGGCCACGCACCCCCAAATTAATTTTAATTTGCCACAGACCCCCTCAGCGGTCACAAGGACCCCTAGGGGTCCGTAGGAACCACTTTGGGAACCACTGATCTGGATGATGCTGTAAGAGGAAAGATGATGGAAAGAATAGCTGCAGAAATTGAAACCTTCAAGCACAATTTACATCCAAATGAGTTAATTGCTGATCATGTTGCAAAGTTATAGAAACACTTCACTAAAAATATATACATGTAAAGGACAAAACTTAAAATGTCATAATCAATAACAAACTAATACTTAGCTTATCAGATGGAATCATCAATAACGTGTTAAAGAAACAATTTCGTCATGCATAAGAGCATCTTGCTTAACAAGACTGCAAGAAGTGTGGCACATATGATTGTTTATGCTCAAACCCAAGAGCCATAACATTACGACTACTTGCCAAATAGATTGTTGGACTGCCTTTGTCCCAATAACCGCTTGCACCAGGGTGGCATCAACTCCACTAGACTGTGGAAGTATGTATTCCATACCAGTTACCATACAATATCCTCGTATTCCATACCAGTTGGACAGGCACTGCGATGGAGCAAGGCACTGGTGTGAACCAGTAAATGCTGCATTCCACTGCATCCCACAAATGTTCAATAGGATTCACATCAGGGGAATTTTGTGGCCAAAGGAGAGCACACAGAATGCTTGGACATGATCCTTGGACCATTCCTGCACAATGCAGGCCTTGTGGCACAACTTTGTCTTGCTGAAAGAGTCCGTGCCATCTAGATACATGGTCACCATATAGGGAACCACTTGATGCCTAGGTAGGATCTGGCAGTGAGGTTGTGTACAATAGGGATGACGGGACCCAGTGATATCCATGAGAACAATCCCATAACATGATACCATCGCCCCATTTCTGTCCAACCATGCTGTCTGGATGCAAGATGTTCACCTATGTGGCATCAGATATGGAGTCAATATGGAGCTGGAACCTGGACTCATCAGACCAGGCAACTCTTTTCCAGGCATCCAATGTTCAGTACTGTGCCCATTGCAGGCAGAGCAGTTGATGATGGTTGGTCTGCCGTTAATTGAGGGATCGTGAGGACAGATGTAATTTACCCATTACATGCATGTTTTTGTCAACTGGTGTTCACCTCAACTTCAACTCTGCTTTCTGGCATGATGGCTATATGTGTCCCTCTTCAGACCATTCCTGCCCCACCTTCACTACAGCAGCCCTTGAACAGCCAACAATGCCTGTGGTTGCCAAGATGCTAATCCCAGACATCCTCGCACCAATAATCATTGACTGTTTAAACTCCAAGTTTTTCTCTTTCCCCATTGCACAAACTTCATACTGACAAATTGACATACCCTGCTGTCTATATATTTTGTGCCAGCCACTGATGTCACTGATACATGCTGTGCGATGCATACACTCATGGGGACAGGGTGGTCCTAATGATCTGGCCAACTATTGTATTTTTGTTTCGTGATTTTGCACTACCTGTTATATGTAGGCAGACTGTAGTTATTGAGATTTTCTATTAATTTTGCTGTATAGGAAATTCTCTTAATAAAATCCTCCAAGAAGCACAGATGTGCTAAATCAGAATTACAAGACTGCAATTAACATAGATAATAATTTTCTCCAGGTAGGTTTATGCAAACATATTGTTTTACTTACAGGAAAAAAATATCCATGTCAACAACAATCATTGTTTAATTTTTAATACAGTATACCTATATGCTTTTCAGAAAATTTTATTGAGAATTTTTCTATACAGCAAATAATATATAAAAAAACTCATTATACATCAGCATGATAGGCACCTTGAACAAATTTAACATAAAGTGCAATTATAAAATGCAAAAAATTGCTTAAACAGTAAAGTATTTTTCACCTCCATCTTGTAAATTGTAGACATTATTTCTAGCATGTTTAAGCTTATACAGTTTTCAGGTATTCTTTAATTTCTATTTCAAGACTTTGGCAAAGCCTTTTATAACGCTTCTTTTTACCATTTCACTGCAGGTTATACTTTATTTAAACAGTAAAAGGCTATATGCCACAACAGGGCTTATTTAAAACATTTCTATCTAAAACAATTACATATAAAATTCGAAGTGTCAAAAATGCTCAAGCAGTAAACCTGTTGGCTACAAGATGGCAATATGCAGTTGCACCAAAGTGTGAGGTAGAGATCATGCAGATGACATACACAAAGAGTGCTTTTCTGCCTGCTGGAGGCTTTGTAAACTTTCAGCTTTTACACTCTGTTCCTTTTTGTTTGTCTAGTTAATCTTGTATCTCCGCAAAAATTCCCCGCCCTGCCCATGGTCAGTAGGGGACACCGATGGGCTTGGAAAGACCGCCGTCCGTCGGATGGGACGTTAAGCCGTGGCCCCGTGTGCGGGAGAGACATACCCTGTGCACGTTAAAGAACACGCTGGATGGCCTTGCAGGAGACTACCATCTGTCTCCCAACAGCTGTTCCAGTGGGTCCCCTCCCCCAACCTTCTCTGGGCCTTCGGGGTCCATGTGACCTGGCCATTTAGCCCATTGTGTGCAAAAAAGTGCCGCTCAGAGGTAAAACAACCCAACCCAACTAGTTAATCTTGTCAGGTGCCCAGTTCTCACTAGTGTTAAACATACAATAACAAATGGTTTATGTAGTGCTGATGCTAAGAAACTGCTTGTTTATTTGTTTTGTACTTTTAGTGAGAAATAACAAATTTGACCATAATTTATTCAAATTAGAAGCAGTGCACCATGATTCAATATGGAATGATTTAGGTTTTTTTTTTTCCCACTGAAGCAGAGACTACACAGCTAACATGAAGTAGACTCAAAATTTGTGATATTAAAAAAAAAATACCTAACAGCTGTCCACTGGATATCAACAGTATACAACAAAAGAACAGGCAATACTAATCTGGGTTGGGTTGTTTTACCTCTGAGCGGCACTTTTTTGCACACCATGGGCTAAATGGCCAGGTCACATGGACCCCGAAGGCTCAGAGAAGGTTGGGGGAGGGGACCCACTGGAATAGCTGTTGGGAGACAGATGGTAGCCTCCCGTCAAGGCCATCCAGCGTGTTCTTTAACGTTGGGTTGTTTTACCTCTGAGCGGCACTTTTTTGCACACCATGGGCAAAATGGCCAGGTCACATGGACCCCGAAGGCTCAGAGAAGGTTGGGGGAGGGGACCCACTGGAATAGCTGTTGGGAGACAGATGGTAGCCTCCCATCAAGGCCATCCAGCGTGTTCTTTAACGTTGGGTTGTTTTACCTCTGAGCGGCACTTTTTTGCACACCATGGGCTAAATGGCCAGGTCACATGGACCCCGAAGGCTCAGAGAAGGTTGGGGGAGGGGACCCACTGGAATAGCTGTTGGGAGACAGATGGTAGCCTCCCGTCAAGGCCATCCATCATGTTCTTTAACGTGCACAGGGTATGGCTCTCCCGCACATGGGGTCACGGCTTAATGTCCCATCCAACGGACGGTGGCTTTCCAAGCCCATCGGTGTCCCCTACTGACCATGGGCAGGGCGGGGAATTTTGTGGAGATAAATCTCAACGCTGACCCAGCTGGGACTCGAACCTGGGAACTACAGATTACGAGCCTGGCACGCTACCAACTGAGCCACCCCCGCCCTACAAATCTGGACAAAGGATGGTATTTTGGACATAATTATAAAATATTTCATTGTTCAATACTTATGATTATTAGTTTTCATATATACTACTCTCCTATCCAAAGGTTTAACTTAAAAATATGTAAACTACATTTAAGAAATGAAAATATTTCACCTTTAGGAATTACTCTGTCAGCTTCACCCATTACATGCAAGCTGCAAACTTGAAATTTTCTTTGGAATAAATATTCATGACAAGTTGAAGAACTTTTAAAGCCTGCTATCAGTATAACAAACTGAAAAGGATGATGGAATTCTGCAAAAGCATAAGAAATAATGTTTCAACATAAAAATGAAATAATTAAAATTTTGCAATAGTAAATTAATAGCCAGTTGTCAATACACAACTAGTCCATGGTATATCATGCATTAGCTTACAAGTCTGGAAATTAGCAAATGTGAAGAAACAGTTAGAATGTTTCCTGCACTTAAATTTGGGACTCCTGGTAATGTGCTATTACTCTTGCCAGTTGAACTAAGATGATAGTTCTTTACAATCACTTAGCTAAGGCTATATACAGTAGTGTAATTGATCTAGGGTACACCAAGAGTTCAACCCTATATATTTTTTTTAGCAACTAGAGTATACCCTGTCTATTTTCATGAGTAACATAACTAGTTAAATTTGACAATACACAAAGTGTGATGCACTAAAGAACTTAGCACAATGAAACTTACTATGTCTAAACTTTGAACAAAACTACTGGTAACAAATGCATCATTGTTTAGGTTTATTAAAAGGAATTCCACTTGCATTTTGAAATGCAGCTCCACATATGAAATCGCAGTTGGTGTACCATAATGCTTCTGAATATATGATGTTGTGACATGACAATACTTTTAAATTAGAAAAAAGAAATTTTTGAAATTATTTTCAGATGTTAGAGTTATGCAAAGAAAAAATTATATAGTAAAATACTAATTATTTAAAAAAACTAAATGTGTACCATGATATTATTTTAGTTAGGACTATACCACTGGTTTATATAGTATGGGTTCAGTGATGGAATGGAGTTGAAACATGTATTGCACCAAATAAACACAGAAATGTGGTTATGAAAACCAAATTAATTTTAAATGTTTTCCACAATGTAGAGATTATTGTAGTTTCAAATGCTCTAATAAATAATGCAGCATAAAATTAAAATAAAAACATATGTAAAACATAAAAAAAAACCTACTATGTACAGGAGTGTCAAACCCTCTGCACATTAAAGAACACATTGGATGACTTTATTTGGGAGGCTTCCATCTGTCCCCTAATAGTGCCTCTCAAAATTGGGGGGTGCACCTCAGGGAGCTATGAAATTTAAGTCAGGAGGCTGTTAGATAGTTATGTGTAAGAACAATATTTTTTCATTATTACTCCACTCAAAAAAATTAAAGCTCGTAACAAAGAAAAAAAATATAAATGTTTATTGCTTCTAAAAAGTATTACAAGCACGCTGTTATTGTATGGGTGACTTGATAAATATAGTGACATAAATACATACAAAACATTCAATTTATTTACAGCTGGCAGGGAGAAGTAATCTACTCGATACCTGTTTGGAAACAGAAACTTTTCAGTGTTTGTTCACAGTGTTCTTTTATGGGCTCAGTGCTCCTTTATATTTCTGATACTATGTCTCAATAACGAAATTGAAGAATAAATCACTAGATCTTTTTTTGTTTATCATTTAAAATTATTAAACAGAGGTTCTCAAAATGTGGGTCATGAGACCCAAGATGGGGGGGAAGCAGCTTAGAAGGGAGTGCAAAACTCTGAATAGCTTTATTTAAAATAATTAAATATTGCTACATAAGTGAAATTACTTGTAGAAATAGACTTCAACAATTGAAGGGCTTGCAGCAATAATGAGTCAACTCCACTTTCTGCCAATTTTCAGTAAACAAAAAAATACCATTTAAAAATTCAAGTTTTTTTTTTCAAACATGTTATAAATTGAGAATGCTATTAAATGAGAACCAAGGTAGGTATCACTCAGAGCTGGCTCCTTCTTGCACCAACTAAAAGGCCATATTTTTCTTTACAGGATAGCACATATGACAAAAAGTGAGTAACAATTGGATCTGCCTCCTTTTTGCTGCAAGCCCCTCATTTGTTAAAAACATCTGATTCCTGCCGCATCAACAATAAATTTTTTCAGATGTTTTTAACAATTGGTTAAGTCTATTTCTACAGGTAATCTGTAAATTTACTATGGATGTTTTAGCACTTTTCACTTTGGAACCTATGGCACATATACATATATAATCTTACCCAAGCAAGAGGGTTCAGTTGATAGTATGCCAGGCTTGTAATCTCTCATTCTCAAGTCTGAGTTCCAACTGCGCAAGTGTGAAAACCTATGTAAAAAGGTTTGAAATTATCCAGATCTCTGAAAATTTTACTAAGATTTGAAAGGAATTGTTTTATTTTTAAATTTTAGTTCAAAAAATCTGATTTAGGCTATTGTGATTCTAAAGTGTTAATCATAAATATTTCTCATTAAAAAACAAAACCAGAGAAAAAAAAAGAAATTTTGAAGTTCTGATTTAAGTTCAAACACCTAGATATAAACTATATCACTTCAGTTTACATTATGAAGAGTTAAACAATTAAATAAACAAACCTTTTAGTTCTTTTAAACCACATATCAGAGCTACCAAAGCTGCTCCTTGACTGAAACCCAAAATTCCATCAAAAGGACCCTAAAAGAAAACTTTACTGTGTGAAATCAAAATTTAAAGCACTTAAAATTCTATGTTTAAGACAGTGGCAAGCAAAGCGAGAACAATTTACACATTACATTCATAATTCAAATGGACTGATATATACACATTAGATCTCAATCAAGTCTATCTAAATCTCGATTTTTTACGATATTTGTTCAGTGTTTAAAGTTAAAGAAGTTTTAATATTTAACAACAGTGCCAAACATTAGAATTTACTTCAGAAGTTAATTATAATTTAAATGCGTACACAGACAGACACACACACAGACAGACAGACAGACAGACAGACAGACAGACAGACAGACAGACACACACACACACACACACACACACACACACAAAATCCTCATTCATTCATGGTCTACATAGGTCCTACCAGACTGTATAATTTTGTTCTCCAGCATGTCTGTCCTGAACTACAGCTACTGCATTTGGCCACTGATGACTATTCTAGCAAGGTTCTATTTGACATTGTCTGCCCACCACATCCTAGGTCTCCCTCTTTTCCTGCTTCTAACCTCATCATTATTTACAAAATCAAGTCACTTAATGCCCAAGATACTGCATAAGCATCTGGAATCAAAGGCATCAAGTTTCCTATTATCCTGCTTACAAAGGGTGTTTCACTGCCATAACTAACCTTAAAAAGAACCAAACTATTATAAAGCCTAATTTTAGTCTTTAGGTGTATATGCCTATTTTACCACTCTCTCCACAGATTCTTAGAAGTCCCAGCAGCTAATTCCTATTTTTTTTCTTTATCTCATGTCACACTCACCAGTATCTGTTACATAGCTCCCAAGTCAATTAAACTGAGACACTTGCTCAAGAGTGCAGCCATTCAAAGCAACTGAAGCACTATCTGCTTGACCAATTTTATCACTTTAGTTTTATCTCTATTTATCACCAAACTATTCTATTACTAGCCTCATCAACAGACTAATGAAATAATTCATCTCATCTACATCATTAGCCAACAAGGCCAAATCATCTGCATAATCTAAATCAAAAATTTTGAAATCTCTAGACCATTTGAGGCCAAAATCTTCCATATGCATAAAATTCTGCATAACATAATCAATAACCCAACTAGAGAGAAAAGGAGACAAAATGATGATTTGAATAAGAAGCATTATTGCAAGCCATTTAATATAACAGATGTATATTTAAAAAGTTTGTTCAAATAATTCTTTCAATATTTTTCAATTCTTTTAAGACTTGCATTATTACTGTTAAATATTCAAACTTCCATAACTCTTTAAATACAAATCAAATATTGTTGAAAATCGAGTTTTAGAAAAGACTTAATTGAGATCTTTAATTCATCTTCAGTCATATTTTCTCATAAAATGCTTATTGTAGAAATTAGAGTCAAGTTTGCTTCTACTGACATAACATGGAGGGGAATGGTCATAATTCAATGACCACTGGGTGTATATTGGTTCTAATATTATTGCGACAATGAAGTTTCTTTATTTCTTAGATTAACAATGATTTAAATTATTAGTTTGCACACAGGAGTAAAAAATACAAAAAACTTTTTAATGTGACAATTTGTTTAAATACAGAATGACTCACTCAATGTGCAATGCATCAAAGTGCCTACATTTCCTAGAAATAAGAAACAAAAGTAACAAAATTATGTGCTTATGTATTGGTTTCTATGCCATGTAGAGTGATACCTTAGGGATGTCATCAGTGTCAATTTTTTTCCTCTATTATCCATTTTCATTTGTGATGTGAGCATGTAGTGTGACAAGATCTTACCCAATTTCAAAGTCTGTTCATGGTTCGCACATACTGGGAGACTATCTTATTAAGAAGGTAAGAAAGCATTTCTGAAGATGTTCAGAGAGAGGAAACCATCAAATGAGTCAAAATTGTTGTGTATAAAGCATTCTCACATTTTTCACTGAGAATTCACTTTTTTCTATTGTCATAAATTAACTTTTTCTCTCCTGTTTTCCATGTTTGCACCTTTTACCCTCTTCATCATATTGCTAATATAATCCTTTTTTGCATGACCTTAACAACCAGAAAGCAGATAATGTGACAAGGGACCACTCAAGTAATCCGAGTTGGCCACTTAAAATTAGAATCCTCTCAGTTGACTGCATACCTACCATTCATACTCTGACCCAGGCCTCAATTCATCAATCGGGAATCAATCAATGTTTACATGCATGTAACACTCCTTATGTCTTATATTACATATATTGACCCTTTACCATTAAAAGCTCTCTGCTTGTCTTACAATTGGCTAACTACTTAACCCATTAATGCCCTTGCTGGATACTTGAGCTGTACACTCGCAGTAGCTGCTGCCAAGGCTTACACTCAGTTGATACAATGCTCTAGTTGGCAATGGTTCACCAGTACAATAGCATTGCTGGGTGGTCATTGGCACTGTCCACTGATGTATGGAACTATGCAACACCAATCTGACCCCCCCCCCCCTTCCACCTGGAACTTGCTATTATACAATTTCTGGTTTAAATTATAGGAGCACTGTTAGAGGGACCATATTATATCAACCCCATCTGCCAAAGAGTTGATAGCATCAGAAGATATCAGCAAAGCAGACCAACAAAATGCATTACACTTGAGAATAAATGTCAAATGTGTAAAGCAGAAGATGATCCTTTACCAACCATGAAACGATTAAATATACAAGATCTCCACTGCGACTATGCCCCATAGCATGTCATCCTGCAGCATGCATAAACACTTCTGGCATGTGCTAAACAGATGATTGTTCTGTACATCAGGACAGTGCCAATGACCACCTGGCAATGCTATTGGACTGGCGAACCACAGACAACTAGAGAACTGCAGCAACTGAGTGTAAGCTTTGGCAGCAATTATGGCGAGTGTACCAGCCAAAGATTATTCTCTCATAGTGGTAAATATACCTAAGCCTTTAACTGCACGATACGTAAAACGAACTACTATCATAGAATCGTTTTAGCATCTTACACTGCAACACAGGAGACGTAACTTTCCTAACAGTGATATTATGAAATTCCAGTGTCATTCATTTCTAGAAAAATCAGGCAAAACAATAAATGCAGAGAAATATTGTGCAGAATTCCAAAAAATGAATGACAAGTTATGCAAGAAGCAGCCTGCATTGGTCGATACACATGATGTCCTACCACTCCATGATAATGCTCGACCTCATCTCACAAAAAATTATATGAAAACTATCAGTTACAATATGAGACTCTTGCTCACCCAGCATATTCACCAGACCTATTGCCAACTGACTACAGCTTCTTCAAGCATCTCAATCACTACCTAGTTGGGAAAACATTCACCAATGAGACAGCCTTCAAAGAATTCATTGCTTCCAGCAACTCAATGGTTTTTTTTACCAATGGCATAAATGTACTTGTTTCATGGTGCCAGATGTGTCTGTTGGTGCATATTTTGATTAAGTAAAGTTATTACCTATCTTCCTATTGCTTTTGGCTTTGACATTTGTCACTTGGTTGGTTTGTGGATTTGACAAAATGTTGTTCCACCATACCTTTTGAACATAATGGAGAAAAACTTAATGATTTATGTGCCAAATGAAAGCTTGTGATGCAGGGAATGTCACAGGCTATAAAAATTTGACCCCCATGCTTTCTTTCCCCATAAAAAAATGGGAAATATGAAAACTATTGTTCCACTGTATCTCCAGAATGTGAATTCTGAAAGTAACAAGCTATATGTCAAATGAAAGCTTCTGGTGTGGCGAATTCGTAGGCTATGAAAAATTGACACTCCCATGCTTTATTCCTCCCTAAAAAAGGGAGAAACTACGAAAACTATTGTTCCCCTATATCCCCTGAACACGAGTATGGCAAGTACCAAGCTATGTGTCAAATTAAAGGTTGTGACATGGGGAGTGACATAGGCTATAAAAAATCCCCCCCCCCAATGCTTTCTTTCCTCTTAAAAAATGGGAAATGTGAAAGTCATTCTACTGTATCTTCCGAACGCAAGGGCTTACAGTTACAAGTGAGGTATCAAATTAAAGCTCATATAATGATGGTCATAAACTATTTTGAATGTTGCCCCCACTATTTCCTTGATAAAATGGAGTGGGGGTAGATTTTTGCGGGGTTGCAATTTAACGAGCTGTATCTCAAATTAAAGCTTGTGATGTCTCCAATGTCATGGGTTACCTCAAACATGACTTCAAGGGGGGAAGGTGGTAAATGTGCTCAATGTTTATGAGTCATATATCAAATGAAAGTTTTTTAAAATAGATGTTTTTAGTGACAATATATATAAATAAATTACAAATTTTAAAAAATGCATATCTTTCTACAGGGCCCTAAAAAGTAGAAAATAAACCTAAAGCATATTAATAGTGCAATCAGTCACTGAGTTTGTATTCAAATCAAAGTAAGATAGGACACTGATTTACCTATTCCAGATTACTAGCACTCTATCTTCCTTTGAAGTGAATATGAACTCAGTGACTGATTGCACCATCGATATGCTTTAGGTTTATTTTCTACTTTTTAGGTTCCTATAAGAAGATATGTATTTTTTTTAATTTATTTTTTTTTTAACAAAGTTATAGCTGTTGAATACTTTACTAACAATTTGGCCATTTCATTTGGAACAACCTAATACTTCCACTGTGATATTTATTAAGATAGAAACTATTGAAGATGGTTAGTAAAAACTCTGGAAATCTTAAGGATCTATAACTTATTCTCATGAAACAGCTTTAAAGTATTCAGTAATAATAATAATGAAAAGTGTTCCATGATAAAATTAATTTTTCAATTACTGATTGAATATACATCATTTCCAATTAGAGTTGGGGTGTTTCACTTCTGAATGGCAATTTTGTACACACAATTAGCTAAATGACCAAGTCAAAAGGACTCAAAGAATGGGATCCTTTGAAAGCTGTGACAACATAGAATGAAGTCTCTCACAAGGCCATCCAGCATGTTATTTAACATGTACAGGGTATGGCTTTCCTGTACACTGGTCTATGGCTTAACATCTCATATGATGGGCAACAGCCTTTACAAGCTCTTCAGTATCCCCTTCCTCATCAAGGGCAGAGTGGGAATTAGCAAAGAATACCTCAACACAGACACAAGGGACTTGAACCTGGGAACACCAGATTACAAGCTTAGTGTTCTAGTCACTGAGTCAACCCTGCCATTTCTAATTAGGACTTAATTGGTTCAGTAAACTGAGCAATTGTAATTTATTGAAAGTACTACTACATTTAACAACATTTCAAACATTTATATCATTCAGAAAGGAGCAGTACCAAAAACATGTTGTTTTTATAACCAAATGAATACATTTTGGAATTTCATAAAAGCAAGCACTAAAGCATGAATATTAATCAGCTTGGTAACATACTGATTAAAACAGGTGATGTGTAACCAGTGGTGGAGTAGCATATGGTTAGCCAAATTTTAGACACAAAATGTTTTTATGTAAACATCAGTTAAAAAAATATGAAATAAAAAGCAAAAAAAATAAAATTGTAGTGAAGCTCTTATTAACTTTAACAAAAAGAGAACCACCAAAATTTATCCATATCCAATCAACATGCTATATATATTAGATATATTGATGAAATCAAAAAACATTTTTCAGTATCAATAGTAGAAAGTTCTTACTCTTGAGTCATTTCAGGTATTTGCAAAAACTGTTAATGAATAAAAGGTAAGAAATGTTTAAATATCAGTGTCAAAAATGTGAATAATTTCATTATAAACATGCTGGAAGTTATAGAATTTTCATTTCACTATTATCTGTAACATTTCTCTAAATATGAGCATTCAGTTTATCAGCTTACATGCAGGGAGAAGTAACTCACCTGAGATTGAAAAGTATTTGTAACATGCTCTACTGATGTCTCAAAGCCTTTAGCAATATCTGTAGGCTCAACGGGGTTGAAAGAATCATCCTCTTTGGAAAACCACCAACCACGACCTACAAAATTGATGATTTAATTGTCTTTTCTAAAGAAAAAATTAAACTAGAATAAAAATTTATCACTTCTGGTGAATATGGGATGCTTGCTTTCACAGAAAATGGAATTTTTTATTTTCTGCTTTTAATACTCTCTAAAAGATAATTGGTAAAATGAAAATATTAATGTTTTACTAAAAAAATTACCCCTCAAGCAGGTGCTTGTCATAGAGATTTGACAGGAGCCTGTTAGTTTAATAAGCCATAGCAAAGCTCTCCGAGGAAGGCGACCTCAACAGAAAGAAAACACAAGAAACATTCCTGACTTATCTGAGACTCAAATTGGATTCCTTTGATCAGAAGCCAAGCATGCTAACTACTTGGTCACCAGTATGGTATTAGTACTTAGAAAAAAAAATAAAAATTTCCATTTATTTCTTAAAACAAAAAAAACTACTCCCTCCACTGGAGGTAAGGGGGCAAATCATTGCTACCAATATAAATCTCTTGACTATCATACTTGACTACAAAATTTCAATTTTCTACTGTAAATATATCATTTGCAGTATTCACTAAACATTTTGTCATTTTCCACCTTTAGAAGGCACTATTAAAGCTATTGAGGATTTGAAAAGTGCAGCTCATAATATTTTGTTAATACATATCCAACCCAAAAAAGTATGCACATACATTTATATGTATATCCATTTTATTTTAGATATGACATTTTAACCCTTAAAATGTCAGATTCCTGAAACTGATCTCACTCTAGTGGTCAGATTAATTTTGAAGTGTCTTCAGAAAATAAAATTTAGAACCTCATCCTGAAATAGCTAACAAAAAGAAATATGTTATATACCAAAAGAAAGAGATTTTCAATTTAATTGTCACTAATAAAACGGCAAATACTGAAAGATGCAAATAAATATATAAACTATTCTTTAAAATATTGCAAAAGTTGGCTCTTTGTTTTTCCATTTGAATTTCAGTAAAAAAAAATATATATATATTTTTCACTATTTTCTAAATTATATCATTACTCTAATATGAATAGTTTATAATATTTTTATTAGTACTTATATTTTTCATTTAGTATTTCCTAAATATTTTAAGCATTATGCAAATACCACATAATGCATATGATTAGATTTTTGGTGATCAGCAAACTATACCATTAGGGAAGTAGTGCTACAAAAAATTTACTATGTTTTAAAAACAAGAAAGTATCAATTATCTGATGTTAGATTAACTAGATTGTTGAAAAATATAATGTATATCCAAAAATAATATGCGATACAAGAAAGCAGTCACTAAAATATGATGTGAGTGTAAAAGGTTTCATTTCAGCACAATTTCGGCACAAAAGCCAAAAGGCAAAATTAAAAAAAAGGACTTCCTTGCTATCCTATTTTAAATTAATAAAGTAAGTCCATGTATGATGTTCTATAAAAATTTTGAAATTTTCATACAAATGGCAGATTAACTGGGGATTTGATTATCCAATCATTCATTCTTGATAATTGAGGATCTACTGTAATTTAAATAAAAACTGAAAAATATATAACTGAAAGGAGGAAAAGAGCTGCAAAAAATTAAATAGAAATATTTCAAAATACCAAAATTTAGATCAAATAACTGACATTATGAAATTACTATTTTTGAATGAATTTTAAAATTCATTAAAATAGTAATTTATTAATGTTAGTTATGAAATTACTCCCAGTTTAATTTAAACTAGCACTAGAATAATCCTTCATACATATTCCTCAAGCAACCATGGGATTTGGAAATCAACCAGAGGTGCCATTTAGTTCTCCAAACATGCATTTCCTGAGTTACAGCTGTTGCATTTGCCTATTGTAGGCCAATTCTAACAAGGTCTTGTACGACAATGTCTGCCAACCACATCCTAGGTCTCCCCATTTTTCTGAGGCCTTTACACAAACTGTTCATAACTCTATTTGCTAATCTAGAGTTATGCATATGAGCAACATGGCCAAATTAAGTCTTTTCTCTCTCTTGCACAATATACTGCTTAAAAAGGGATTGCTGATTCCTTTGCCTAACCTCATCATCATTTACCAGATGAAACCACCTAATGCCCAAGATACTGTGCAAACATCTAGAATTAGGTTGGGTTGTTTTACCTCTGAGCAGCACTTTTTTGCACACCATGGGCTAAATGGCCAGGTCACATGAACCCCGAAGGCTCAGAGAAGGTCGGGGGAGGGGACCCACTGGAACAGCTGTTGGGAGACAGATGGTAGCCTCTCGTCAAGGCCATCCAGCGTGTTCTTTAACGTGCACAGGGTATGGCTCTCCCGCACACAGGGCCACGGCTTAACGTCCCATCCGACGGACGGCGGCCTTTCCAAGCCCATCGGTGTCCCCTACTGACCGTGGGCAGGGCGGGGAATTTTGCGGAGATAAATTTCAACGCTGACCCAGCTGGGACTCGAACCTGGGAACTACAGATTACGAGCCTGGCGCGCTACCGACTGAGCTACCCCCACAACTAGAATTAAAGGCATAAAATTTCCTATTATCTTTAGTACAAAAGGTATATATTTCACTACCATAACAAACTCTAGAAAGGACCAAACTATTGTATAGCCTAACTTTAATCTTTAGATGTATACACCTATTTCTTTACTCTCCACAGATTCTTAAAAGTCTATCTTTTAAAAATCACATTTTTCAGCTAACAGTCTAATTTAATATTCTGAGGCAGTTACTATTTGAGCACACAGAAATTTCATCTCTGATCAAGTTTCAAATTAATTATATTTTAATTGCAGTATATATTTAAGCACAATAAAATAATTCTAAAAGTAGAAAGGCAAATTTTTTAAAATCAAAACTATATTAAAATATTGATTAAAAGTAATGTGCATATTTGCTGGATGGTGCAACTGTTAGCATTACAACTTTGCTAAACAAAAAAAAGAGAGTCAAGGTCATTCAAACCAAAACTGATTGATAATATATGTATAGTACAGCACAAAAGAGCAGTAAACTAAACTAATGCTTCACTACTTGTGGCTACTTATGGTGACAGCATGTGAATATGATCGCTGCAGGTACAAATAGAATTATTTTAAAACTTTATCACAATTTGTTCAAGTGGAATCAACAGGTAAAAATTATATACACAGTGTGGCAAAAAAGCAATGAGACTGAAATAAAAACAGTGATGCACAGGGCAATGTTTATTAATCATTTCCCCAACGAACTGAATACATTCATTATAGTACTCATATAAACTTTGGAAAGAGTCAACTTGTCTTTCTCTACTAGTATTCAATTCTTTGAATGTCATTGACCACATCAAATCAGCAAGCTTTCAATCCTAATTTGGGAAACTGAAAGAAGTCTGTTATAGCTACATTGGGGGAGTAAGAGAGGGTGATTGAGCACTGCAGTTTTTTTTTAACCGTAAGTATCTAAAGTGTGCGACACAAACTGCACAGAAATGTTTCTCTTACTGTCTGTTCTACAAGTCTAGTAAAAAAAGACACAGAAAACCTTTTTGATTCCTTATTCACGTTTAGTTCATACCCTCATTTTAAGTGTCAATCGATGGTCCCTGGTAGTAAATTGCACTTTGTCCACCAATTCTGGTTGGATGTCATTTTCGGTCATCCATTGTTACATCATATCTCTGCTCAAGATGAGGGTCATCTTCCACATCCTCTCAGCTCTCTTGACAACACTTAAACCATCAAAATATTTGTGCTCTGAACAGTCTCATCCCCATAAGATGTTTATAACATCTCATGTGTTTCAGTGGTGCTTTTGCCTAGTTTTATGTAAAACTTAATGCTGACATGTTTGTCCATTAATGGGAATGCACAAAGCATGTCCATATGAAACAATGCAATTCCAACTGTCTACAGTTAGTAGAACTGCCAATCTCACACTTCAGTTCATGTATAATGGCCTCCTGCAGAATGATACATGTACTGCATATTTTTATTTTACTTCAATCTCATTAGTTTTTCACTGCTCTGTGTATATCTTATATTGAAATGTAGTTTTCCACATTTGATTAGAAACAGATTAAAAAAAATGCCTATTTCTGTAAAAAAATATTACAATTTACCATTTTGCACTATGGAATGGTAAACACTATGTGCCACTAGAATCAGAAAAGTGAAAGCAGTAAACCCAGCTTGGACATACAAAGGGTTAAATAGTATTAATAATTTATAGTAAATTGACTTTTTTAAAGTAATGACTTAGTATTAATGCTCAGTAAAATCTTACTTAACTGTGGTATCTTAGCATGGAGAAGGATATATCTCTGTATACTAAAAACCAATATGCACAAAATGATGAAGTTACAAACATACAACAGGTGTGAATAAACAACATTTTCTTTGCAATTACCACATATGTGCAGCAAAAATCATAAGAAAAATTCACCATACATGAACCAAAATAAAAAAAATATATACATCCATCTTACTTTACCTTGACAAACTATGATATTCCAATACTACTTCATTCATAACAAGAAATAACAATGATACCCTCATTTTGAGAAATACTATCTTAGACTGCCCTAAGCTAAAAAACAATGCAGTTTACCATATATCACCCAGTATTATGATAGAGAGTTTCTAATTTTCTATCAATACAAGAAAAACTTTTCTATGTGGAAGGGGGGAGGAGAAGACAGAGGAAGAATGAATGGGTGTTTCTCTCTCTGCTGAGGTCCCCGCCTCCCTTGCAGACCTTCTCTATAAGTGTATAAACTGAAAGGTTCCCGTCACAATTGAGTGGTAAGCAGCTGTTTGAAAGAGTATTTTTTAATAAATGGGTACACTATTTGGTATTTAATACTTAAGAAGAAAACTTCATATCTTTCATATATGGGGGTGGGGTGGCTCAGCAGGTAGAATGCTAAGCTCATAATCTGCAGTTTCTAGGTTCAAGTCCTAGCTGGGCCAGCATTGAAATTTATCTCAGCAAAACTCCTTACTCTTGGTCAATAGGGGAAACCAATGGGTTTGGAAAGGCTGTCATCCATTGGATGGAACATCAAGCAGTGGCCCTATGTGTGGGACAGCCTTTCTGTGTACATTAAAAAATATGCTGGATGACCTTGATGGGAGACTACAATCAGTCCCCTAATCCCTCCCCTTAACTTGCTCAAGTCCTTGGGGCCCTTGTAACCTGGATATTTATTGTGTGCAAAAAGTACAGCTCAGAGGTAAAATAACCCAGCTCAATATTTCATATACTTAAAATCTCTACAACACTAGTCTACTTTTCATATTAGAAAAATAGGTGGGGATATAAGATCTTCAGATATTAAATATATCCAAAGTATTCAAAACATTAAACAATATTTTAATCAAATACCAACTGAAATTACCACACACAGTACCTAAAACAATCAAAAAACTTGTAATAAATGATAGGGACAAAATAGGAAACACAGGGAGAGTTTACAATATAAATATAACAGATCACGATAATAAATTAGAAGGCAAAAATAACTATATTGGTAAAATATTCCGAACCTACAAGCAAAGAATGATAGAACATAAAACAGACATTAAAAATAAGAAACCCAACACAGCATTAGCTCAAGCAATAATCGAAAACAATATTCAAGTAGAAGTAAATTTTAAACCACTAGCCACACCCCCTACAAAATTTCAATCACAATACACTAAATCTTTATTGATTAATCTACATAAATACTCCATATGCAATATGGAGATCAGGCCGTGTATCCATGCATGGCAAACACATGGCGGGAGTTCAGGACCCTGTGAAGGAATCCAAGCCAGCAGAACCTTCATAGGGTGGTCCCCTCACCACAGACAGGAGCTCACACCAAGGGGAAAATTTTCAGTGATACAGAATGTAATGTTAATATTGATTCAGAGATGTCCACTTGATATCTTTCATATATGAATTCATACCTGTTCATTACACACAAATCATATACTGTATATATATATATACATTTTACTATCATTTGCAAATATTTATTAAAACTTCATGTTATCAAACACAGAAGTCTTAGATCAATATCTTACCTGGACGTTGGCATCCATCTTCATTAAGGTTCCTATTAGGTATAACATATGGTGCATCAAGGAATACTAAAATGATAATAATGTACAGATTAATATCAGAATACTTAAAAGATATGAAATGCGTTCAAGTAATAGAAAAGGGAGAGTTTATCCCAGAGTTAAATATTCTTACGTTAGCAAAATGTGTATCACATCACAGGAAACTTCTTGATTGTTTTTTATAACTGAATAACACTTTTTGCACAAAATTAACTAAATGACCAAGTTACATATATTGAAAGATTTGCTGTTTTTCAGAAAACAAAAAAAAAAGTCAGATTCCAACACAAAATATAATTATATACATATAATCTAATGCTGTAAATCTATAATTTATCAAATAAATTTTGGTTATCAACTATGCTGAATACCTCACTAAAATCCACTAAGATTACATATTTTACTATGTAATGAATTACTATGTACTTCATTTAGGGTTATAGTTATAAACTTTCTGAAATCTGATAAAAGTTTAGTAGCACTTTTATGTTGTTGAAATCCATATTGTTTTATACAGATTTAAACTATTAGCAAAAGTCTTCCTAATATTTTATACATAATGAATAAAATTGCTGTTTGTTTGCAATTTATACAAATAGCTTCATCTACTCTTATAAATTGGTCTTAATTTTGCAGGTTTGAAAGTCTACAGACTTTCACTTGTGTTGTGTTAATTCTTTTATTTTAAACTAGCTAAACGTACCTGGCACTGCCTGGGTGCCACTTTTAACCTGTATATTCTTATTTTCTCTGCAATAAAGATAAATTTTGTAAGAACCCACCATAAGAACCCCCACCCTCCACACACCCAACACTTTAGCACAGATTTTCAACAGGAAGAAATTTGCCTGGATCATTGTTGATGTCAGCGAGCACTCCTCTTAGCCCATGGCTTAGTTTCTGCATAAGCTATTGAGATTTTATTTCTGTTATCACAGATTTTGCTGCCCTATGGCTCCCATGATATTCATTCGCATGATCCAAATTTCCTGCACAGCGTCCCCCGTGTAGCCCGGTGATTGGTTTAAAAAACAGGTTCTCACTTGGCCAGTGGCTTCATTTCTACTCAAATAATGACAGCTCGTGTCTCACTTTTAATCTGCATATTCTGTTATTTCCTGCACTAAAGGTTAGTTTTGTGAGTATCCCCTCACCCCCACATTTTATCACAGTTTGAACCCAAAGAATTTCCCGATGTTGCAAAGGCCATTGCTGATTCAGCTCGCTCTTTCAGAGTCCGTCGCAAACAATTGAGATATTTTGTCAGATTTTGGCATTCTGTAATTCCCAATGTACGTCACCAAAAGGTCTCAAATTTTGTAAGCGGTTTCCCCCTGTTCGACCCCATGTTTGGTTAGAAAATCAGGGCCCTAGCTGCAATGGAAAGTTTCAATAATGCCTTTGGAAACATGGGGAATCTGGTAATGGAAACAGATTTGCAGCAGAAGATTTAAATGTTATTTTAACTCTTTACATTAACAGTTAGAGAGAAGTAAATGGTAACGATAAATTTGACAGCGTTTCTCATTCCCTGTAGGAATAGCATGGTGAACATTTTTGCTTCTAGCAAGCCCCCCTTTTGGACTTTCGACCTAAAATTTGGCACTGCAATCTGGAACACAACCTGAAACATTCTAAGAAAATTTGGAGCATGTACATTGATTTCCTGATAAGTTACAGCTGCCACAGACAGACACCTTTTATTATATAGATATGGTTAGAAAAAAAGCTAATATATTGACATGTGGTTTTAAATGTCTAATTTGGGTATTGTCCAAACTGTTGGATTTATTCATTATCAATGTATTTACATTTTGTCTCATCATTATCAATTTGATTTTTCTCACACTGTGAAAGGGAATCATAGGGTTAGTAATAGTGCAAGGAATATGTGTAACTGTTTTTCTGGAAAAACATATATATTTTCAATTCATAAATTTATACTGAATGGGACATTACTATATAGGAAAAAGCACATATAGGCCAACATTTTTAACACCTACATATTTGTACCTTCTAACCAAACGATATAAAAATATATTAATAGGCACATGAAATTTTTGCAGAAATTTAAAGAAAAATCCTTTACACAGGATTTGATTTTGGTACAGTCATTTTAATTAAAGGATGTCCCCCCACCCACCCACACACATATTTTTGCTGTAAAATTTTCACACTATTAACAATACAACATTCGTACATTTAAACCAATAATAAAAAATTATAATATTGATAGAATTTGAAAATTTTCCACAAGTCTTCAAAAAGAAAAACTTCCTGTATTTACAATTTAAATTTTGAACTTGGTGTTTTTGGGTTCTGAGGGGCTCATACAGTGTAAAATGTCTGGGGAAAGGTATCTTTAGGTGGACATTGCAACCATTTTTCCAATAAGGGATCACAATTTTACTTTTCTAATGAATGATAATGGTAGATCATATAGAGTAGTTTAATACAATATATTCTAAAGGCACATGAAATGTTTTTATTATAATTCAGATCTAAATCCCACCCATTGTTATCTATTCTTCAACCTTCTTTATAAGCTTCATGTTGCCTTTTGAATCATTGGTCAATACTTCCAACATCTGTAAATCCTATGGAATTTAAAACAGTCCTTTAAAATACTTTCTAATCTGATTTTCTTCAATAATTGTTAAGTCACTATTAGTTAAAAATTTACACAAATTTATAATAGTTCATGCGAAATCATCTACAATTTTAATGAGAAGTGTACTAATCAGATCAAATAATTTAATATTATGAATCACAGTATACAAGACATGAACATCAGATTATGCCTGTCCAGGGACGGATCTGAGGGATGGGGATCTGCCCCCACCCTTCAGAATGCTAGTAAAAGTAATAAAGGCAAAAAAATATTTATACACCAAAGAGCCAAAACATTATGGGCAACGTGTCTTTAAGCAAATCAGAGCAACTGCAGGTAAACAGGGCAAGTGAAGGTCAATAACACCTGATACTGAGCTCTGTTAATCAGTGTTATTCTTGCTCTTTTACAGACACAGACTTAAGTTTTACGCAGACTTAGTGAGTTTGACAAAGGCACGGTAAGGCTTGTAGGGTGCTCACAGTCAGCCATAGTTAGTACCTTCAAAAAGTGGTCCGAGGGAAAACCCATGAACCGCTGCAAGGTGTGGGCCGACCATGGTTCATCGATGCTAGGCGAGGTGAGTGAAGGCTATCCCATATGGTACGAGTAACATAAGGGATACTGTGATGCAATTAGTCAATAATTTGAAAGCTGGCGATGGGAGTAATGTGTCACACAACACACAGTACATCAAATATTGCTGAAAATTGGGCTGCGCAGCCACAGGTCACTCTGAGTGCCCATGCTAACCTCCGTTCACCGTCAAAAGTGTACAATGGGCATGCGAGCATCAAAACTGGACTTTGAATGAGTGGAAGGTCGTCTGGTCCGATGAATCTCGTTTTCTGTTGCTCCATGTGGACAGCCAGGTACGTGTGCATCATTTACCTGGGAAAGTGTTGGCACTAGGATGCACTGTGGGATGAAAACAAGCAGGTGGAGAAAGTGTAATGCTTTGGGCAATGCTCTGCTGGAAAACCCTGGTTCCAGTAATTCACATACAGGAAACTATGATGTCTACCACCTACTAAACATCATTGCAGACCAGGTACATTCTTTCTTTGCAACGTTATATCCCTCTAGTAGTGCCTTCTTTCAGCAGGATAATGTGCCATGCCACACTGCCCAGATTGTTTGAGAATGGTTTGCGAAACATGAGGAAGACTTCCAAGTATTGGCCCTGGCCACCAAATTCCCCAGATATCAATCCAATCAAGTTTCTGTGGTTTGTGTTGGAACAAATATCCAATATGCAGTGGCTCAACCACATAACTTACAAGAATTAAAGGATCTGCTGGTAATGTGTTAGTAGATACCACAAGACACCTTTAGAAATCTTGTGGCATCCATGCCTCGCCGGGTAGGAGCTGTTTTGGCAGCATGTAGAGGAGCAACATAATATTAGGCAGGTGGTCATAATGTTTTGGCTCTTTGGTGTATATTAAATTTATTTATATTTCAATATAAAAGAGCAAGAAGCTTTAATAGAGAAGAAATAATTTACATAACAATAAATTTCATGCATTTTTTTCAAGAAAAATTTTAAAGACCTGTAAAACAGAGGGGGGAAATGTTATAAAAAATATCTACTCAAGCAACTGCTTGCCACAAAGATTTGACAGGAACTTGTCAGTTTAATATGCCATAGGTCTGTGAGGATGGCAGGACTTCAGCAGAAAGACAACACAAACATCCATGCCTTACCCAAGGCTCGAACCCAGTTCCCTTTGATCAGTAGCCAAACTGCATTGGAAACTCAGTCTCTTGGTTCCCCCTTTTAGATTTTTCTGGCTTGATTGTGTTTTGCACCCTACCCTCTCCCCTATAATTTTTTCTAGATCTAGGTCTGTGTTTTGTTATAATTTATTTGCTACACTATTTAAGCAAAGACTGCAATGACTGACAATTAGTGCATATAGAAAAGTACAAAAATTCAGATATAAAAAATTATGGATAGATTTTATGCTTTTTAATATTTAAGAAGCTTCATAATAGACAAAAGTTAAGAGACTTTTTAGACTCTCACTTACCAACCTAATTCTGCCACATTTTTAATGTTCTTTCGAAAACCTCCTAATTTCTCTCTAAAGAATTCTCCATCTTGCCTATGGACAAAAAAAAGCAAGAAGCTCTAATAGAGAAGAAATAATTTACATAACAATTTTTTAAATTCATATCGAGAAGAAGAGATAACATCATTAATAAGATTTAGTTATAATAAGAATTACATAGAAAATATTTACCCCTGAAAAATAAAGTTTTGATTGCAGAACTACAAGTTTTCCAGTGTACTAGCATGTTTAAAAATTTTGTCTTCCAAAGTTTAATTTCTAATAACAGTTCAGATTAACAAAAAGTTTCTCTAAAAAAAATAAAAAATTTACTCTGATCTCAAAGAAGGTAACACACAGTTGTAATAGATCTGTTTATTTAGCAAAGGATTAATAGAGTACTCTACATAATGTCTTAATACTCATACCCATTATCATTGAATTAAGTCTGGCAACATAATGGACTTCAACATTTAAATTTTTAGAATTGGTTTAAAATATTTTTCAAGGGACCAATTCCTAATAGTTAAATAATTTATCAGTTAACATTGCATAATAGTCAGAGGATATACTACTTCATCATGATGGACTTAGTTTTCAATCAAAAGTCAGCTGCATTAATATTCTGCTAAAATAATTAATATATAATTAGCCTGTTGGCTGTTCTAGGTGTAATTCGACGAACTTTGCCCTAACAGAGATGACACCTATTACATACAAGTAGCAACTTAACAATGATTTGTTATTAGCCTTATAGTTATAAGTTAAAATTTATTTATTATACTGACTGTACAATTTTAGAAAACAGATCCTATCTAATATCATATAATTAGTTACCTTTATGGTTACATAAAAGCAGGTACCCATTTGGCAGTACATCATAATATTAAATGGTCACATAATATTGAGTTTAGTTTGCTCATTAGCACTGATAGGTAGTATTTAGCCACAGTTCTACAGCCAATTTATGGTCTTTTGAAGGAACATCTGTTGGCATTAAATGAAGTACCAGTTGCTACCTGGGGTGGGGGTGGCTGAGTTGATAGTGCGCCACGCTCGTATCCTGCAGTTCCCAGGTTCCAATCCCAGCTGGGTCAGCACCGAGATTTATCTCTCGAAAACTTCCCCACCTTGCCCACGTCAGTAGGGGACACAGATGGGTTTGGAAAGGCCACTGTCCATTGGATGGGATGTAAAGCTGTGGCCCTATATGTGGGAGAGCCATACCATGCATGTTAAAGAGCATGCTGGATGACCTTGACATGAGACTAATAGCTGTCTCCCAACAGCTGGGGGGCGGGGGTGGCTCAGTCGGTAGCGCACCAGGCTCGTAATCTGTAGTTCCCAGGTTCCAGTCCAAGCTGGGTCAGCGTTGAGATTTATCTCCACAAAATTCCCTGCCCTGCCCACAGTCAGTAGGGGACACCGATGGGCTTGGAAAGGCCGCCGTCCGTTGGATGGGACGTTAAGCTGTGGCCCCGTGTGTGGGAGAGTCATACCCTGTGCACGTTAAAGAACACGCTGGATGGCCTTGACGGGAGGCTACCATCTGTCTCCCAACAGCTGTTCCAGTTCCTCCCCCAACCTTCTCTGAGCCTTCGGGGTCCTTGTGACCTTGCCATTTAGCCCATGGTGTGCAAAAAAGTGCCGCTCAGAGGTAAAACAGCCCAACCCAACCCAACAGCTGTGTAGTGGGTCTCCTCCCTCCCCCAACCTTCTCTGAGCCCTCAGGGTCTTTGTGACCTGGCCATTTAGCCCACTGTGTGCAAAAATATGCTGCTCAGAGAGGAAACAACCCAACAACCAGATATTACCATTTGCTGTAAGATGGTCAATAAAGAATCTGCAGTTTTTGGATACTCGTGATTCCAAATTAGCACATACATTTGGTATCATCAGAAGCGCTCACTTCAGTTCCACTTTATGACAGATCATACATTGCACGACATTGAAATTCCCCCACCCAGAAGGAGTGAGGGGATAGGGGTGAAATATTGTACATACATAGCAATACACATTGGCATATCATGATTTAATTTGCAGCCACTTACAGTGATTAGAAGGTGAGATAATGCAGCATAATGTGACTGCCTAGTAGGTGGTTGCACCTCCATGAACGACAATACAGGCAGCAATACAGCGTGGCATGGAGTCATACAGTCGACAGATATGGTCTTGAGGAATTGCACACCAAGCATCATTGACTTGCTCCCATAATTCATCGAGATTCTGTGCCAGCCGGTGAGAGGATTGCACACGTCGTCCAATGTGGTCCCACAGATGTTCTATTGGGGATAAATCTGGAGATCGTGCTGGCCATAGCAATACTTGAACATGTTGCAAACATTGTCTGGATACACTATGAGTGTGTACACGGGCGTTGTCATGCTGGAAAATGGGCTGCTACATGCCTCCCAAGAATTGAAACAAAATAGGCTGCTACATGCCTCCCAGGAATGGTAGCAAAATAGGCTGCAGAACCACGCTAACATATTGTGCAGCTGTCAGTGTTCCCATTATGTGGACAAGAGGTGACCTGCTGTCATATCCAATAGCACCCCATACTATTATGCCTGGCTGATGAGCGATGTGCCAGTCACGAACAAAAGCTGGATTAAACCTCAAAAGCTGGATCCGTCCTCTCACCAGGTTGTCGCCATACATGGACCTGTTGATCATCAGCACCCAGACAGAAACGGGATTCATCACTAAATACAAGTGTTCCATTTGTGATCCCACATTGCACGACTTCAGCACCAGGCCAGACGAGCATGCGGTGGTTTGCAGCCAATGGCAGTCGATGTAATGATTGCCTAGAACACAGATGTGCTTCATGCAACATTTGGTTTACCATTCAGGTTGCTATGGGGATGTCCATGGCTGCTGACACAGCCTGTCAAATGACACAGCTCTGTGGTGACAAACGAGCATGTCGAACAATGCGCCTATCAAGTCATGCTGATGTCTGTTGAATGGCACCACTCCCTCTGTGACACACACTAGAACCTTCATTTTGCCACTGTTGCCAACAGTTTGTGCATCCCAATGAACATGGGCAGGGACATGACATGTAGTACATCCAGCTTCACATAGGCCTATAATTCTTCTCTCAAAAGCATCCAAATGGTGATAAACATGCTGACGCCATGTACCAGGCATTTTTGGCCTTCGCTGAACAATTTCCAAGCAGAACCACCTAATCTCAACTGTTCACATGACTTCCACCTGCACAAACACAATACCGTCCCTGTTCCTTCTTGCACCTTTTATCTCTTGAGCCACATACATCATTGGCTTCGGATTATCATCATTTGCATATCTCAACTGCACACACCCACCCTTCTATTTGCATGTTTGTACATGTCCTTCTGGGTGGGGCACTTTCAATGTTGAGCAGTGTATATGAACTCTCTTTAAATTCCATATGCTATACTTGCTGATTAGTACCCTCATCAATATCTACTATCTAGCTGATACTGTTAAGAAGCTATAGACCAGATGGTAGGGGCAAGTTTCCTAATTAAACATTATAAGTCTACCTTTAAAATACACTCCAACTTAAATGCCAAAAGTTTAAAATTGAACAAAAGTTAATTCATTTGTTCATTTTTTAAACTTTTAGTTTGAAAAGCACTTGAGCATGTGTAATTTGAATAGTGTTATGTGTTTTGCTTCCACGGTTTAATTAAAGGTTGCTCACATACAATGCTGATAGCATACTTGCATCGCATATAACATAGGGGTGGAATTAAATATTGAATAAACTCGACATTCTTGGTATATACAAATATTAACCACTCTGGAAGTCAATTTAATTTTTAGAGGAAAAATTGTCTTGAGCCAGGTGGGATATGAACCCACGACTTCCTGATAACATGTCAGGTGCTCTAAACCATTGAGCTACCAGCCGCCGATCAAGATTTCCTCGTATTGATCATATGAACGTTCTCAACCTATAGTACATATTCCATTATGTCTCGTATAGGCGTTGTTCGGATGATCTTAGCCACAATACGGCAAATAAATGCCTTAAAAGTGGAAAGTATATCTTACGAGTATACAATTAATTAAACATTGAATAAACTCAACATTCTTGGTATATATAAATATTAACCACTCTGGAAGTCGATTTAATTTTTAGAGGAAAAACTGTCTTGAGCCGGGTGGGATATGAACCCACGACCTCCTGATAACATGTCAGGTGCTCTAAACCACTGAGCTACCAGCCGCCAATCAAGATTTCCTCTAATTGATGATATGAACATTCTCAACCTATAGTACATATTCCATTATGTCTCGTATAGGTGCTGTTTGGGCGATCTTAGCCACAATACGGCAAATAAATGCCTTCACAGCTCAACAGCACCTATACGAGAAATAATGGAATATCACTACAGATTGAAAATGTTCATATCATCAATCAGAGGAAATCTTGATCGGCGGCCGGTAACTCAGTGGTTTAGAGCACCTGACATGTTATCAGGAGGCCATGGGTTCATATCCCACCCGGCTCAAGATAATTTTTCGTCTAAAAATTAAATCGACTTCCAGAGTGGTTAATATTTGTATATACCAAGAATGTCGGGTTTATTCAATATTTAATTAATTGTATACTCGTAAGATATACTTTCCATCTTTAAGGCATTTATTTGCCGTATTGTGGCTAAGATCGCCCAAACAGCGCCTATACGAGACATAATGGAATATGTACCATAAGTTGAGAATGTTCATATCATCAATTAGAGGAAATCTTGATCGGTGGCCAGTAGCTCAGTGGTTTAGAGTACCTGACATGTTATCAGGAGGTCGTGGGTTCATATCCCACCCGGCTCAAGACAATTTTTCCTCTAAAAATTAAATTGACTTCCAGAGTGGTTAATATTTGTATATAGGGGTGGAAGCTGGATCACTTAGCTGGAAGCATTATTGTTTCTGGTTGTTTTAGCTCTGAGGAACACTTTTTTACACACAGTGGCTAAATAACCAGTTCACAAGGACCCCAAATGCTCAGAGAAGGTTGGGAGAACAGGACACAATGGGCAGTTATTAGCAGACAGATGGTAACCTCCCATCAAGTTCACCCACTGTATTAACATACACAGGGGGCCAAAGCTTTACATCTCGTCTGATGGATGGCAGCCTTTCCGAGCTCATTTGTGCATACTTTCTGAATGAGAGCAAAGTTGGGGTTTAGTGCAGATAAATCTCAATGCTGGCACAATTGGAACCAAAACCTTGGCATTCAAAGATAAAATAATTCCTATATAACATCCAAAGCAACATTATATAATTTGAAAAATAAGGATTACCCTACTACTACATTATTATAAAATAAATAAATAAATAAATAAATAATAAATATTCTTGCTTGAGGGCCCAGGATGTTACAGTACCCTTGCAATCTACTCCTGGTGATATTAAGAAAACTAAATAAAAGTTACAATATAATCATATTGAAAATTACAGTATAACAAATTCAGCTCAGAACATATATTTACTTTTATAACTTATGAAGTCATAATTAGTAAAACCTTTTTAAAATTGACAATTTAAAGTTACTAACCTGTAGCCATGCAAGCACAGAATCTATTGAAAGGAAAATAAATATTAGAGTACCAAAGTAACATTTAATAATTTTGCTACATTAAAAAAAATAGTTTTTATATATTTTATATAAACTAGTTTTTATATATCTTACATAAACTTTAAAGAAATGAAAATATATTTTGTGATTCAGGTGGGACTCAGTGGGAATGACAGTAGATAGTTCCCCTTAGTCACAATATATTTTCATCGTTCAAAAACTCATTATTCACCAGAAGAAAAAAATATCCCGAATGTTAATATTGATATCATATATATTCTAAAGATTCCACTATTAGATTCTTTGGAATAATAAAAAGAATGCATATAAATTTATTAAGAGTACAGAACATATAATTAAATTACTAGCACCATATTAACCATTGTATTATGAAAAATTTAAATATATTATTTTCATGAAACATATGTAGAGCAGTTAAGAACTTGCACAAAACTGAAATTTTATTTCACCCTGTACTGTTTAACTAATTATTAATATGCTAATAAATTTAATTAGTTCCCATTAAATTCTCATAATACAATGTGATTATTTTCAAAGATGATAATGTCCCGAAGAAATGACTGAACTATATCCCAACAGACACAGTGAAGCTTCTATTTGATTGAGGTTTTAGTAGCTCAATGATAGAGAATTTGTCTGTTTCTATTCAGTGTGTAATATGAATCTCATCAGAATCATGGTGGATGTTTCTTTGCTTAATTTAACAATTAATATTCACTGTCATCGGGAAAATCATTTTGGCTCATTAGGTGAAGATCTATGGTTATTGCCATTAAACAAATTAAAAACATTCAGATAAAATCAACAACTAATATAGACAAAAAACAAGCCTTAGTTTTTACATTTTATGGCACAGAAGATAGCTATTTTTAAAAATCTTACTTTGTCACTTAAATACCTACCTTCAGAATGGCTGCTACTGTGCACAAGCTTTCATTTTGACTTGTAAAGACTGACCCCATTCCTTTTTTTTTTTGGTGGTGGGGAGGGGGGCAAGTCAAAGAGTTTGAGCTCAACCATGACACACTGCAGATATCACAAGCTTTAATCTCTTTGGAGGTGATCCCTGTAAAATTTCCATCCCTCTTTGGGAGAGAAGAAGAGTGAGGGATTGTGCTGTTTTATCTCCGAGTGGCACTTTTTCCCCAAACAATGGGCTAAATTGCCAGGTCACAAGGACTCCGAGTGCTCAGAGAAAGTTGGGAGGAGACCCACTGAACAGCTGTTAGAAGATAGATGGTAGCCTCCTGTCAAGGCCATCCAGAATGTTCATTAATGAGCACAGGGTATGGTTCTCCTGCACATGGGGCTCAACATCCCACTTGATGGACAGTGGCCTTTCCAAACCCATCAGGTCCCCTACTGACCAAAGGCAGGGTGGGGAGTTTTGCAGAGATTGCAATGCTGTCCAGTGGGACTCAAACCTATGAACTGCAGATTATGAGCCTGGCATGCTACCAACTGAGCCATCCCTGCCCTGAAGGGTGGAAGTAAAATTTGATGTAGCTTATGACAGTCCCCACATCAGATTTCATTTGACACCCAATTTGGGCCCTGGTGTTCAAAAGATACAGTGTAATGATTTTCATGCTTTTCCGTTGGGGAGGGGCATATGACATACACCTTGCTGAGATCGATTAACAGATAGTGAAGATATGGAGTAACCATCTTGATAAACACACAAACAAACAAATGAAAAGCAATAGGAAGTAAAAATAAAAATTTTCTTTAAATATCTTTCCCCCTTTAGATGGTTATGCTGAAATTGGAAATAACTGTTTATTCATATATTTCCATGGGTAAAACTGTATCTTATGCTTCTTACTAGTTCTGTTCATGGGAACTATAATCTGTTTCGAAACAAAGTAATAAATACAGTAACCTATACCCGAAGGCATAAAAGCATGAGTTACTGAGTATCAGTAACTAAATTTTCACATTGGCAGCACAAATTTATTAAGCCTTTGAAGGGCCACATAACACCTTTCACCCACATTTCAAGGTGCACAGGGGTTCAACATATATGATAAAATTTACCACTATATACTTGAACTCACCAATATTTCAAGTGACTCAATAAGTCACACAAGTGTACTCTGCCACTCCAGGTATTTTGCCACCAGAGGCCCACTATAATTTTGCTGCCCCTTCAAGACATTATTTTCTACAATTCCTCCCTATAGTTTTTCTCTATTATCAGGTCTTCTGGGTAGTGAGTACAGCCCAAAAAAGAAGTCTGTGGTTGATCCATGGAAAATATATATCGAATTAATGCAAAATAGAATTTTTTTATTAGAAGTTAAAAATTAATTAATCTTTTAATTCTATTTAATATTAATAATACTAACAAAACCAAATTACAAAATAATCATATGTTCTACTTTGAAATGTTCATGTTCATTGGGTTTTTCCAACTAAAATGGAGAAACTTAAAAATTGTAAAATGAGAAGCAAATTTGTGGCATTTTTTTTGCATAAACAAATAAGTTATCACACAGCTATAAGTTATTAAAAAGAATTTAATCACGATAGTGCTGTGGTGTGGTTAAAACATTAAAAACTTCCAGGAAGTGATTCTCAAACCAGGAGAGTGCTTTACATTTTAGTACCCCTTACGGGTTCTACCTTATAAATATCCTAAATGCTATACATTACTTTCGACATAGCTCTTTTTTCAAAAGAGCCATTAGAACTGTAATATAAAGTGGAAAACATATTTACCCTATTGCTGGTACAATTGCATTTTGCAGTATTGTCATGCTGTAGTTGGTAATAATATATGCTACCAGTCCTATATATTAGATGTTCGTAAAGTTGTTACTATGCCAGCATAGTAACAAAATAGTTCGTAAAGTTGTTTTATGAACGAAATAGTTCGTAAAGTTGTTACTATGCCAGCATAGTAACAACTTTACGAACTATATAATATAATATAGTAACAAAATAGTAACAAAATAGTTCGTAAAGTTGTTTTACGAACAAAATAGTTCGTAAAGTTGTTACTATGCCAGCATAGTAACAACTTTACGAACATCTAATATATAGGACTGGTAGCATATATTATTACCAACTACAGCATGACAACACTGCAAAATGCAATTGTACCAGCAATAGGGTAAATATGTTTTCCACTTTATATTACAGTTCTAATGGCTCTTTTGAAAAAAGAGCTATGTCGAAAGTAATGTATAGAATTTAGGATATTTATAAGGTAGAACCCGTAAGGGGTACTAAAATGTAAAGCACTCTCCTGGTTTGAGAATCACTCCCTGGAAGTTCTTCGAAAAATAACTGTCGCAAGTAATGTATAGAAATAAGGATATTTATGAGGTAGAACCCGTAAGGGGTACTAAAATGTAAAGCACTCTCCTGGTTTGAGAATCACTAACTGGAAGTTCTTAATGTTTTAACCACACCACAGCACTATCATGATTAAATTCTTTTTAATTTTTTTGCATATTTGAATTTATTTTTACACTTATTGCTGCCTGATGCCAGTGCCTCACATGCTTGCCACATTATCTATCATGGAACTGAAGTATCAATTATATTCAACTTCTAAAGCTAACAAGAAAATGCACTTATCATTCATATGGCATGGATTACTCTTACATCCATTATGCAGTACGTCAAGAATACTGTCATTACATGTGGTAATGTTGGTTTCCTAGACCAGTGGTGCATTATTAAAATCATTGACCTATTTTTTATTAAAAATGTTCCAGAAATATCAGATCTCTGCATTGAATTGCTCAAGTTGTTAACTCTCTCACCAAAAGTTCAGAATAAAAATGGCTGGACATATCCTCTGTGAATAGTGGGGGAGGGTGGATCTCTGAGCAGTTGGACTTGTACCTTTAATATAGTCTGCAACTATCATCCTAATACAAAATATCAGGTATCCAAATAACTTTGTGCGGTTTTTCAATGTTACGTTTCAATGAAAAGTATGTAAGCACAATTGCAAGAGTGTACATGTGTCAATATATAGTTGAAAGCATGTGTCAATACATAGTTGAAAGCATGTAGCAGTTATTTTAGCATGCCTACTTTACGAGTTTAAACTGGGAACTAAAGTGGCGTAAACAGTCCGAAAAATAGGTACAGCATTTGGAAAGAACACAGTGAGTGAACAGACAACCCAAAAGTGGTTCAGAAAATTTGGGTTGGGTGATGAGACACTTAAAGATGCACCCCACAAGGGAAGGCCAACCATCATTGATGATAATCAACTGAAGACCAGCATAGAGTTGTATTCATGTCAAATGTGCTAAGAGCTTGCAGAAAGTTCCCTGTAATTGACAAAATCTATTTTTTAAATTTACACTACTTAGGAAAAGTCTGGAAGCTGAGAAAATAAATTTCCATGTGAACTGATTGCTGACAATTATAAGTGGCTTACAGTCTGCTTGTCGCTGCTTTCATGCCACAAGAATGAGCCATTTTTGGGATATTTTGGACTTTGGAAATATAGGTTCCAGTTCAGGCTATGTCCTTTCCCAGTTAACAGGCTTTGCTGCAATACTCCTCTATGGCTGATTCACCATCTGTGTTATAAAAAAAAAACACAAAGAAATAAAGTAGTCTGCATCTTAGACATGCAAAAATCAGTAGGAAAACTAAAAAAAAACGCTTTAGATGCTACCTGCTGATGGCAGCCATTTTACATTATTTTGCGATGTCAATTTGTTTTCAAGACCCTCATTGATTTCAACAATTATCCAACTGCCACATTATAAAAAAAAAAGCCCCAGAAGAAAAATCATTTGTTTTGAGGGGTTTTTTCAGTAATGTGGCAGGCGATTTACTCAGAAATCTGAATCTGTCTGAAGCCCATTAACTGGGAAAGGATGTAGCCTAAACTGGAACCTATAGTTTCCAAGTACAAAATAACCCATTTTTGGACAGGTTGTTGACATGTGATGAAAAATGGATTGCTTATAGAAACATCAAACGTTCGATAATTTGTTGTCATCTAGTGAACCTGTACTGCACACACAAAAGCCCAGGATCCACCACCAAAAAATTGTGTTGTGTATCTGGTGGACTACAACGGCAATCATGCATTACGAGATTCTGGCCACTGGACAGCTACAAGTTGCAGATGCACTGTTCCAAAAACAGCCTGGAGTTGTTCATCACAAAGGTGTGTCCTTCAGGACAACGCTTGCCCTTACACAGCAGGAGCAAAGTGGCAGGAGTGACCAAGACACCACAGCCTTGGTTGGGAAATTCTATCCCATCCTCCGTGTTCCCCAGACATCGCGTTATCCGACTACCATCTTTTCTTGGAGCTGGACAATCACATGCACAACTGACATTTCGAAACCGAGAAGCACTGTAAACGGTGTTGACTACTAAAGATCGGCAATTCTATCGGAGTGGCATTTACAAACTAGCATCTCATTGGGAAAAGGTTATAGATTGTGCTGGTGCTTACTTCCTAAATAAAATATCGTTATTCACCTTTTACATATAGTTTTGTTTTATCCTCAAAAACCGCACAAACTTTTTTTGGTTACCTGATAGATTCATTTTATAAAACAAGATTTCAAAAGCTTCATGTCAAGTTAAAAGCAGAATGAACAGCTAATGTCTAATACATAATGCACTGGAAATTCTTTTTAATTTTATACCTTCAACTTTCTACTTGACATTTTATTGGGCCCAAGAATTTCAAATGGAGCGAAGCTAACGTATTTAACAAACCACTATTTAACCGGATTCATTCCAGTGGTTTCCATAACTCTCCATGCCCCCATGGATACGGTTAAAAATTACGTATTATTCAAGTAGAGCTTTAAAAATTAGTCGCTGTGGCCTAGTGCTTAGCATGCTTCCTCGCTGAGTACACACAGAGGCGTAACAATTTTTGGGGATGTTCTACACTCAAATGAAATTACAGTTGGCAAAATTCGAATCGACTTGGTAAAAGCCCAATGAATTGTGAAATATTGAATTTTTTAGTAAAATTAAGGGAGTTGGAAAAATCAAGGTTACTTGGCAAAATCTTGGTGAGTTGGCAAAATTCGCAAATTTGGTAAAATCCAGGTGAATTGCCAAAATTGAGATTGTTTTTGTAAAATTGAGATGAGTTGGGAAAATTGAGGCAACTTGACAAAATCGATTTCAGTTGCCAAAAAAACTTTATTCTCTCAATGGAATAAGTGAAACACATCACTCCTATCTGTCTTTCTTGCAGCCGATCATTAAATAAGCCCCAAAGCCACAAAGCCTTATTTCTCACTGCAGGTAATTGAGCTAGATAGGGAACTGGAGGGACTGCTTTACGAAACTCGCAAGAGAGTGCATGAAATTGAACCAGTGGAAATGTTTTATAAGGATGGAAGGAATCTGCCACATATCTGGGTTTCGCAATTAAACAAAAACTGAACTGGAATCACCAAATTACAAAAGTAGTCAATAAAGCTAGACCAGTAAGATTAGCATCTACCCTCTGTGGCTAATCATCTAAGCTCTCACCCCAGAATAAATGGCAATTATACAAAATCATCCTCAGACCAATTCTTACATATGCCTCACAAGTTTGGGGATATTGTATGAGACATACAGGAAGAAAAAAGTACAAAATTTTCAAAACAGCAACAATGGTTCGTTAAGACTCTGTCCTTCATAGAGATCTTTGCATTCCTACAATAGAAGAGTTTATCAAAAATTTAGCATCTAGGTTTTTCGAACTGGTTGAAGAGCATAACAATCCTACAGTTTTTGAAACTGTGAGGTATGATTACACCCGATTACACCTACTGTCAAAAATTCAAAAGACCGAAGTCTACTTTGATATAAGTTTCCATTTCGATTGTCACTTGGATTTTGTTTCTTTTAGCCTTTGATCTCCGTGATTTCTTGGCTTTTCATGCCATTGACGCTATTCGAGATGAAAGAATTTGTGGGCTGTTCTAGTCCGTTACTCTGTAATGTTATAACTGTGTCCTATGAAACACTATGAGCTGTGATTTACGGAGCTTGAGTGAGGCCGCTTATCAATTACATTCTCCTAGCATAGGTGGTAAAACAGATGTACCTTAATGATAACGTATAAACTCGGGATTTAATGAAAATAATAAATCATGATGGTTTCTTTCGTGTTCCCACTGCGTGCATTAATAAGGTAGACTACAAAGGTGCATTAATAAGGTAGACTACAAGACTATAAAAGCCTTCACAGGTATTTTACCAAAATATTATCGGAAAAAATTTTTTTTTTCGCATTCAAATAGCGTTACGTTTTCAGATCTGGGATTTCGGTCATAAACACTCAATAGTAGAGACTGCTTCAGAGTTGTGAGAACAAAAATATTTAAGATTTATACTGTATAATGGATCCACTTTTCATCACATATCAGCAAATGATCGAGAAACGGTTCTTTGCTGTAGCGGGAGAGCAGGATAAGGCAGGCTGATAGACATTGTTGTTTCTTGCTTTCTGACATTCATGTGCGATCCATGTGCTGAATTTTTGTTTTACCAATTTCGTGCAGATGCCTTCTAATGGTTTCATCATTAACATCGAACATCAGTGCAAGTTCTTGGCGTTCGACTACTATCTTCTTCAATGGCTGTTTTCAAATCTTCATTGTCGATGACCACAGGACAGCAGCTATGCGTTGCATCTTCAAGTGACTCATCCCCGGTTCGAAATTTTTAGAACCAATGTCTGCTGTGCGTCCCTTTACAGCATCCTGTCCAAATTTTACTAGTGGCATCTTCATCAGTATTACCAAATTCAAACTCATAAAGTAAAGATTACCTGATGAGCTTCGACGACACTTCCATTTCAATATTTTATTGGGTGCATGTAGTTCATGCATGATGGAGCTCCAACGCATTTTCCTTACTGCTCGAGAACATCTCAATATTTTTCGCATCCTGCCCATTGGACTGGTAGACGTTGATCAAATGCGTAGACCCAATGATCTTCCAATTTGAATTCACTATATTTGCACTTATAGGAACACATTAAGGCTGGTATTTATGCTACCTTTGCCATCCCGTGGCCGAGTGGTTAGCATGCTTGTTACTGAATTAAGGGACCGGGTCCCGGGTAAGGCATGGATGTATGTGTTGTTTTTCTGCTGAGGTCCTGCCATCCTCTCAGACCTTCTACTATGGCATATAAAACGACAGGCTCTTGTCAGACCTATGGCAAGCAGCTGCTTGAGGTGGGGGGATTTTTTTTTTTTGTTCTTAATATCCAAGTTCTCTGCGAAAGGATTGTGGATGGATGTTAAAGAATTCAGAATACTCTGGGACTTTCCTAAAGTGTTCAGCTGTAGATGAGAAGACGCTGTGAGGTGGGTATCGCAGCTCAGGGAGGACATTTCGAATATTTGTCCTATGTAGACGTAGACAATTGTTCATATCTATCATTTAAAGTTTGCTGAAATAACTGGAATAAAAACTAACTAACTTCACAGACTTTTTTACTTGCACTTTCAAAATGTGATATAAGTCTGAAAGGAAACATTTCTTGCCCACTGTTCAATGGAACATTTTTCTTCACTATCAATCGTACAGAATGCTATCGTGTAGTGGAATACATTTCGAAAGTTTGACTAGACATTTTGGAAGCACTCTGTAATACCTATTGTGATAAAAAAAAGTTCGAGGCTGACTCTGTTTCTGAACATTGTGGCTGCGTAGTCAATTGCAATATGGCTCAACATATAGAGTGATTCATCTAGACATTACAACTCAAGATTCTCTAGCCCTTATCTATGATCTAGCCTAGGGGTTTTCAACGTGGGGTACGCGTAAAAGATTTTGGGGTATGCCGTGAGAGCTCAAAAATCGCTAGATATGGTAACAAAGTCACTAAGTTGGCAACACTGCTACTGATTAATTGCTGAGAACTGAGTGACGAAGCGCTGCACTGTAGTTCATGTGTGCGCACGTTTGTCAATCCTCCCTTCCCTACCTGAGAGCCGAACCTACCTGAACAGCTGATCGCCCAGTCAAAGCATCCATTTTAAGTGAGTGAATGCGCCGTCTTACTGCTCCATGTATTTGCTGTGATTTATTTCACTTGCTGTGCTTAAAGTTATTTTTAGTCTTCAGTTTACTGTGAAGTTAAATGAATGTGTTTCTAAAGTGACTTGAAACATGGATAAATGGATAATTAAGAAGACAAGTAACGTGGAGTCAGAGCCGATTGCTTCTATATTTACAACTACGTCATCATCCCTTTTGAATAAAGAGGTGGATTCAGCAGTAGCTAAAAGAATGTTAAATGTTAAACAAACAAGTGATAAAAAATTTAAAAACGTAAATATCATTAATCATATTTACAATATGGCTTTACTGGACAGGAAATTTAGTAGAACCAAATCCACAGTGCGTTGTGTGCTCTGAAGTCGTCACAAAATTCTATGAAATCGCCTCTTTCACGGCGACACTTTGAAACAAAACTTGAGCTTTTAAAAAATAAGCCCTTAAGCTATTTTGAACGTCTTTTGGAAGTATAAATATATATGTTTTATTTTATTCCCATTGTTACACCATACCTATAGTTTCAGCTATCTGTACAAGGGTTAGGCCAGTTACATACGCATTTCCAGAGGGTACATAAGGCATAAAAGTTTGAGAACCACTGGTCTAGCCAATCTGAATTTGCGCTTAATGAATAGAAGGTGTTTTATATGTTTCGTTACATTTTGAATTAAGTGATTTTACTGAGGAGCGGATTTGTATCAATTGTTTCAAATTAGGGTGAGGTGTCAAATTAGGTCAATTTTTTATTAAAAATAAAAATGCTTTTGGAGAATATGTGCCGTTCGAAGATTTTTCAGTGGTTCGTAAAGCTTAAAATGGGCTGCATGTCCATCAAAGATGATCCTCACTCTGGCTCTCTTTCAATTTCAAAAACCAATGATTCAGTCATTGGCGTGCGTGATCTGATGATGAATGATCGACGCTCAACAATGCGCAGTTTCTGGTGTAATTGGTATTTTTCATCAGGTATTGTAAACAATTTTAACACAGGAGTAGGTTATTCCATGATCGAAATAAGTCCTAATCTGCGAGAAGAATACATTGGAGCTATGGTCCCCCTTCAGATTTGTTCATTCAGTGCATGATATCTTAAATCTAAAACGTTAGTAATCGGAACGGAGGGAAAAAAATCAAACTTATATACTAGATATCTTTTGGAAGAATTTTTTTAAAGGGGCAGTGTTATACTTGCATATTTTTTTTTAAATAAGTTATGATTATACATTTGACACTGATTACTGGAAGGAATAAGAGAAAAAATATTGAATTTTGAAAGTAATATACTTATTTTGTGGAATGATGAAAATCGAATATAAGCAGTTATTTTCAGGAAAAGTTTATAAATATTTTTGGATCTTAAACATTTGGATATTTGTTATTAGTTAACATGGGCCACTTCTTGCTCAACCTAAAAAAAATCTCATAATTCCTTTCCGGCTACCTTTTATTTTTTATGGGTTTGTTAACGAAGAAATCGTCAGATATAATCCTGAAAAACAAATACAAAGAAGCATTCTGAAGTATCATCCTCACAAGTTGATGGCCTAAAATCTGAGTAATAAGAAGAATGGCGCCGATTTACCTACTCAAGAAGATTGCCAGCTCCCTATCATCCTTTGAAGTGAATGCAAATTCAGCAATTGATTGCACCATCGATATGTATTTGTTTTTTTTTTCTATTTTTTAAGACACATATAGGAAGTTAGGATTTTATAAGTTAGGATATATTGGCAGAAAGGAGAAAAATTCGTTAGCATATGCTCCAATAAAAATAGTGCAATGTTAATTAAATAAATACCGTATTACTTTACTCTAATGACAGAATTCGGGCAATAAAAATTACAGGTAATTCCAAACCCTGTTTAACAGAAATAAAAATTCAGCTCCAGAAATCATCATCATCATCATCATCATCATCATCATCATCATCATCATCATCATCATCATCATCATCATCATCATCATCATCATCATCATCATCATCATCATCATCATCATCATCATCATCATCATCATCACCATTACCATCATCATCATCACCACCACCACCACCACCACACCACCACCATCATCATCATTAAGCAGCCATGGGCTACGGAGGTCCAACCAGACCGTGCAATTTAGTTCTCCAAGCAAGTCTATCCTGAGCTACATCTACTGCATCTGGCCACTGCATACCAATTCTAACAAGGTCCTGTTTGACATTGTCTGCCCACCGCATCCTAGGTCTCCCCTTCTTTCTGAGGCCTTTAGGCACACTGTTCATAACCCTATTCGCCAATCTATAATTATTCATACGGGCAACATGGCCAAACCAACGGAGTCTCTCTCTGCACAATATGCTGCTTAAAGGAGGTTGCAAACTCCTTTGCCTAATCTCATCATTAGTTACAAAGTTGAACCACCTAATGCCCAAGATACTGCGTAAGCATCTGGAATCAAAAGCATCTAGTTTCCTGTTATCTTGTTTACAAAGTGTCCAAGTTTCACTACCATAACTAACCCTAGAAAGAACCAAACTATTATACAGTCTAATTTTAGTCTTTAGGTGTATACTCCTATTTCTCCACACTATCCATAGGTTCTTTAAAGTCCCGGCAGCAATCCCTATTTGTCTGTTAATCTCATGCCGCACATCACCATTATCTGCTATATAGCTCCCAAGATAATTAAACTGTGACACCTGCTCAAGACTGCAACCATTCAGATTAACTGAATCACAGCCTGCCTGACCAATTTTCATCACTTTAGTTTTCTCTCTGTTTATAACCAAACCTACTCTACTACCAGTTTCATCAACAGCTCGAATGAAAGAGTTCATCTCATCAACATCATTTGCCAAAAGGGCTAAATCACACGACAGTAATTGTTAGATGTTTCTCAAAGGCTTATTAGAATGCTCACAGTTTCCAATATTCATCACAGTATCCATGATGCTATGATTAAGAGATCATACCACTGAATGGACAAATTATTATATACACCTACCTTATAACCTGTTGCTCCACCTTTTGCCCTCACAACAGCAACCAGACCTCTTGGTAAGGACTCATTGAGGTTTTGAAAAGACGGAGGTGGCATTGCCACCCATTAAATGAGGATCGTCTGTCGTAGAGCATCCACATTTGCCGGTGGGTGTTGCTGGGCTCGAACCAATGGCTCGAACAGATCTTTTCAATTCGTCCCAGAAATTCTCAATGGGGTTGAGGTGCTGGCGATCGAGAGGGCCATTCGAGTGTGGTAAACTGTCTTGAATGCTCCTGGAGCCAATTGCTCGCCATTCGGGAAGTGTGCGGTATGGCTTTGTCCTGTTGAAAGATGGCATCGTGGCGCGGAAAGAGAATCGTTGTGAACGGATGTAGATGGTCGGCGAAGATGTTCATATAATTTATGTTGGTGACGGAAGTCTCGACGGGTACTAGGGGCCCCAAGGAAGCCCATATAAACGCACCCGAAACTGTTACACCGCCTCCACCTGTCTGTTTGACCCCAATTTAATAAGCTTGATCCATCGCTTCGTGTAGTTTACGCCACATATGTACCCTTACATTGGCTTGAAACATTGAATCGTCAGATAAGATGACGTGTTTCCAATCCTCCCCACTCTAATTGTAATAGGCCTTTGCAAACTGCAGACTAATATTTCTGTGCCTTGTAGTCAACAAGAGGACACGATGTGGACGTCGACTGCCATAACTTAATTTTTCCATGGCACAATGGATAGTCTTTGTGCATAAGCTTGTGGTCATGCCCTCATTCAATTCCAACGTTATCTGCTCCACGGTAGTCGCGAAATTCTCTGTGTATTCGGAAATTTCTCTGTGATGCGGGACTCTCTGCGCTCACCTCGAGAGTCAATTGCACGTTAATATCCACATTTCTCTCGCCTGTTGGAGGTTTTGTATTTCACATTGTCTTGGTATACACATGCGATGATCCGACGTCGAAATCCCTACAGTTCAGCAGTTCTAATGATTGATCAACCGGCCTTCTTCGCACCTACTATCTGGCCACAGTCAAACCATGGGTAAAACTCACTTACGTCGCTGTCTTTATCCATGAATAATTTTCGGTGACTACTTTCCATAGTTTCCAATGTGTAGAGACCTGCTCTATTTAGAGGCATTGCTATTTTAGTGTCTCACGTGACTGGACGCGATACTTATGCTTTGCATATTGTTATCGGGGTGTATATAATAATTTGTCCATTTAATGTATATAATTATTATTCAAATCTCCAGTTAAATCAATGTTTTTGCTGACACTGGCTGATCACCTTCTGGCCCCAATGGGTTGATTCATTTACCTTTTCTGTACCATGTTATCGAATTACTGTAATAACCGTAGCCATAAAATATACCCACTTGCGCGAACGAACGTGTGTGATGTGTTTGCTACGTAGTGACGAATGTGATATATTTATTTTGTAATATATATAATATTTTGTGCATAATGACATTGAAATGTTTTATTTGAGAAAGCAGTGTTTTGGTTGTACTCCCATTTGGTTGTGTTTCTTTGTTATTCAACGGTTTAAAGTCAAATTGTGTTATATGTACGTATATTATTTTAAAGTATGTTGATTAGTGTATTTAGAAATAACTATGAACTTAGTTGGTAAGTTTTGCATTTTTTGTTACTGTGGGCAATAATGGAATCTACATTCTTTCAGAGCAAACGGTCATCCTCACATTATTGCTCTGCATTACAACGAAGCCTGATCAAAGAAAATGTAAGAAGAATGAAAGCTTCCATTGGTGCAATGTAAGAAACTTTTGACTGCAGCGCCACAAGGATGCAGATACACATTCTGTGCTGCAGGGAAGCTACAATTCGTGATCTCCACAAAGAATATTAAGGATAAAGAAAAGACTCCATAGACATAATGTAAACTACATGATGGCAGTGTAGCCAATGCCGTAGAGAAGCCACATTTTAGGCACTCAGGCTCTGTGAAAGAAAAAATGCACACCACTCTCAGTATGGAAGCAGATACCACTTGTTTAAAAAACCTAAAGACACCACAACACCACAGTCGCTTCTTACCAGGAAGTGTTAAAATTCAGTCCTAATATTTTACTATAAACAACTGTTCAATACAGAAGTTCTCATAATATTTTTGTATTAATTTGTTTAGTAATATAGCAAGATAGATTATATTTGTAAAGTGAAAAGCCTTATAAGGTAATTGAGAGAACTGTTTTATGCTGTTTCACAATTCACCCAAACTCAATACAGATCAGGTTTCTCTTTTCCAAAAGAAATGAAAGTTCCGATTAGCTGTAGTTTCTAAATGATCATGGATGTGTCAGCAGAACTTTTTTTTACAAGGGGGAATCAGTATTTCAAGATAGCAAAATATTTAAGTTGAGCCATTCATTAATGAGTATAGTTTGCTAATACAGCAATCATTCATCATGGAGGAATGTCGTGCACCTATATCTAAGGATGCCAAAAATGAAGAAATAGTGTTGAAAACAGATGTATAAATGGTTTTTAATAGTAAATAAAATTAAATGATATGCATCTGGAAACAATGAAAATGTAAAAAATCAACTTTTTATTTTATTAAGCAAAATACATTAATTTTGGTACATTATTGAATATAAGTAAATTTTTTGCTTAACTGCTTCTCTCCCTCCTTCCCAAACCTGAGGCCATTTAACGTATTATACTTTCAAAACATTTTTCCATTTAGTTAGAGAAGTTAAATTTGTTGCTGCCGCTGTGAAGAAGTTGAAATCTTTTGTCACTTAAACACTCGATTTCGTGTTTTTTGTTGAACACTTTGAGATTAATTTTGCCATACCTCCTGCTTGCATGAAACAGAAATACTCATTTCACATCTTCATTAAAAAAATATATTGTGGTGGGATAGATAATTTAACTCATGAAGGCTTTCGCTATGGGAAATGAAACCTTTCAACCTTTCAATGTAAGACACGACCACTTAGATCTGTGACACGACCAATTCAAGAACTCTGACAGCTGATGTGTTGTGCACCTTGGAGGTTAGTTTTCCTTCAGTACACAAAAAGGCAACCATCTTTGGTGGTGCTAGTACACAAAAATGCAATGATATTTGGTGGTGCTAGTTATGTCTTTGTGAGCCTTACTTTCTTTACTCTTAATATTCTTTGATCTCGGGTGTTAAGGTATTTGCATATTTGTTTCTGTGAGAACTTTTAGATTCAACGGCAGTTGTTAGTGTTGTAATATTTGAGTTTTTTTTATATGTATTATAAGCATTTGGGAATGTTTTCATGTTGCATGAAATATTTTTTTTTTTCTTTTCATTTTTTTTTTATCTCCCTTAGCACTTACATATGGAATATTAGTAAAATCTTGATCGATACATTTTTTAATAATATATATAGTTTTTAATGCACTGCATTTCTTACTAACCCTTCCAGTCCCTTACTCAACTTTTTTGCTGTGTTCAATAAATTTATTGGAAAAAGTTTTTTGACATGATAATTATTTGATTTTTTGTTGTCTTATACAATCTTTACCAGATTTGTTTATGTTTATTTAGTAAATCTTCATTCCATATAACAAGCTGAACGCTGTAAAATGTCTACTTATATCTTTCTCTTTTTTAGAATTTTAACATCACAGAGTTTTTTTAATTTTTTACATATGCAATGTAATGAAAACGAAAAAGCACAAAATTTAAGTGAACTAGGCAAATTTATTTAATATCATATATTTATTTCAACTGAGGACACAGCATGAGAAGTTAACTACAGCAAATTATGTTAATGTGTATAAATTTTATTTGCAACATTTGCAAAATTTCAAATCTCTTTTTCAAATATTGTAATTATAAAGAAATTATAACATAGTGATTTATTTAAATGATAACATAACATGCCAGTGCAAACACAGCATGCCAGTATTTACTATGCTGCATGGCAAGTACTCTTCTTCTGTTAAAGATCAGAGTCTGCAGTATGAACAGGACTGAAGTTGCAACAGTTGTACTTTTATGATAAAGTTTACTTAATTGCTAATTATGAAAAACTAATAATCTGTATACATCAGTCACTTATTAATGCTAGATATACCTATGGAATTAACCCTACAGTACAGAGGGAATACAAGTATTGCTTGACATGTTCAAGTCATCACCTGCCATAACTGCCAACATGGCTAGGCTCATAATCAGCAATTCCCAGGTTTCAGTCCCAGCTGGGTCAGCTTTGAGAGTTATCTTCACAAAACTACCTGCCCTCCCACAGTAGGGGACATCGATGGCTTTGTAAAAGCTGCAGTCCTTCGGATGGGATGTTAAGCCATGGCTCCATGTGTGGGAGACTCATATCCTGTGCATGTTAAAGAACATGCTGGATGGCCTTGATGAGAATCTACTATCTGTCTCCCAACAGCTGTTCCAGTGGTTTCCCTCCCCCAACCTTCTATGAGCCTTCAAGGTTCCTTGTGGTCCTGTCCAGTTGGCCCATTGTGCACAAAAAAGTGCCACTCAGAGGTAAAACAACCCAACTGCCAACATGGCGGTATGCCTTAAAGTAAACCACATGCATCTGGTAAGGAAGATTGCATTTGAAAAACTAGATCTATATTGTTACAAATCAAGCTTTTACTAATATTTTATTTTGGAGTAGCATATATATATATCGAATAAAAGTGCTGAAGGAGGAAAAAAAAAACCTTCAACCTAACTATAATTGAGATCATCTGCTGTTGGTCAGAAGCAACATGCTGAAAGCCAGATGTGCATGCTTAGAGACAATTCAATCCTAGACTACCAACAGCCATTTTGCTGCATTATCCCTGTAAGCACATTTCACAGCAGAGCATGTGTCTGGAGCTCAGTGGTGGTAGTAGTGGCTCAGCTCCAGATATAAGATACGTTTCTTCTTCTTACATATTCTTTGGCCTGATAATGAGGTTAAGCATAGTAACCTAAACCAAAACCTCGTATTTTAAAAAACAATATTATAATTACAGTATTGAACTTAATTATTAAATAAGTCAAAAGTTGTTGCCTGACAAGATTAGAGGAAGAGGAAGCTAAATGAAAAAAGAATATTATATCCTTTGATATCTCATAAACGGTTGTGGGGGGTGTTCAAAATACGATAGGACTCTAAATCTAATTGCAGTTACCACTGTGTTTTTCAAGCTTGAAGATATTCTCAGGGATTTGTCAGGTTATCATATCTAAAAGAAAACCACCAGAATGAAATAAACTTGTTTGATCCTTCTCAAGCCCAGAGGAAAAATTGGAAATATGCAAAGCCAACTAATTTTTAACTTTGTCCAGCAAAATAAAGTGGAATTTAGAACCATATTCTGAAGTTACTAACAAATACAAGTATGTCATGTGATATAATTAAGAGAACCAAATTAAAAAAAAATTATGTACAATAAAATGATGGAAATTTTAAAGTAAAGAGAAGTGAAAATACTTATATGTGCCATTGATCTGGGAAGGGTTAAGAAAGCTGTTTTATACAGTACTAAACATTGCCAAATAATGAACTAAATAATCTAAACATGGAACCTATATTTCCCAAGTATGAAATCCACAAACATGCTAACCTGCATAAGTGCACATAAAAAACCTAACATGGATACACTCACCAAATAATATAGACACACAATTTTTTTTTTTCTCAACAAGAGTAAAAAGTAAGGTCATCAACTAACAATAGTATAAGCACAAAACACCTAATAACAATGACAGCAGATGGGAAAAATAAAAAAAAATCACCTATTCCAAAGGGCAGATACAAGTGTCATCGGGAAAATGCTTCATAAACTATTAGCAATAAAAGTAAAACATTAGGGAGGGGGAAAAGTTTCACATATCCAAGTCTGTTGCAGTTCAGGCAATTATAACTGATAAAAAAAAATTAGTTTCATCCCTTTTAAGCTTTGAAAATGCCAAATTAAATCACTTTACATTTATCTAGAAGCCCTACCTGCCATCATAACAGAAATATTACAACTGTCACTTTTAACCATAAGCACAACTTTTCATGCAATACATCTAATAACAACATATTAGCCATCTCATTCAGGACTGCATCATTTCCTAGTGTGTATGGGGAGATGTGCAAATTAAAATGGGTGATTATGATTAATCCCTGTATTTTTAGAGCAGGGAGTTTCCATCTCTATGACCTTATGCTAATAAGCTAAAAGATACAAAATGCACATCTCAATCATAAAAAAAAAGTCACAAATAACAACATATAATTTGTTAATCTTATAACAATATCCTAATTATTACATTATGTCTTATCCCCTCGTTTCATTTCTCCTTATGGTGCCAGTTAGGGGCATAAGAGTATGGCAGGGGTTGGCTCAGTTGATAGTGTGTCAGTCTTATAATCTATAGTTCCCAGGTTAGAGTCTCAACTGTGCTAGCATTGAGGTTTATCTCTGCTAAATCCTCACCCCGCACATTTGGAAAAGGGACTCCAATGTTAGTAAAGGCTACTGTCCAATGGATGAGATGTAAAATCATGGATCTGTGTGCAGGAGAGTGTGTGTGCATGTTAAAGAACATGCTGAATGGCCTTGATAAGATGTTACTATCTGTCTTCCAACAGATGTCTAGTAGTCCTTTTCCCCAACCTTCTCTCAGCCTTAGAATCCTTGGCTTTTAGCCCAGTATGTGCAAAAATGCCACTCGGAGGTTAAAACAAGTGACATGAGTATTGTAAACTTCAGGTTAGCCTTGTAGTTTATCACTCGGTGCATATTGTGTAATATAATTGAATTATAAATAATAATATTTGATGTCTGTAAGGTAATAGTTTAAGAGTCTTTTATTGACTTTATATTACTAAGTACAATTAATGTTAAACTTTTTGCTTAGAATGCTTTTAAATTTGTGATTTTTTTTATTCTTTCACAGGTGTGTTATAAATGTTTCTTGAAAAAGGGAACTACACGATGACTTGCCCTGTGAAAAATACTTCTCGAACATGCCTCATAAATAACACACTCAGCATCGTAAACTTTATAAAGGACAGTGATCCTCCTAGCATAGAAATTAGATTTGAAAATCTTGGAGTATTGGAAGGAAAAGTAAGACAGTGGAATAATTTACAATTTTATGTTATTTAATTTAATATTTCTCAGCCATGATGCTCTATCATATTTAACAGTGTTTTTGTGGTATAACTGTATTCTGTAAATTGTTATCAATTTTAAAGTGCTGTGAAGCACGGTAGTTCCCAAAGAACTTTGCTACAAGTTTTTATTTGTTTGCTAAAATAAATCACTCTTTTAATGTTTTTTAAAGATTAACAAATTACATTCTGTATAATAACATGTTCTGTTAGTTACTCCAAGATAAGCTATAGTTCTTTTGGTTTTCATGTTGGAATTCAAAATTAACCTTGCACTTATGTGTGTTTCTAATGTTAATGATTCTCTGTTGTGACAGCATTTTTAAATTGTGATATTTTAGAATGACAAAAATTTTAGCTTAGGATTTCATTTTGAAATATTCTAGGATTTATAGATCATGTGAAGACACTCTCAGAGGGAATATATTTTAAAAAAGCTCGAGAGCACTCATTCATGCTGCCATCTACATATAGTATTATACATACATACACACAGATGCAAAATTCTGAAGCAGACATAGGATAAAGAGATTCAACTAGACTGTAATTTACTCTTTCAAACATGTTTATCCTGAACTACAGTTGTTGCATTTAGCCCAATCTAATAAGTTTCAGTTGACATTGTCTGCCCATTGCATTCTAGGTGTTCCCCATTTACTGGGACCTTTAGGCACATTGTTCATAACGCAATTTACTAATATGTAATTCTGCATGTAGGTAATATGACGAGACTACTGCAGTCTCTTCCTACATAAGATGCTTCTAAATGGGGGTTGCTGACACTTTCAACTTTTGGAGCAAGGGTCTACTCTGTCGGTAGTGTGCCAGGCTGTCGGTAGTGTAGGCTGTATCTGTAGTTCTTGGGTCCATGTCCCACTTGTGCTAATGTTGAGATTTATATCCGCTAAATCCATACTTTGGCCTTAGTCAGAAAGGGTGCACTGATGGGCTTGGAAAAGCCACCATTCATCAGATGGAATGTAAAGCTAAGGCTCCATGTTAAAGAACATGCTGGATGGTCTTGATAGGAGGCTTTCATCTGTCTTCTAGCAGCAGTCCAGTAGGTCCCCATCCCCAATCTAGTTTTCTACAGCAAAAGTTACCTAGTTTTCTATTTCCACAGATTCTTTGAAGTCCTAGCATCAATACTTTTCTTCTCTTTATGTCATATTACACATCGCCAGTATCTGTTACAGAACTCCTGAGATATACTAAGAAATTTCGAGTGCAGCCATTTAAAATAACAAACACTATCTGCCTAACCCATTTTCATTGCTTAATTTTACTCTCTCACCAAATTTACCAAATTTCATCAATAACCTTGATGAGTTAGTCTCGTCATTATTTGCCAAAAGGGTCAAATTGTATCATAATCTGTTATTTTCTGATCTCCAGCTCATCTAAGGCTCCATTCTTGCCCTTGCAGTTCAGTGTAGTCTCAGTTGCTCTAGCTATATAAAAGCCCAACAAACCAACCAATTTCATCCTTGTGGCGAATTCCTTAAAACAATAAATAACTTAACTAAAGAGAAAAGAAGACAAATTCAGCCTTGTTGAATTTCAATAGTACTTCTAAACCAATCACTGCAAACTCTAACAACTCGCACTACTCAATGTTGTTATAAAACTGTATCATTATATTAACTAACTTATCAGGTATGTTTTAGAATTTCGTGATCAACCATAAATGCTGATCAACAAAGTTAAAAGCCTTGAATTTAGGCAAAGTTAGGAATAATTTTTTAAGGCATAAGCTATAAAGAGTTTAACCCCATTATTTCTTCAGCCCCTTCCCAAAAGCAAAATATGTAAATGATTGTTTCCACTGCATTTTTCCCACAAGAATAACTGATCATAATACCTGGGGTGGAGGTGGTCAGTCGGTTGCGTATCAGACGTGTAATCTGCAGTTCCCAGGTTTGAGTCCAGCTGGGAACTGCAGATTATTTTATTATATTATTATATTATACTGCTGACTTATTTCCACAGAACTCCCTACCCTTGCTCAGTAGAGGACACTAATGGATTTAGAAAAGCCATCCTCTGTTAGATGGGATGTTAAGCTGTGGTCCCTGTGTGTGGAAAAGCTATATTCTGTGCACATTCAAGATCATGCAGGATGTCCTCCCATCTGCCTCCTAATAGCTTTCCAGTGTGTCCCCTCCCCCAACCTTCTTTGAGCCCTCAGGGTCTTTGTGACTTGGCCATTTAGCCCATTGTGTACAAAAAAGTGCCACTCAGATGTAAATCAACCCAACTTATAATGCATTATATATTAAATGAAAATGTGTGATGTGGGGGGAAGTCTAAAAAAATTTATTTCACCACTACCCCCAAAAAGAGGAAATATGAGATGACTTTTCCACTATATCTTCTAACTGTGAAAGACAAGTGTAAGGAGTTATATGTTAAATGGAAACTTGTGTTATGGGGGTGCCATAGGGTACCTCAAATTATACCCTTTCCTCCAAAAAGGGAGAGATAAATTTAAGGGTGGGAGGTTGATAATAACGAGTTAAGATTTAAAATAGAAATGTGGAAAGGATTTGAAATAAAAATGTGGGAATTCTTTCTTTAACCCTTCCAGGGTCCATCTATTTCTTCACTCTGATCAGTCAGAAACAAATAAATTTTAGAACTTTTTTGCCAAATAACTAATGAAAGGAATCATGGCATGTTGTATGCCAAATTAATCAGTATTTAATTCTGGTTTTTCTGAAAATAAAATATTTAACAAAAAAGATGATTAGATTTATTTTAATGGGACTTTTTTTTAGTCATGTAGTAAAAATGCATCTGACAATGCAAATAAAAATTTATTTAGAAAATAAATCTAACAGACAGAAATGATTATAATGCACATGAATGGAAATTTAAAAGAAGGACTGGTAAAAATTAAACCTAGACGTCAATTGGAACGATGATTACAAGTGGGCATAATGTAAACCACCACAGTTTAAGAGACTGTAACAGCCATCCTACAAAGTAGTGCACTCTTCAAATGTCATCAAAAATCAAGTCCAGCACAATGGTGTATTCAGAAGATTACCAAGTGAACAACAGTATAAGGGACTGGTATACCTTGTGTTGTTACGGCATGCATCAACTAAGGCGGAATATCGACTGCTGGTAACATGAGATTGCCAGCCCAAGCATCAACAACTGGTAATAATGACTTATTTATTATCTTGCTTCTTACTAAATCACCTTTGTAATGAATGGTAGATTTTTTAGTGGAAATAAGTCTTTATTTTTTAATTTTTGTACAGCTAGAGATCGTGAAAATTAAATTGACGTAGAGTAGCTGTGATTGTATATCATTTTAATGGAGGTATGTACTTTGTAATTTCTTCCAAAATCCTCTGTTTTTAAAAATAGTGTTTTTTTTTGTTTGTTAATTTTCAGAAGATTTTCAAAACTTTAAGGAAAAATTTGTTGATAATAGTCAAAATTATGTAAAAATCATTAGTAAAAATCAGGTAATTGCTTCAATGCAGAGTAACGTTAAACAAATCAGCAATACTGTATAGCACGTCTAAAATATGGCAGTCAGATGGCTTTATCAAATTGTTTGCATTGTAGTTTAATAGAATATGCATCAAATGAAAAAAGAAATTATTTTTCAGGCTTGAATTATGTATTTTTAAAAGCTACATGTAATGGCAATTTTTTTTAAAGTCGAAGTTTCATGTTATGCAGTACTGGACATGGGGTGACATATACATGTTTTACATGAATTTAGCTAAATATTCTTCCTTTCTGGTACCATGGTTTAAACAGACTTGAAACCATTTTAATTAAGTAACAATAACAAATACTTTATTTCCTTTGCCAAGACACACAACCAATTATCCTGCCAAAGACTATTATTCTCTGCACAGGTTTATCGCTATTTTCCCCTCAGTGTGAGCTCCTGTCCGTGGTGAGGGGACCAGCCTGTGAAGGTTCTGCTGGCTCGGTTACCTTCACAGGGTCCTGAATGCTCGCCCGTGTGTTTGCCATGCACAGAGACCTGTGTCCCGGGAAAGGAGGATCCTGGTAGTTGCTCGGGGGTCCCCATCTTCTCTCCTCAGCTCATGACTGGCAGGGTCCCCTTTGACCACCTTGCCATTGGGGAGTCTGTCGTCGCGGGGCTGGGCAGCAGATTCCAGGGCCCCTACTATACACTGCTTTGGCCTCTGCTTCCGATAAATGGGAGTTCCTGGGGTGCCTCCCCCCAGGGACAGGTCCTGCTAGGGTCAATCGTGCAGAGCGATGAGTAACCTTGCCCATGGTCTGGGTACAGGTTTGTGAGTTTCCTCACAAATTATTTTCCTTTCATAGTTATAATTTCTTTGTAAGTCCAGTTTGGCTGTTTACAATTTTATTATTTTCCTCTTAGTTTCTTTTGTGTGGAAAGTTTATTTCTGCACATTTCTCTTTTCATTTTCCCTTTATTTGTGAGGGCTTGGCTCACTGTCTGTGTGGGTATAGTGCCCGCGTAGCCCTGGCGCCTGACTGGGCATCCCCTTGTTGGGCTCTGTGAAGGGTGGGGATAGCAGGCACTGAACCACACGAAAACATGAAAGCCTATATGTATAGCCCTGGCTGCTTGAGATGATGATGATGAAAGTTATAGGGTGCCACAGGCAGTGCTTACTACTTTTTTGTCTCCTTCCAAAAGGAGGTGGTGAAGTATAATACATAATGTGGGGATTGATCATAATAAGTTATATATCAAATGGAAGCTGTTTCCTATGCAGAGTAGTATAGGGGATACATCATTCCCTTCTCTAAGACAGGTGAAATATGTGTTTTAGTGAAAAAATCTTGTGTACAGTTGCCATAAAAAAGGGGAAAAAATATAAATTAAAAGTATCTTCCCACATTTTTCCTTAAAAGTAAAACATAAAGCCAATCATGAAGTCACTCAATTCATATTAACTTGAAAGGTAGGTAGGATGCTAAAATCAATTTAATGCAAAAAGCTGGTGCCCTTTTATTCTCTGAAGTTAATATCAATTAAACAAGTAATATCATCATTGCATCGTTGGTATTATGTTTTACTTGTAATTTTTGCTTTTTATAACACATATAGGAAGATAGGCCTTTTTTCAGCTTCTGAATTTTCAGTTAATGATTTTTCATCATCTTTAATTTCTTGTATATATTTTTTCTCTCTGTAAATTTTTAATTTTCTATATATTTTTAAGTAATTGTATTAACAGCTAAAAATAATTGCTGCTGTAAGCACCTTAAACTTAGATTTTAGGTTCATGGAGGAGAAATTTTTATTTCATCAAAGTTTGGTATGCAAGTATTATTTATTTCCTTCTTGTCATTGCTGTTATGAGTTCTTTTTTCTTTCATATTTTTTTGTAGTAATTTCACTCTGTAGTAAATGTTGCTCTTCATATTAGTTGTGGCTTTTGGTAGTTTTCTGTTTCTCAAATAAGGCAACTAATAAGGGGGATTTTTTTTTTCACTTACATTCTGGCATGCAATATTCTCAATGCCACCATGTAATTTCAAATAATTGCTGAAAACAGCTGCAATATGTAATATAATTTTTTTAAAAATAAGGAATAATTTTTTGTTCTGCAAGCAGCAAATTTTCTAATGTTTAGGAGACTTAGTGTAAAATTGCTGTACATGCGTCAATATGTTTATGAGATCTCAGTTAAAAATAGAGTACAGACAACCATGTCTTATTTTTTATTTAAATCAATAAAACAAAACTTTTGAATAAAATTTAATAATATTTTTTAAATATATAAATGTTTAGCAATTTTTTATTCTTTCATGACATGCTCAACTATCTTAACACATTCTAGTGCTCAGTAACTTTTATCATGTCACTTTAAGGTGATCAGGAACTTTGAAAAATACTTTGCTTTCTGATATGTATTTTAAGGGTATTTTTTTTTTCTTAAACTAAGGTGATAATGGCTATTGATTAGTGACTTCAGTATATTTGATCACGTGTTACAGATGGTAACTTAGACATTAAGAGTTGTCATTAGTCATAAATGAAAAGTTGTTTTATTCCTTCACATTATGAAAGCAATCTATTGTAAAAAACTTAATGCAAAAGTTGTCAATATTGTTTTCTCTTAAACTGTATGTTTATTAGTTTATTCATGCTGTGTTTGCATAAGTTTTATTTTTTGTATATTTTAGATTGCTCCTCAACAGTATGGGCTCACAGTGTGCGATTCTATTTTGCCCGCTTTATGTGATGCTGATGACAGAGTAGTTGGCCAGCCTCAGTGTATTGGATATAATGGACGCTATGCCATTTTGAGGTATATAACAGTGGGAGAATCTTTTATGAAGTTCCTGCTTGTTGATACTTGGACAAACTTAGTTATTCATGTGTTTTCTGATTTTGGTCGTTATTTCTGTAAAGATCTCCAAGATCCTTTAGAATGTCTTTTAGAACCAGTGTGTTCTCCAGCACCACCACATCAAATTCGCTGGATTCTTCGCCTTCCACAAACTGTACTGACACCTTTCAAATGGTCCAAAATGTTTCTCTATGCACATGATCTTAGATCAACAGAAACAGCAGTTGTCAGTGTGCTTCGTGACCGAAGGTGGCAAGGTGTAGCCTTCCATCCCCAGGGACATCAATTGTGCCTTTCTTTAGTGAATACATATGGTTACAAATGTAAAGTAGTTAAAATGGATGCATCTACTCTTCAGATAATAGGCCAAAGAGATTTTCGATCTCCTCTTCGTTTGCGTAATGTAGAAGAAGAAGGGACAGTGACCCAAAGTATGCTGCAGTATGGTCATGATGGTGAAAGCATTATTGTTATTAGTTGTCTCACTTGCAGTAAAGGCTCCTTCTGTTTACTACAGTTTGATTCACTGTCATTAGCTTGTCTGCGCTGTTGGCGAACAACCAATATAATTAGCATACCAGTAACATTTTCTGATAAAATAGGCATATCTGTCTCACCATGTGGTAGTTGCTTAAAACTCTGGCAGTGGGATGGCCAGCAGGGTGTCATAATTGCAACAATGGCTCTTGGAAAACCATCTACTTTAAGTTCTACATGCAGGACAGTAATAAGAGGCAATATTCAGTTGCAAGATATACCAAAGTTACCTCTTCCCATTACTTTGCAATTGTTTCTGATGTTTCATACCCCAGTGCCTTTCTGTACATAAAGCTTACATTTGCAATATTGCCTGGAAGCTTTGTAATTGGTGTACAATATTTGTGTGGATATATAACTTGTTAGAATATATATATGTAATCTATAAATTGTTTGGTAATATGATTAATGCTCAAAGTACTTTTTAAATAAAAAAAATTGCATGTTTTGGAAAACATTTACCACTTTTTATTCGAAATTATTCATATGTGTAATTCATTTTATTCCTATCAGATATCATTTTATCAGAAATCAGTGTATCTTATTGCTTAATTTTATATAACGTTTGATTTTTACCTCTTAATGAAAATATTGTTTTTTAAGTTCATTGTAAAGAAGTTCCTTTCTCCAGCTAATAGTTTAATGAAAAACATTGATAAAAGTAAAATTGTTGTTCAGTGTTAGCCCCACCCTGCACTGTACATGTTCAAGTTTCAGGTCTTGTGCCTTCTGTGTTGGGTAGGATTATATAAAAAGAATTCCATATTTTTATTGCAGCTTTTTGTGTATTCTTTCCTTGTTGCTATGTGTTGAAATTTAATAACTGAAATAGGAACATTTTAAGTGTCGGCAATGGATTACTGCATCTTGTCATATGTTTATAAGGGATGAGTTAACATTTTGGTAAATTTATATTCCATGGAATCTTGTTATACTTTTTATAACTTTTAAAATTTTATGCTAGTAAGCTTTAGTTTTAGGTATATTTTAAATGTAGCATTTCTTCCACAGATAATATCACTGTTTCAATTTATAAAATTATTCTGCATTTAATGAATAATAGTGATGCATTTTATGATAAACACATAATATTTTTACAGGATACCCAAAAGTTATGACAATAAAAGCCATTTTGAAATCCATAACTCTGAAAAATAGACTTTTTATGGAAAGATGACATTATAGGTAAGTTGAAGATCTTATCGTTCCAAATCTTGATTTTTCAACAATATTCATTCAGTATATAAAGAGTTATAAAAACTGAAATATTTGCAATAACATTTTACTAAAATTTTTCTTCCAAAATGAAAAAAAAAATTATATATCATTGGACAAACTTCTAAAAAAATTAATTTAATAAACAGATTTAATTACTATTATGCATATTTGAAATTTGTGTGACTAGCAATGCTTTCAAATATTCCAGCTTTCATAGCTCTTAAAATACTGAAAGAATCTTTCAAATCAAGGTAGATAAGAATTGTTTGAGATCTTTACTTCAAGGAATATTTTTCCATAAAAAGTTCCTGAGCTTCAAATATGGCTTTCCATTCACATAACATATGTATGTATTTCCATTGCATAACATATGTATTCACATAACATGGGCATTCTGTATTTTTTATCTCTGTAGTTAAAAGCTGAGTTGTTAAATTTTGAGAGCTGCACTGAGCTCTCAAAATTTTGGTGACTTTTGGAGTGTAGAAGTTAGATGGATTTAAGTAGCTCAAATGCATTATATTTTTTTAATAAGCTCAAGACAAAGACAACGGCAGATTTCTTTATTTTTAATTTCAATAAACATGTATATGTTCGAGTCTAAGTGTTCCCATGTCAATGTTTGATACTTATGGGTACTGGTGTTGCTAATTTGTTGTTGTTCTTTTGAGGTTTGAACAAAATTCTGTACTTTTCAATTCGGTTATTTGGTTATGTGGGCAAAAGCAACAATTATAGCAAAATATTAAAATAAAGTTTCTGCATTAAATTGCAAAAGTATGTGTTTTTTAATTTTGGAAACATTTTAGTTTTAGGATTTGATGGAAAAGTCTTTTGAAATAAATACAGAATTATGCATAATTTTCTTTATAATGTGTTAGGTTTTGGGGAACTAGATATAAACATAAGCTTTTAAGCTGCTAAAAGCAGTAAACTCTGTTGTGCTTACAAAATTTCAGCTTCCCATTTTTTATTATATTTTCATGTAAAAAAATTGATGTTAGAAAGATAGGCTTCTATGCAAGAAACGTGGATGAAATGTAACTCAGATTATGTAGGGACTTTATTTTTAATGTGGCTCATTTGATAAACATATATTAACCCTTCTTTGTATAAGCTGGGTTATGCCGCATTCTCTTTATAGGGGATATATCACAAATCTCATAATGAATACTGCCTTATATTCATACCTTTATTTACAATTGAAAATTGAGTAATAGCATAATCTTAACACACCAAAGAAATAGTTTTGAGCAATAATAATCTTTAATTTGATCTCTGTTGACATCCAGTGCAAATAGTCATTGGTCTGGGCACAGTGTTTTTTTGCATCTGTTGCACTGATGAGTTGATTTTTACGTCTTCCTGAAACAGAAAGTTCGCCTTTTTTTTAGTTCCTGATGGTGATGACTAATGATATTCTGTACTTGACTGATAATTTCTTGGCATGTAATTTTAGACATACTTTGAGTAGAAAATGAATGTGCTGGCACTTAGCAACACCTGGTTGTACTAAACTGTGACTTGATTCCTAAAGGGGAAACATTTAGTATGCAGCTAACAATATATTCTTTCACACTGTTTTCTTTGTATCCTATGGTATAAGTTGCTCAAATTAATACACATGAAGGTTTCAATGTCTTCCCGATGAGGTGCTCCATACACTGGATAGAAAGAAAACGTGGTAGAGAACTCCACCCATACAGAGAAGGGTTAAGAATGTATTATTGTTTATTATTGTTATTAAAATATATGCAGCAACAATTGTAATAGATGTTGAATATTTATTATGAAAGCAGAAATATTACAGACCTTTGAGTTTTATGTTTATGATAAGAAAGATTTTTTGTTTATTGTAATTTTAACATTGTAATAATAATTGTGGCCCCAGAGTTATCTGGGATTTTGATCAAGGAGAAGATCTGCAGTTTATTGCCTTGAGTTAATGATATTATTTTGGTAAGTTTAAATGATATGAATGAATATATTTCAGGTTTATAATGTTTCAGATAATTGTGTTTTCTTTCTCCCCATCCAGGAAATAGATTGAGTTGCTAGATAATATATTTTAAAGTACTTTTATTTTCAACTGCAATGTATATTTTTTTAAAAGACATTTCAAGCTTTCTGCACTTTTAATACTGTTAATTAACATAGCTACTAAATTGCATTTTGTGTCCATCACTTTTAAAGATTAACAAGAGGGAAAAAAATGCAAATGAAAATTTTGATAAATCTCATTATTATGATATAAGCAGGCAGTTAAAGCAATCTAATATTATGCAGCAATGACAGTGTAATCTTGGAGCAATAAGAAAAAAATTTTGAGATTGTAAATGAATGTTTATTCATATCAGTGTAATGATATGGCAATATTAATGTACTGAGTATTTAGCCACTAATAAGCTGTTTTAAGTAACAGGATGAAGATAGGTGTAGAGGAAAAATTGTCTTGAGCTGGGTGGGATCTGAACCCACGATTTGATGACATGTCGGGCTCTGACCACTGAGCTGCTGATCAATCTCTCCTCTATTGCTGATGTTATGCTATACACCATTAGGTCGATCATTGTCTTTTGAATGCATTTGGAGAGAGAATTCTTCAGAGCCTTCCCAGTCATGCTACAAGAGCCTCCTGACTGCTACTTTTTTTGTGAGCAAATCAGAATCTGTATCACTTCTGGTATGATCGAAGTACCTTGTATTAAGACAAATGAATTTAGAGCTCATCATTGATTTATTGAGTATTTAATCCCTATTAGGTTGTTTTAAGTAGCAGGATAAAGATGGGTGTAGAGGAAAAATTGTCTTGAGTTGGGTGGGATCTGAACTCACAACCTCCTGATGACAGTTTTGTCATAAAAAAATGGTATTAGCCAGGTGGTTCTTGTAGTGTAGCTTGTGCTCACATGCCTGGGAAGGCTCTGAGGAATAGAGTCCCCAAATGCACTCAAAAGACAGTGATTGACCAGATGGTATCTCCTCCATTATATCAACAGTGGAAGAGCGATTGATCAGTGGTCAGAACCCCTAACATGTCATCAGGAGGCCATGGATTCGGATCCCATTCAGCTCAAGGCAATTTTTCTTCTACACCAATCTTTATCCTGTTACTTAAAACAATTTAATAGTGGTTAAATATTCAGTAAATCAATGATGAGCTGTGAATTCAGTTGGCAATATTAAATTACATTGAAATGCAGTTTAATGGTGCAATAACAAAATACTGACTTGTTCAGTTTTTCTCTTAACTGGAAGAACAAGTAAAAGTTTCCTAAGTTCACCAATATATGTTAATCATAGGTAAGTGGAGTAGATTTTTTGCCTTGCCATAATTGTAAGTCAAATTTAATGTTCACTGTAGATTCCACCTACCAAAATTGCTTGCAGTTTTTTTATTTTGTGAATAATATGATTTCTCACAGCAGGGTTTTTGTAGAAGCTGTCCTATTGGTGCAGGCATGGTGTACATAGACTAGCTTTTACAGGGATAGCTGGATTGTGGCTTTATTGGAATGTTATGGAAAGCATTAAAAATTGATTGCCAAAATGGGAAATGTTTCACACAGCTGTATTAGGCTGCTTTGGACATTGTGCAGAGTAAATGCAAGTATAATTATGTCTCTGTTTGAATTTATATTAATGCATTATTCTTCAATAATTATATAAAGAAAAGTGGCAGTTCATTCCAGATAGGCAGATTTTGACTAATTTCTTTTTAACAATTCTTGCTGGCATTGTGTCGTAGTTTTCACTGGATATGCCTAAAAGAAGCATGCACAGCTTGATTAACTGTTGCGAGAAACTGCTATCTGCTTTTAACAAATTTGTGTCCACCCAAATTTCCTAGATATTTGACAGCTGAGTACCAAACTTAGCAAAAAAAAAAATCCATTTCATGTTGAATTAGAAATACAAATCTACCTATCATGGAATCTGATTTTGATTCTTGAATCACTTTTTACCTCTACCCACATTTTTATTATTTGCATTTCAGATTTTAACACCTTTCCGACCAACCCTTGTCTTCTCACATATTTGACCCTCTGTCCCAAATTTATATTGTACCACCGATCTTGCATTAAAACCCATTATAGAATTTGAGTTTAAAACTACTTTTAGTTTTCCACTTCAAGGACCCATTAAATTTCAATGTGAAGTTTGTTAGTTAAATAAATATTAAAGCATAAGTTAAACTTTTAAATTGATGATGTAACATGACTTCCATTACTGCAATTTTTACCATAATCAGTAATTTTATTGGCTAATATAGATTTTCTATACTCTTAATTTCAGTATGATTATTTAGAGCTAAAGTAAAACCCATTATCACAAACAGAAGAATTTTGCTGTATTATATATATTCACAGTAAGCCTGCATTTTATCATATCTATATTTAAAATAAACCTATCTGTAGTTTAAAACTTTCTTGGATTAATATATTTCATATAACTAAAAACTGCACTCAGTTGAAATTTATAAAAATAATTTTTTCTGGATGTATTTACAAACATATATTGTATTTGCATTTATTAATAACTGTCTTTGTATACCATGACATATTATTTTCCTATCTGCTTTGTTGTTAAATAGTATCGTCTAGAAGGTGATTTCAGTTATGTTATAGGTTCACTAACTAAAATGTTAAGGAGATTGAAAAAGAAATTTGACAACAGCTGTACAATTTTTAACTGTGTAGCATTTGGTACATATCTTGCAATTATTAATTTATTTATAGTGCTTATATGTTCAAACCTGTTGCACTGTTTTTAATGGATTATTTATTTGTATTCTCCTATACCCTAAAAGAACTGCACATTGAACTAAGAGGAAAAAAATTTCACTTTCCATGCAGTCCCAATATTCAGTCCAACAGCCGTGTTCCCTCTTCAAATCTGTAATATTTAAGCAAAAAGAGATGGTATATCGCTTCATCTGCGAAGGTCATTTAGTACAGGCTCCAGAAATACAAATCCCTTGTTGCAGAGAGAACATCCACAGATATTATTTCTTAAGATGTGAAATCTGCCTAAGTTACTTTTAACTTCATTGTAATTATTAATTGTATTTTTATTCACTATGTTTGGATCTGAAGGAAATTAATTACTTTGAGGGATGATATGATAAGTTGTTCTTTACCTTTAAGTTATTCATTTTCTTAACAAATGAAGATGCAGTGGTTAAAGATGTTATGAAAAGTTTTATGAAAAGTTATAGTTGTAAAATTGTCTAAAGTATATGCTATGTTGAACCAATATTTTTGACATGACTGTTGTATCAGTTTCTGGTTTGAGAGTTTTATCCATTATCATGGCATTAACTATTGTCATTCATGCAGATGCATACTTTTTTATATTGTTATGCTGTAGTGTGATTGTCTAATTTATTTCCATAGGAAAGTGCTCTTTTAGTAGGATTTTCCATGCTGCTGCTGTGGTGAAAATCATTATTCCAGTAGAATTCTATGCCTTGATATAGATATCTGTGTATGCTAGTGCAGTTTTTTGGGTACATTTGGTAACATATGCTTGGTTAGATTGTGAGTTTTTTTTTATGCTGTTTGTGCAGTGTAGTGCTTGCCATTTTTTTTTTCTTCAAAATGTTGTTTTAATGTTCTAAGCCAGTGTTACTTGATAGATGTTTCACAAACTAATTGGGAATCTTAATCATCCAACTGGTTGACAGCACTGATGGCAAGCTTTCTTTGACAAAACTTACTCCAATAATTGGTTAACTCTGTAAATGCAGGCCTAATACCATTATTAAAATTGAATAATACCAAAATTTTAATATTTTTTTATAATTATTAATGTATCTATTTCTTTAGCGATAAACATGTTTTATCTGAGTAAAATTGCATTTAATTTGGTTTGGAGAATTGTTTTTACAGGAATACATATGATGCATTTATGAACATTCAAGCTTTTTCTTGCCAACATTTTATGAGACAGTTTTTATCTGATCCATGATATCTCCTATGAAGTTATGTAATCTGTCTCAATTTATTGATATACTTGAAGCTATTTTTGCTGCTCCTCATGAGAATTTTAAATTATGTTTTGCCGAGATGATTTTTGTTGTGCATACTAAATCTTTTTGATATATTATTGATTTAATGTATTAAATTTACATTTAATACATTTTGTTGCAAATTTGTTTCTTGTTGATAATGCCTCACATTTTTTAAGAGATTTGATAAAAAAAACTTTTACTTCAGCAGACCAATTCATTGGTTGTTCCAAAAATATTTGATCAGTATAGTGATTTTGGACAATATTAGGACTATATTTGCAATAACATAGTGAATAAATAAATTATTGCCTTTTCCAATGAGATAAAAATTTAAGTTCATTATTGTTAGTAAAAAATAAAACCCAGTCATGAACAGAATTTTTTTTTGCCCAGGGTATCTTTTACCATCCCAGTTTTCTTCACATATGTACCTTTTATTGTATCTTAGAGAATGTGTAAAAAAAAAAATCCTGCATGGGAGTTTTAGGTTGTGTTTGTTATACGTACTAATTTTTTTTGTATGCTGTTGAGTTGACCTACTTCTGTTGATTGTTTTTGCTTTGGAATTGTTGATTTGTGTTCATATTTTCTAACATGATGATGATTCCCCCTCCCCCTACTACCACTTTAACATTAAACTCTTCCTGAAGTTGTGTGCATTCTATTTTAAGCAATTTATCTTTTCCCATCAGTATACCTTTTAATATATTTTGGTATTACTCTTGTTATTTTTCCGAGATGAAATGTCACTTCTGAATACCTCTAGTGTAATGAGTTTTTGCCAACTTTAGATATTGTTAAAACAAAGTAAAAGATCTTGCTCAGTTTATTTTTAATGAATTAATATATTAGGTTTACACAAATTAAGCTCTTAATAATTTATTCTAGAAATATAATGAAGTTGGCATGTTCCAGGCTGCCTTTGAAATGCTCAAGTGAAAAATTTTCAGCTCACAGTAACTTTTAGTAATGATTAATTTGAGTTAATATTTTTATTTGTAATTGGTTTAATCATTATCACTATTCAAATACCATCAATAACCACACATGAAGGTATTAAAATTAATGGAAAAATGAAAGTAACCATTCAACAAATGGGTGATCCATTTGTAGAACTGTAATATAGTTACATCAGAATGTTATGACTCAACTTTAGATTTTCTTAATTCAGAACTTTATACCACACTGCCTCTAGTAAACGATAATCTGTTTTTGTATACTTGAATATATTCTCATACACATGATGGTATGGATGTTGGATTTGTTTATTAAGGTCTTAAAATTTATATTACTATTGGAAAGAGCATTTTATCATAAAAAGAATACAAATTGTAATAAACCATAAGCATAGTCTGGCTGTTTTCTAAAATGTTAGCAAACTGCATTTAGTAAACATAGGTAATAAGGAAAATCATGCATATGAAATTCTGGTAGCAATGAAAATAATAGGTCAATTAATTTTTGAAGTAAGCTGACCTAAGAATTGATAAACTCGGCTTAGCATACCTAAAGAAACTATTTTATGAAAAACAAAAAGGTTTGGGAGTCTAGCTTGTAAAAAAATACAAGAACTTTCTAGGACTCATTAGACATTGCACAATGATGAGTACAGCAACAGCTTATTCTACATATTTCATAATTATTGAAGAATTATGAAATATATTCAGGACTGGGGAAATCCACTTGTCATTGGTGGGTGGATTCTTTTTAGCTTATCTTGGAAGTTAGGTAAAACTACAACAATACAATATTTCCATCAACTTTCAGCATTGAAGGCACTATCAGTGAATTTTGTCAAATGCTCATATTTCAAGTGCATTAAAGCTTGAAATATGATTTTTCCCCTCTCACATTTGTATATGTTTGCTCTTACTTGTGGAAAAAACGATTGGTCAGATTTTATGAATTTCCCCACCACAGAATTTATCTGTGCGAGATCATATGTATATGCGTTTTTTTTTTTGGAGGAAAAGGGTTAACTCTTATAAATTTCTTACAGCCTAGTAAGTAAAAGCCATTTTTTTTACTCTATTGATGAAAAGGGTTTCGGAATACAGCTCTGGCTCATCCCACTTGGAAAGTAAGTCATATGATAAAACTTTGTATGAAGGAAATGGTAAAGTATTAGTATAAATTACACAGCAATTTGATTTAAAGAATATTTAATCCACGATTATGCTGTTTAAAAAGTAAGTAATAAGTGGTACAGGAAAGTAAAAATAGGATAATTTTCAGTATAATCCAAGTAGTTACCAGGATATTTCAAGACTTTAAGAGTAATATGTGAATGTAATGAATATGAAATGTGCAGCCAACTAACTGATATTGGACTTATTAACATGCAATGAAAGATGGCTCCTTAAAGATTGGTAAAAGCTTTGTTTACGTTTCATTGGAAAGCATCGGTTTTTCTAAACCAGGAAATGGACATTTGCGTTTTGTAGTTGAGAAAAGTCTTTAAAAAAGAGCAGATAGAACTCATCCAACCTTAATTTGCATACAACTGAGGTAAAATACATTTTCAATCACTTTGTCTACATACAAACACTGATGAGCTTGGAAAGGTTGCCATCTGTCAAATGGCCTTATCTCCTAACAGCTGTCCAGTGGATCTCCTCCAACCTTTGAGCTATTTGGATCTTGTGACTTTGCCATTTAGTTCATTGAGAACAAAAAAGTTCTGCTCAGAGGTAAAACAATAACCCAATAACATACAAGCACTTATTTCTCCTGTATTTGGCATTTATATTTAAACGTTGGTTATTTCCTTACTAAAATGATTATTGCTTAAAACCCCTTTACTGATTTTTCTGAAATTTATTTAGCTCCTTGCATTATTTTAAATACATACTAAATTTCTGGTCGAGTGGTTACGCACTTTATTAATCAGTGGGACCTGGGTTCAAGCCCCAGTAAGGCATGGATGTTTGTGTTATTTTTCTGCTAATTCCCACCATCCTTACAGACCATCTACTATGGTGTATTAAAATGGCAGGCTACTGTCAGACCTCTGGCAAGCAGCTACTTGAGGGTGTATTTCAGCTGTTATGTAGCCAAGTGATTAACGTGCTTGGCTAATGATATAAGAGTCCTGGGTAAGGCATGGTATTCATGTTTTTCTGCTGAGGTCCCACCATCCTCACAGACCTACTATGATGAATAAACTGAGAGGCTGCTGTTAAACTTCTGTGGTAAGCAGCTGCTTGAGGGATTTTTTTTTATTATTTGCAAAATTTGTTGATTGCGAATTGCATGAAGTCATTTCATCCCCCTCCCTCATACGCACACATTACTTGATATTTCTCAGAAAATTGGCCAATTCAGCCAGCTCATGTAGAAATTCATGTTAAATCTGAAAAGGTGTATGAAGTTTCACACATGTTAATTTAGAATATAATCCTTTTTTAACAGAATTGTGACTGTGATGAAAAGACTTTTTTTTTGTACCATTTTCATAAAAGTATGGATACTTGGTGTTCAAAATATACAACATTTTATATATTAAATTTTATCCAGATTTTAGCAATGTTGCAATAATTATTTTGTAACTGCAAATAACCAAAATATTTGTTTAAAAGATTTCTAAACTGTAATTTTTTAAATATTACAATAATAATTTTCACAGTGATTTGTTTAATTCAAAAATTTCCATCTTTTATGTATTATATTTAAGAACTTATTTCTCGTGAAAATATTATTGGTCTCTAAGTATATAATGATTAAATGTGAGAAGATTACAACAATTAGAATTACTGATTTAAGAGGTGAATATAAATGCTGCATCATAATGAGATTCTAATACCAGTTTTTATTGATGGTAAGACATTTAGTGAGTAGCTCAATAAAAGTAATAATTTTTTGCCACATTTGAAATTGGAAATGTATTCATTCATTTGTATGTAGTTTTTTTATTGGCTTGAAGTGTTAAATGTTTTTGTAGATAGCATTATTATAAAGAGTTGTGACATTTTCTTGCTTTTTTTGAATGCATGTTTAGTTTAATTATGCATATTTTTATTATTCATTATTTTAAAATTATTCTTGTTAATAAAAAGTTTTCATAGCCAGTTGGCTATCCTTCTATTTCTGTAGTTTTCTTAAAAGTTTTACTGGTTGTTTTATAGTGTGTTGGGTTTAATTATAAAATAGTTACAAACAACTTGATGCATTTTGAATATTTTCTTAAAGGAGAAAATTGTATTCTGCAACAAAACTGAAATTAAACAATTGAGAGACTAACATTTTTCCAAAAAAAAAAAAATGAAATAGATTGGTCCAGTAGAAAAGTGGCCAAAGGTCTCTTTAGCCACTCTTCTAGTGGACCATTTTACTTCGGATCTTTTTTTGCTCTTTTTTTAACTGCTAAAATTTTTAAATATTTTTAGAAAAGTTAAAAAAATATTAAAATGATTGTACGAATTTTAATAATTAAGTAGAATACCTGAAGACTAGTGCCGACCCTTGGCCGAGGTTTTAGTACGCTTCGCTACTGATCAAAGGGACCTTGGTTCGAGCCCCAGGTAAGGTATGGATGTTCGTGTCGTTTTTCTGCTGAGGTCCCGCTATCCTCAGACCTACTAAAATAAATAAATACCCCCTCAAGCAGCTGCTTGCCACAGAGGTCTGACAGGAGCCTGTCAGTTTAAATGCCATAGCAGAAGGTCTGTGAGGATGGCAGGGCCTCGGCAGAAAAACACACACAACCATGCCTTACCCGGGGTTCGAACTATGGCGTATTAAACTGACAGGCTCCTGTCAGATCTCTGTTGCAAGCAGCTGCTTGAGGGGGTATTTTTTATTTTTAATGGTATTCCAGTGACATTTATTTGTGATTGTTCACAGTGATTATTTTTTTTTATGTTGCTTGATATTGAATATGAATCTTCCGAAGACTACCTTATGAGCTGTGAAAGACACTACTTTTAAGAAAAAATTTATTTGATAATGATCGAATTATGTAACATTAGTTTTTTTAAATAAATATTTCCTGACAAGTTTTTGCATTTAGATGAACTAATAACTTTTGTTTTAAGAAAAAAAAAATTAAAATAGGGAAGCTTTAAGATTTTAACCTCCATTTGGGAAACTTGTCTATCCCACAAAAATGACCTTATTTCTTATAGTTTAGGCTAGGGCTGTTTAAATGGAGCCTGGAGTCCGATGTGGTCAACAGAGAATGTGGAAAAATACACAAAGACAAGAAATATGTTCGTTTTCGAAAAAGAAATGAATGAGGAGGGGGAGGGCAAGAGAGCCAACACACCTTTGTAAATGCTAGTAAAGGGTAATGAAGGCAAAAAAATTAATAAACTCGTGCATATTTCACATTTTTCAAGAAATATTTTAAAGGCCTGTAAAACGGAGCAAAAATGTTTTACTGCAATGGAAACCAGTCTGTAGGCAATTGAATTCATGACTGGTGGAACAGTGGTCTTTTAGTCTTCCCATGTGTATTTTTGGAGTGTCACTAATCTTTGGCATTTCGCATGTGACATATTTGTCTAGCTGAGCTTGAATGCTCTTGTTACATAGACAAAAAGATTTTGCAGTTTGAGCAACGCACTTAGATGTGATGGTGTGGAAAAAATCATGCTCGATCCTTTTGACCATATCTTACCTTTTCCTTCGCATCTTTAAATTTTTTTGCGGATAAGCATTGAGAGAGCGTTTCAATTAATTATGGATCACAATGGTTAAAAAACCTTAAGGTGAATTAAAATTCGAACGGGAAAGCAATTTTGCATTGAACATGCAATCGGCCAAAAAATACCCAGTTCTACAGGGTTCAGTTATGGAAAATGGATTTGCTCTCCATCCATTGAGCAACCTCGCAATCATGGTTCTTGTCGAGTGCCTACTTATATTTTCGTTTTTGGAACTTGCACTCATATTAGCCAACTACGGCATCTGATAGTTGACGAGTGCATTCTGCAGAATCATCGAATTCTTCATGAAGAGCTGACTTATTCTGATAAGGATTTTGGAAGGTTTTTTTTTTTACTAACTAGCAAATCTAGGTCAAATTCTTGAATCTTTGCATTCGTTATCGAATTATGTGCCAAAACAATGCCATGTTGCACGATATTAAGAGATGCCATTATAATAAAAAGTGTTTCATTTCTAAGGGCGAGGGTTGGAGTGTGGCAAGCTTCTAGCTGCAGTTTCCAGGTTTGAGTCCCACTCGTGCAAGCATTTAGATTTATCTGTGCTAAACCGCTCTCTGTGAGAGGGGACTGAAGAGCTTGGAACGGCTGCTGTCTGTTGGACGGAATATAAAGCCACGACTCTGTGTAAAAAAACCCATAACTGCATGATGTTAAAGGACACATTGAATGAATTGGATGGGAAGCTTCCATCTGTCTAGGTTTGTACTATTCCCCCAACCTCTGTGGTCCTTGTGACCTGACCATTTGGCCATTGTGTGCACAAAACACTGCTCAGAGATAACCCAAATTAATGGTCATATCTAGTATCATGTTTCTCATTATATAACTTTTAGCTTAGTTAAAATATAACCTTCATATGGAACTTTTGGAGGTGCTGTTGTGCAGGCTACTACGTTTCACTGTTTTTAATGTAACAGAAGAATTAGAGGCTTAGAAGCCTTAAGGAACAACATTTAGGGCCCTGTGGGCTTTAAAGAAACTAATGGTTATAAATTTACACCCACACAATCTCCACAAGATATCCATAAGATATCTAAGATGGTCAGTCTTAGATATTATGTGGAGATTGTGGTTGTGTGGGAATTTGGTGGCCTTTCAATAGCCACTTGATCCGCTTATTGGTAAATAACCCCCCGATGTAACAGGTCAATTTTTATCAGTTCTGAATAAATCTTTGCCAACTTGAAGTAGAATATGCAGAAAAATTGTATGGAAGCTGTGAAAAAGGAAAAAGCAGAGGTACTCTTGATGGTAGTAACTCTACCAAAGTTAGAGAATGTGCTACGCAAGGAATATATATATAGCAACTGAAGAGCAGCCGAAATCTTGTCTGGCATGGATTCCACCAGTGTGCGGATGTAGTGCACATCAATATTCATCCACTCTTCCACCAGCAAATGCCGCAGTTCAGCCAGATTGGCTGGGATGGCGCTTCACTCTTTGCTCCAAATAGTACCACAAGTTTTTTATGGGATTCAAATCTGAGGATTTGGAGGGCCAGTCGAGATGTTCAAAGGCTTCAGCATGCTCATCGTGCCAATCCGATACACTTTTAGCCCTGTGCACGCAACGATTGTTTCGAAAGATGGGTATCATTCTGGTGTTCGTTGTGGAGATGCTGCATAAAAGGCAACGTGGTCGTCCAGTAGCTCCATATAACCCTTCTGGTTCAAGTGTGGCGTCACCGCAACCAAATGACCAATTTCCTCGTACGTCAAACACCCCCAGAACATCACATATCCTCCAGCTTGCTTTTATTTTCATGACAACATTAATTTTTCTCTCTAATTGTTTTTCCTACAGAATATTATCAACGATTATATATGTCATTGCTCTTGGTTCAGGATAGACGTGTGACCGCTTCGAAAATACGGTGTGAAATTAATCATTAGACTTTGAAGAAGTGTATTGCCAATAGAGGGAAAATGTATCATTCCATTTTTAAATTGTAAGGAAAAGTAATTCACAGAACAATACGGATTTTCTTTATAAAAAATTGGTCGCATCAATGCTTCAAGTTGTTACTGGCTATGTTTTGATTGGGAATTTCTTGACTGTAGTCTTGTACTGATTTTCTATCAGCTGGCCGTAAGGAATGTGATATACATTTTAGCAATGTAGTTTTCTTTTTGAAATTAATTTTTCACTGTACACAATTTATGTCCAGAAAGTTCTGAGACTGAATTTATTACCGACAAATGAGGACTAACCTATCAGTTCTGTTTCTGTGGCAGTAAAATAGGATTGCCGTCCCGTGGCCAAGTGGTTAGCACGCTGGGCTACTGATTTAAGGGACCTGGGTTCGAGCCCCGGTTAAGGCATGGATGTAGTAATGTTTTTCTGCTGAGGTCCCGCCATCTTCTCAGAACTTTTACTGTGGCGTATAAACTGGCAGGCTCCTGTCAGACCTCTGTGGCAAGCAGCTGCTTGAGGGGTATTTTTAAAGTAGGATTATTCCCCTACTGCTGCAAAAGTTTTGACATGTTTAGACCTGCATCACAAGTTGTGCCCTTGAGCAAGTGTCCCACTTTAATTGTCTTTGGAGCTATGTAACATACTGGTGATGAGTGGCTCTCAAATAACTGTAACGGCTCTCAATTATGCTATGTGAGGTGTTTCCATGTGCAGTTTAGGGATGCCAATGGACGAGTAAAGGGGAAAAATTAAATTTTGTATTCGAAACAATATTTGCCTTTTTCAACTGCAGGTATAGGGCACAAGGAATTTGTGCCACAGGAGCAAATGCCACTATGCTGACATTCAGGCCATTCAGACAGCCGTGACAGAGCAACTCCACAGCATTGTAGAAAGTTTTTTTCCAGGACTGTTACAAAGACTTCCAGAAATACTGGGATCAGTGTATTGATGCAGAAGGAAACTATTTCGAAGGTGATCCTTAGCACCTGAGTGTAAGTACACCGTACTCAAGTTTATACCGTCAGTCTTGAAACTTTCTGGACATTGGTTGTATTTAAAATCTAGAACTAACTTGAAAGCCTTTATTTGAAGTATCTTCTATGACATTGTGATTTTGCTTTGAACCAACTGATTTATCATTGCATATTTCATCATATTCTTCCGCGATTGCGTTGTTATCAATATATTCCGCTTCAACAGTACACCTATCCCTCGATTTACACGGTACTCAGTTCAAACAATTTTGGCTTTGCACGGTCAAAAAATGCAACCAGTTTCGATTTACATGGTACTGACTTGAGATTTCCTTTCTATGTACGTCTCAGTCAGTACCGTGTAAATCGAAACTGGTTGCATTTTTTGACCGTGCAAAGCGAAAATTGTGTGAACTGAGTACCTATATATAATTTTTAAATTGTTGCAGAGCTAATCTTTAAAATTGTAGTATCTTCATGCTCGTGCTATAGGGAAGATATTTTGCGATATTTTGTAATATTACCACATTCATATTTTCTTTCTATTTTTTATTTTAACCTAAAAATAAAAAAGCTAGTGTTAAAATGTAACAAAGCCTTCATAATATTTATTTTATAAAAATTAATTAGTTATAAATATAACAAAGAGAAAAAAACGCCAACAAATGCGGATACCTTGTGTGGACCAGACTCTGCAGTCTTCTGTAGTTAGTTTCATAGGCCAGCTATTTTTTGTTGTCTCGTCTTCCTTACAAGTACGCTGTTACCTATTATACTGACAGATCCTGTTACATCTCTGTAGCAAGCAGCTGCTTCAGGGTTAATATTTTTTTTATAATTACATTGTTACAGAAATGTTTGTGGGTCCTTGCCCTATTGTCCCTAGTAATGGGTTGACTCTGTAAAAATCATACAATAAATACACATATAAATGATCGAAATTATAATAAAAAAGTAAAGTTATACAAACTCGATGATTAAAAATTGTAACAGAAGGATTATACCCAGCCAATCATAACAGAAGGATTACACACCAGCCATTGAATTAGAAACCTTTATGCAGATATACGTAAATGTCACGTGTGCAGCGTATGTGTAAAATACGTGGTCACGTGCATCACCACGTGATCTAGGCAACTATTTAAGACTGCTGCTCATCAGTAGTGTTGATCACAATGGGAAAAACAAAGGATCTTTCAGGGTTCGATAAAAGACTTATTGTGGGTACTCTTCTGGCTGGAGCGACGATTTTAAAAACAGATGAGCTAACTGGTTTCTCAAAAGGTGAAATATCTCGGGTATTTAATGAGGGGAAAAATAACCCACATTGCTTGTCTAAGAGGTGTAAGTGTGGCGTGACCGACAATCTGTCAGGAACAAGATCCCCGTCGTCTGAGAAGGCCTGTATGAAGAAACAGGTCTTCCTGTGTACAGCAATTGACCGAAGCATTCAATGAAGGCTGTTCCCGACCCGTATCTCAGCAAACTATGTGCAGAGAATTGAAGAGGATCGGTATTAGCTAATACACTGTGCAGTCAAAATCTACTTTGTAAACTTTTTCGCATGCCTATGCTAAAACCACTGATTTCTGCCTGCGAAGAACTGGAAAGTTCGTCTACAGTGGTGTCAGGAACACCGTGACTGGACACTATAAGACTAGAAAAAGGCGTGGTCCAACGAGTCGCAGTACACCTTGTTCTGTACCGATGGTAGGCAGAGAGTTGGTGGAAGCCCCATGAAGCAATGGACCCAGCTTGCGTGGTAAACACAACTCAAGATTCTGGAGATGGTGTCATGGTGTGGGACACGTTCTATTGGTACAGAACAGGTCCCCTGATATTGCTGGAAGGTCAGGTGTCCCCCAATCATTATCTTATCATTGTTGCCGATCAAGTCCATTCTGCAATATTGGCTTTTTATCTAGCATGTAACGGCTATTTCATGGAGGACAATGCTACTGTCCATCACAAAAGATGTGTTTAGGAATGGTTCAGCGAGCATGACAGCAACTTCCACCATCTTCTCTGGCCACCACAAAGCCCGTATCTGAACCCCATTGAGAATGTATGTTAGAAAACAGATCCGGGAGCAAAGTTGATCCATCAAATCTGAGCCAGTTAATGGACTGTATGGTGAATGCCTGGTATGCTGGAGATGTAAATGCACTCCAACATCTTGTGGAATCTATGCCAAACTGCATACGTGCTGTGATTTGGGCTTAAGTAAGTCCAACTCGGTATTGAATAACTCGGTGTGTACATACTCAATATTTAAAGCAATAAAATTAAAAATAATGAATGAAAGCTGTACTCTTTACCCACAAGTTTCTATTTATTCATCAGGTGAAGAATTATTTATTGAACACAGTTCTCCACTTTGACACACATCACCAAAAAATTCATTAAACTGTGCCTTATGGAAAGTCTCCACCAGTACTAGCAAAGAATAATTGAATAGTATATAAAAAGATTGATTGAATTAGAGGAATTCCCAGTTTTGGTGTCCTTAGTAGGGAGTTTGGTTGGGCCGAGATTTTTAAATGGATTAGTCCGAATAGTGCTATTTCTTTGTTCTTACTACCCTCTACCTTTTTCTCAGATTTTGTGGGCGTAAAGGGTTAAAGTCTAGTAGCAATCTGTAATAAGCAACACATTAGACATTATTATTTTTCTAAGGCCCTAGAGAATTTGGAGTTTACCTGCTTCCCGTTAATTACGCCCTTGGATCATGATGTGGGTGGGTAGTTTTACCACTTTTCTGCACACAGTAGGCTAAATGGCTGAGTCGCAAGTGTTTGGATAAGGTTGGGGAAGGGAATCTGCTGGACAGTTGCTAGGAGATGGAAGCCTTCTGTCAAAGCAATCTAGCATGTTGTTTAACATGCATAGGGTATGGTTCTCCTGCACATGATATCACAGCTTAAAAGTTTTCTAATGGATGGCAGCCTTTCCAGGCTCAAAGTTGTTCCCTTTGTCATTAACATTAGCTAAGCTAAATCTCAATGGTGGCAAAGTTGAGACTTGGACCTGGGAACATCCAATTATGAGCCTGATGTGCTACTAATGGAGCCAACCCTACCCCAGTGGTCTGGGGAGGATCAGAAATGTCATGTATCAGAACAGTGTTCAGATGCAATTTCAGTACTGCCCTGAATAATTGCTTTCTGTGTCCAAAATGTCACTTTTTAGCACCAAGTTTCATACAATGGTGTTCAAAATTAAAAAATAATTGACAAAAGTGCACATAACTGAAAATGGTTTTCAGCAAATGTAATGTTTTATGGAAACGTATTGTGACATGACTAAATAACATCAAGTGAGATAAAGGTGAAATCGTATAATATGAATGAGAGTCCCATGTGAGAGCATGAATTCTAATGATGGAAGTGCTTTAATTTTGTGATAATACAGTGTATGATCACCACTGAAAGCAATATAACTTGGGAAAATGGTTTCCTACTGTTGATGAGGTTTTGTGGTAATAAAGTCCACTTCTCCACGAAACTAGATATCAGCTATTGGAGCCAGATAGCATCTAATTAATTTCCATAAAGGGTTCAACATACGTTGAATTAGATTCCGGTCTAGGAGTCAGGCTATCTATTCCATCCTATGAATATTATGCAAAGCAATCATTGACCACATGATCCATATGGGGTGGAACAAAGATGAAATCAGCGCTAAGAGCACCCCCTGAAAAGCCTCACATAAGAGGTGAAGAAAAATATGAAGATATGCAGTTCACACTACTGCCAAAGAATATATAAGGAAAAGATAAGCTTTGACAAGACTTAAGTTGTGCTGCCTGTTTGGTTTTTGCCAAAGTTGATCCTGGCAAATATGTTTTGTAAGCAAAACTGTTAGGAGCTATCTGCAGTATTATAACAAATTTAAAAGTATTTTAACAATATTAGAGTGTTTTATGAAATATATTTATATGTAAATTGATAAACTCTACTATAATAAATACTACAGTACATTTCCATTTCAGTATTAGCACTAGTTTTTTTTAAAAAACAACTAATTGTTTTATTAAGGACTAAAATATCTAATTTTTAAATCCTAAAGTTTGGTTTAGTCATCTATTTGCTGATCAGGTTTACAGCAGAGTGCAGTTGTATGTATTGTGAATACAAAGGCTAGTGCTTCGATGTAGTTGTTGCTTGGCAAGCTGCTGGTTAATGTTACCAGCAGTTTGCCAAGCAACAATTACATCGTACCACTAGCTCTTGTCTGCAAAGTCTGTGAACTACGATGAGAGGAAGTGAAGTATTTCCATTTCGGAAACAAGATCATTTCCTTAAGATTTTGGAGATGCTCTTTTCATAAACTGAAAGATGTCGAACAATTTCTCAATAAACAGTGGCTGAATGAGCCAGAATTGCTAGGCTAAATTGCTCCTCTCGATGATCAATCATGGCTTAATGAAGCGCACATATTGGGAAGTTTCGTTGTATAGGCCAGCTGGCTGCTATTAAATGCTATATCGCCCAGTAGCCATTGTTATAAGCAGCATAACTTTCATTAGAAAGATTATTCATAAACATACTTGACATCCCCAAATGGAGAAAAATGATCAAATCGATCAATATTAATCAACAAAACGTTCAGAAATAGCATGCAAAGTGTGAAAAGCTATAAAGGAGCAGAGTACTGATCAGATCATTATTTGGTAGGTTCCCATCTTAATATTGAACTATATAGCAATTTTTTTTGAAAAACGTAATTCACAACCCCGATTTAACCCGGAAAAACTGCAGAATGAAGAAGACAAGAGACGTTTTGAAAATGAACTTGAAGAGCAACTTCAAAATCTGAGACTAGACAGCAGTGTAGAGTAGTGGTTCTCAACCTTTTATACTTCACAATATCCCCTGGAAATGTGTATGTAACTGGCGTACCCCTTGTATAGATAGATAAAATTATAGTTATAGTATAACAATGGTTATTTTTACTTTGTTACTAGATCTAGTAATTTTTGAGCTCTCAAGGCATACCCCAAAAAAGTTTACCGCATACCCAACGTTGAGAACCCGTAGTGTAGAGAATCTTTGGATAGATATGCAGAGCAACATTAAAATGTCAGCAGAGAAAGCCATTGGATTTAAAAATGGCGCAGGAAAGAATAAATTGTTTAATAACATATGCAATCAAGCTATAGAGCAAAAAAATAGAAAGAGAAAATTGGTTACAGCAAAACAATACAGATTCATACCAGAGGTATAAAAATGTATGCAGGAATCTACTCAAATCATCCGACAGGAAAAGAGAAAATTTTTAAATTATCAGGTTGAAGATATCCAGTGGTCCCATAGGCTGCAGATGACAAAGGAGTTCTACAGAGAAATTAAAAATAACAAAGTCTGGTAACACACGAACATTGCAATAGTCAATGGGCAAATTACAGCAAGTGAGGATGGGATGATTGAAAGATGGAGGAGACATTTTAATGAAGTGCTGAACTGTGAGATTCCTAGGGAAACATCTTAATGTGTTTTTACTGTTTTGAGCTGTTGTGAACCAGATATTGGAAAAACCATATTAGAAGAAGTAATTGAAAGTATTTTTCAGCTCAAGAATAATAAAGTGGCCGATATTGATGGTACTGAAGTTCAACTCCTACAGAAAAGAGGAAGAGAACTACACTAGAAAAATTCATAGACATTGAAATGATCTGTAATATGGGAAGTATCTCAAAGGGTTGGCATAATTCTCTAAGAGTGCCAGATTAAGGCCAACTCATGCCCTAAGCACAGCCCAACAATGGTGCCCCCCTTCGGCCCTTCCATTGCTTAACTCGTGCTGAAGGTGAAATAAGAGATTGAAATTCAGTTTTCTTCCAGGCCAGATCCTACAACTATATTAAAAAAAGCTGTTTTTTTAATTTTATTTGAAACTAATATAAGCAAATTGTTTACTTATAACTAGGGCAACAGAAAAAATATCCAAATTTTCAACACTGTTTTATGCAGTTCTTAATAAAAAAATACAATTTATTGAAAATATTTTTTAATCTCTCTCTCAAGTTAAGGGCATGATAATTAGGGGTAGGGGAACTCTGTGGTGCCCCTTTCCCTTGGTGCCCTAAGCACCTGCTTATTTTGCTTCATCCACCACTGTTCTCTAATCCCTATATGGAGAAAGGAAACAATAAAGAATGTGACAACTACAGGGGTATTTCATTGTTGTCAACTTGTTATAAGATTTTATCGAACATTATATTAAAAAAAATAATTCCATATGCAGATAACATTGTTGGAGAAAACCAAGCTGGTTTTAGAAAGGGTAGGTCAACTATTGACCAAATATTCACTTTAGGGCAAATATTGGGGAAAAACTGGGAACTTGATAAAAGAATTTCCATATTTCAGTAAAGTTTATTAAAATCCCTATATCACCCTGACATTTTCAGATATTATTTTGAATACAAATTACTTTTTTTGCATACAATGGGCTAAATTGCCGGGTCAAAAGGACCCCAAAGGCTCAGAGAAAATTGGGGGAGGGGACCCATTGGAACAACTGTTGAGAGACAGATGATAGCCTCCCGTCAAGGCCATCCAGTGTGTTCTTTATCGTGCACCGGGTATGACACTCCCGCACACGGGGCCATGGCTTAATGTTCCATCCGATGGACGGTGGACTTTCCAAGTCCATCAGGGTCTCCTTCTGATTGTGGGCAGTTTTGTGGAGATAAATCCCAACGCTGGCCCAACTGGGATTAGAACCTGGGAACTGAAGATTACGAGCAGACTGAGTCATCTCCACCCCTAGGAATTTGGGAATGAGCGCTACGACTTTAGGCAAAGTATAGGTACCTTTGTATAAGTGAAATATTTCAAAATGCAAACTTTATGATGTTCAGCTGTTAGTTTCAAACTGTTTTTTGGTGAGCCACACTGGTAAGACTATTTTACATATGCTGGAATAATTTTTTTAAATATGGATAGCATATATCCCAAGATATGTTAACCAAGAATTGGGAAAAAAATGTTTCACTCAGATGCAGAAAAATATTTTCTTCTGAATTGTTTATACCCCCCATAAATTTTTATACTACATTTTGAAATATTTCACTTATACAAAGGTACATATTCTCTAATAAAAATATGAAAGCAATGAAAATAATACACTAATTTTTATATTGGTATCGAAAATTTTATTAAAGCAACTAAAAAATAGGTTTTCACATAACAAACTATCCCATAGTGATTATGAGTTTGACATCCCTGTACTAGAAATGATGGTATAAATAAAATATAGAATATCTCCCTCAAACAGCTGCTTACCACAGATGTCTGAGGAGCCTGTCAGTTTATATGCCATAGGTCTGTTAGGAGGCGGGACCTCGGAAGAAAAAATAACAGGTATTATTGTAATAAAAATATTCTTACCACTGCAGATATCTGAAAGCAACCCTGAAGTTGCTCTTAATACAAAAATTGACTTGGGGTTTACGAGAAATCCAGCTAAATTATTGTGTAAAAAAAAAAGTCAAATGGCACTTATAGAGGCATATTTGTATTACTATTAGGAGTCAACCTAAATACAAAAAAGCCTCAATTTTAAAATTTTTTATATCACATATTTATTTGTGGAAATTTTTATTCTGGAATATTTTTAAAATATTGAAGCTAGTTTATATGCATTCTTTAATGGTTAATACAAGGAATCACGAAGAATAAAATTTAATCTAAGGCAATGAATGTTTTCGATGTTTACGAAATTGAGCAATTTAAAAAATTCACCTGTGAAAAGTTATTCCTGGAATTTTCTTACTGTAGCAATTAGTACAACCATATGCAACACATGACATCTTGAAAATTAAACTAATGATCTCAATATATACACAGTCGTTTCAGAACAATATGACCACCTACCATTCATATACTATGGTAGGTGTTATATTATTCTGATACGACTGTGTATATATATGCTATATAAGTTGTATGCTCCAACGATTGATATGAATACAAATGGCACAGCGAGACCTTTCTGAAAATTTTTATCCCAGAATGAACCGCATAGTTTGGCATCACTGTAAGAGCTACCTTCCTCCAAGGACCTTATATATATTCTTTGATACAATAGGTCTGATGATACTCAATTATTTATTGTTTGGCTGGAACTGAGATGCCAAGTTAATTCGCCATTAAATTGTTTGATTTTTTAAACATTTATTTTAAAAATATTGAAACTCGAAAAGTTTTGAAAACACAATATTTTTAGAAATGCAAAATATGTTTCAGATTAGTCAACAAAATGGAATATTTTAGATTATAAAAGGAGGGATATTTATCAGTTTAGATTTATATCAAAAGACATTTTTTATGACGCTCACTTGAGGTAAACAACACGGAGTAATTAAATATACGATGAGACGATAAGAAATAAAGCAAGCTGATGGAAGCTGCGATAAAAGTACGTACTGTTGTCGCTGATGTGAAAAAGTCAAGGAAAACTTGTTGAAGCTGTTTTGGGAATGTTGTAATAAGCTTGAAGTTCTTTGTGCATTTTCTGTAACTTTGCAGCAGTTGTGATAGTACGGTTTACAAAAGTCATTTGTGAGGAAACAAAAGGAAATCAATTGTCTGCGTGCGCATTTACGGAACCACTATTCCGAGATGACAGGAAACATGGGTTGTGGAGTGCTGCGGAGGGCACTACATTTGATGCAAACTGTTCACAGATCTACAGGAGCTTATGCGGTAAATATTTTCACCATCTATTTTGTATGGATGTTTTGTATAAATTAAAACTGAATATATTAGCAGGATACCCTGAATTTGTTTTAGTAATTCAGAAAATAATGAAAAATATTACAACTTCCTTATGCATTTGGAAAAACACGTCGAAACACAAATTGTATTGACACGAAAGTAAGATTTTTTGATTTTCAAGCTTAAAATTTTCTGAACAAAAGATTTAGTTATGAAAATATTTGAAATTTATTCACTGATTTTTCAAAGGATGAATAGTTTTAAAATTGCTTCCTAAGATTATTACCTAGTTAACATAAATTTATTATTGGAAATTCATTGTACTCATAGCAAAAATACTGATTAATTGAAGATATTTGGCTTAATATGCAAAGTTTTGTATAGAATGCTATCAGTGAATAAGAATTTATAATTATCAGTTTTATTTCACTGGAAAAAATAATTGCATTGGGCTCTTAATGAAACACTTCCATACCAATGAAGTTTGTTTATACTGAAGTGTTGAGCAAAGTGTTTACTAGAATTTATGCCCATACGAACTGGAGATGCTAAATAAAAGCAGACATAACCCATCTACTGGTGATGATGTCAATTTGCCTGGGACCTTTTTTATTTGCAATTCTCATTGTTTATTGCTGACATTTTTGTATCCTTTATCTTTAAGCCTTAGTTATTTTACCGTACCATTAACACATCTTATGTCCCACCCCCCAAATTGGAGTCATGCAAGATCCAATTGTTTTCTTCAACTGTGTTCAGCAAAAAAAAAAAAATAGGAACTTATTAAGAGATTACTAACAAAAATAGATATTAACACAAAAAGTAATTTATTCAGCATAATAAAATAGAAATTCTGAAGAAATAAAAAATGCCCCCAGTCATCATTGGTATGGAAAAATTAATATTTTTGTTGGCAGTCACTCATTTGAATTATTTCAGTGAACTTGTGGGCCCTAATGCCACTTAACCACTTTCAGTTGAAATTTTGTGTAAATTGTTTCTCGTAAATAAATTTCAAATAGTTTGTCTGATTGTACAAAGATGGCAGGAGTCCCAACATTAGGGTTAAAAATTGTATTTTATGTTTTATAGGTTATAGTTTTTATGAATAAGGTTAATATAGTAAATTGTTGTGCATGTTATATATTTTTATAGTTAAAGAGTCACTACTGTCACTATTTTGTGAATGTCTGGCAGCTTCCAAGCCCACTAAATATAATATATGGAACACAATTGTACTAGTTTAAACATCATATATATCTACTACTTAATCATCTTAAAAAAATAGTGAACCTGAAGTGTATGGAAAAATTTGTTAAATTTTTATTATATATATATATATTTTTTTTTTCCAGACTAGACAGCTTCCCGAGTTTGTGAAAGTTGTTGAAGTAGGTGCACGAGATGGACTGCAGAATGAAAAGGTGCTTCTTTATTTTGTTATGTAAACTTGAATGCATTCCAGTTAAGATGCATTAAAATTCAAATAGTTTAAAACAGGCCCGTCTAACCCAGATTTAGTGAAGAAGCCACTAGGCAAAAAACAATATTCTTAAAGAGCCACAGGAGAAATTTGCTACTTAAAAAATGAAAATGTATTCCTAAATGAAATTAAGAATAAAATTAAGAATGAAAAATGTATTCCTAAATGAAAATGAAATTAATGAATTAAAAAAATGATTAATGAATTAAAAAGACAACACTCTAATTTTAAATTTTTCTAATCGAGAAAATATCTTGATTAGAAAACAAAAATATACAGATTTAAAGAGTACTATGAATTGGCAAAATTGTTTAATTATGACTTAAAAATGTTTGGCCAAAAAAAAAAAAATTGAAAGAAATGAGCTTAGATTCAGTACATAATTTGTTTTAATTTGTTTGTATATGTTGGATGCTTCTGGTTTTAAGAGTTATCTGGCACAACAGTTTAGAGATTAAAATGTATTGCACAGCACATATGTAGAATAATTTCTTTAATTATTATTCTATAATGTGGATTGGTTCATTTTGTCAGCTCCAAATTTTTCAAAGTTTTTCTGAACACGACTTTTTTTCTGAAGCAGAAATTCATTAGCTACACTCCAAGGAGCATTTAATTATATGAAATAACTATTCTACACAGAGTGTACTTGTTCTATATATTTTTTGTTATCAATTAGCTTCCTTGTGACCATCTTGTAACATTATTTGGAGCCCCTAGTGCCAACTTATGTTATTGTGCTTCCACCATGTGTGTCCAGATATTTCTCTCTGGAAATTTGCAATAACTTAAAAATTTTGTCCATTCACATGTTTTCCCCCCCTAGAAATATGTAAAACTGCATTTTGTTCCTTCATGGAACTTCAAAACCCTTCATGGTAGGCTCTACATCTAGGGCTAAGTGCAGTGCCCATTGCACACTCTTCTGTCATGGGACATCATTTATGTATTTAATACCCTCCTTTATGTATTTATATCAATTGTCCCTGTGGCTGGATCTTTGGGGATGTGTGTGTGTGTGTGTGTGTTGGGTAAGGGGGTTAGGCCCTCCCTTTTGAGATGTTATTAAGGGTAAATGGAGGCAAAAAATATTAACTTGTGCATATTTCATGCATTTTTCAAGAAATTTTTAAACAGCTTTAAGATTGAGGGGAAAATTTATACTACAATAAAAATCCAGTCTCCTTGGCACCCCATTTTACTTTTTTCTGGCATGAGTGCATCACTTTACCCCATTTACAACTTTATTATTTTTTTTCTAGATCTTTCTAGATTTTTTCTGATCTTTTCTAGATTCCAGTTCATGCCTGTTTACATATTTCAGATGTTTTAATATTTTTGAGCTTATATTTAGTATTCTTCATGTAAATATCATGCCACACGTTCCTCGCATACCAATGTGCTGTGGCATTTTGGTTGAGAGCCAATACTATAAAGTACATAATAGACTTATGAAAGAAAAACTTCCTGTACATGAATACTAATGTTCGAATGGATATAAGATACATACCAGTAGGCACTCTTCTTTCAGTTTTTTCAAAATGTTTGCAGTCGAAAGCTTACAAAGCATCTTGTCTGAATGTTTTGGTGTATAAACTGTCATGGCCAGCAGGAACCTCTGCAGGGCTTCATTTTTTAATTACTTACAATAAGTACTTATTTAAAATATGTTTGAAATTCATAATCAAGACTAGTGTTTCCAAAGTGTGGATAAACAGTCAGAGATATAATACCAGTCAGTAACAATTTATATTTGTAAGCTTAAAACAAAGTTTGAGTCAAGCAAGATCCATTTATACTGGTTGTTTCAAATTTTTTATGCTTAAAAGCATGATAGTTTTTCTAAAAACTATTTGAAACAACATAATTACTCTCCTTTCTAATTTTTTTTCGGTACTATAGGAAAAGTTCAACTGTTTAAGTCAAATGAACAAATCAACTTTTAGATTTTTTTTTAGCTAGTCGACTGAAATAGGTCATGTTATATACCAAATTTAACAAAATTTAATTCTGACTTTCATGAAAGTAAAAAAAAAACAAATTTAAAAGTACATTGATTTTAATAAGACTTTTTCACTGTGATATAGTGAAAAAATAGGTGGCACTATGTAATTAAGGTTTAATTTTGGGAAACCTGATGAATCAAAACAGTTTAATTATATAAGCAATAAATGATATGGTTTTAGAACACCCTGGCATGTTTCTGGAGAGATGGGGGGGGGGGGTATGTTGGCAAAACGTTTTTCCACAAAACCATTTATTGAGTTAAATTATATATTAGTCAAAAGGAAATTCTTCCCAAATAATATAATATTTACCTGAAACATGATTTCTATTTCTTTTAATGATTTTTTTTTCAGTATGGGATATTTTAAAATACTGTATGTTATACAAGGTGACTTGCACTGTTCACATTCACTAGATTTTCTGTCCTAGTTATGAAATGGAGGACCACTGTCTTGTCTTTTTTTTTTCTCTAAAGATATTTTTTATCTTTTGGGTGTTGAATTTTGGGGACCTTGGCAAAGTGCCAAACAATTGGCACACCAAGGCTAACAGATGTCAATAGCTCAGAGAGGAACATCCAAGATATTAGGAGGAGGGGGGAGGGAGGTTAAACTATTCTAAAACTATTCCAAACTTGAGTTGAAGTTTGAGTCAGAATATAGCCTAAGATTTTGTTTACACTTGCTGTTTTTCTTCTCTTTTCAAAATTTTATTTAGTTTTTCCATCTCTTAAATTTTTTTTTATTTCCTAACATACTACTTTACACTGATGTGTTCCATGATAACTTTATTTCCCTCAAAAATCCATTTAATAAAATTCTGTTATATTTCAGTCATTGATCTATGCTTTCTAGTTCTGGAAAAGCTGTTATTCATAGTAACTCGATCACTGTTTAGGGTTCTGGTTTTTAACCCTTAACATGCTGGGTTTATAGAGCAGAACTTACTCTAGTGGCTGGGTTAATTTTGAAATGCTTCCAGCAGAATAAAACAATTTTAAAATCTTATACTGAAATAACTAATAGACAGAAATAAGGCATGTCATATACCAAAATAAAAAGAATTTGATTGTGAAAATTTTTAAAATAAATTATTTGAGAAAAACAGTAAGAATATTAATTTTACTAGTGCTTATTGAAAACAATATAATAAAAAAAAAGAATGATTTCATTGGATTTGAACCTCATTCTGAAATAGCTAATGAACAGAATATGGCATGTTATACCTTAAGAGTATTTAATTCTACATTATATACAGCTTTACACAAACCAGAATATAAAAAAAAATATATCCTCTCAAGCAGCTGCTTGCCATAGAGGTCTGACAGGAGCATTAGATACTAAGATAGGCTTGCTTGTATTATGCAGTTTATGTTAGGTTTCAATTTAGATAAAATGGGGTATATAGTATGCCTTTATATGTGTATTAGTGGCATATAAATAATTCCGTATTATGAAAAGATTTAGAAAAAGCCATCGAATTCTCTCTTCTTTCTTTTTAAAAAAGTTAAATTAATCAAAATTTAAATGCATTAAAATATATTGCATGATATAACATGGAGTGGTTTGTAAATGTTAGAAAGCAGTTTAACTTGGGAAAACAATGAAATGTGTAAAGGTGTTTTTATCATTGCGTGTTCTAGATCATGACACAAAAATTTACCCTCTTATATAAGTAACCTACAAATCAGGTATGCCGCACTTAAAACATGCACAGTTACCTAATGCTTTGTTACTTCTCACCAATTATTTTAATTCAATAACAGTGAACTATTTGTTGAAGATTTTATGCTTTGTGCTAACAAGTAAACTTTTATACAATTTACTGCATGTAAAAATGAAGCCAGTTTGGAATCTGTAATTTATTATTGTGTATTATTATATGACTAGGTAATAGTACCAACATCTACAAAAGTAGAATTCATAAACAGGCTTTCAGAAACTGGCCTTCTTGTTATAGAAGCAACAGCCTTTGTTTCACCAAAATGGGTTCCACAGGTGTGTATATTTTAATAAATTTTATTTTGATTGTTTATGGCTTGGATGGTCTTATAAATTTATATATACTACATTTAAATCGTGGACTAGCGATGTCTTACCTTTATCTTCATCACCCAAGAGTTTTCTCCTTTTCAGAGTGTTCTCCATTGAAAACTATGCTATTGCTTATCCATTGCCTAACCCAAGCATCGAATGCTTCCTGCAAGCCATTTTCAAAAGTGTTCGGAGCAGGGCAGTAAGGAAGATGCACTGATGTTGGTGCTAACAGTTTGAACCAAAGCTGCATGTTGGGGATTCACATTATTGTGGTGCAGAATTCTGGTTATTTTTCATGAACTGCATGACAAAATTTTGTTTGAAGGACTTCTGCGTAAGCTTTCTTTATTCATTGTTTACCCTCGTGGCATAAAATGTATTGCAAGAACACCTTAGCAATAAAAAATCATGATTCATTTGTTTCCCAGCCAACCTCACATCTTGAAATTCCATAGGCCACAGTGAACTTTAGTGCTTTCATTTGCTGGATTAGTATTTTGGTTCCTGATTGTAGTATAAAATCTAAGTCTTGTCTCCAGTCACAATGTGCTTGAATATGAATAAATGATGCCATCCGACATTCCACAATACAGGACAGTACTACATCTTATGGATGGCACCAAAAGCCACCTTTTTGTGCTGGTTGAGGCCTATCAGAACACTGACATTAAGACTGCGAAGCAGCGGAGAGAGTACCTATCATATGCATTACTTATATATTATCGAAATCTTCTGTTCATTCATATCTCTGATTTTGGTACTTTTGAATTTTGAGCCTTGCGTGCTGGTTGATGCCTATCAGAATGCTGACATTAAAGCTGCGGAGCAGCTGGGAGAGTACCTATCATCTACATTAGTTTAATATGATGGAAATCAGTCGGATCATTCATATTTCTAATTATAGAACTTTCGAATTTTGAACTGTGCCGATGATTTATTGCCAATATGGTTAGGTAACATTATGGTCTAATTTTTACTGCAACTCTGTACATGAAATGTGCTGAAAGTCTACCATTTTTAAGGGGTAAATTCAAGCTCTTTTAATTTAAAACATGATATTCACTACTTAAATATCAGTTATTTTGGACAGATGTCGAAGTTCGAAGCTCTCTTGTTTAGTGGATGGTTGGGTGAGGGGACCCACTGGACAGCTGTTGGGAAAAGGGTGTCAGCCTTCCGTCAAGGCCATCCAGCGTGCTCTTTAACATGCGTTGGTGTGTCTCTCCCACACACAGGACCACGGCTTAACATCCCATCTGATGGGTGGCAGCCTTTACAAGCCCAACAGTGACCCCTATTCACTGTAGGTAGAGTGGGGAGTTTGGCAGAGAATAATCTCTACACTTACCCAGCTGGAACCCGAACCTGATAATTGCAGGTTACGAGCCTTGCACGCTACCAACTGAGCCTCCCCAGTCACAATATGCTGTAAGAACCTCTCACATACTTCTCAAAACCATGCAACCAGTTCTGATACATATCAACATATTTCTGTTCAGGGCTCAGGTTGTGCTAGATGCGATGAACATAAATTCTTGACATTTTAAGTGCTCTCAGTATTGCATGAACACTGCCATAAGGCCCATTCTTGCCGCTAGTGCATGCAGGGTTGTGTGTAAAAGCTTCACAGACAGACATTATTCTGTAGAAGAAGACCCAAGATCTGGCAACCAAGTACTTCCATCATGTGCAACAAATCACCTGAACCTAGATATTCTCTATGAAGACTGCAGAATAACTTTGTGTGCACTAGCAACAAGATTGAGTTTTATGGGAGTGTGTTCATGCTATTGTGGTGGAACATTTGATAATGTCAAGAATTTCTGTTCATTGGATCCCAGACAACCTGAGCCCAGATCAAAAGCGAGAATATGTTGATGTGTGTTGGAACTGGTTGCCAAGGTTTTGAGGAGGAAGGTGAAATATTCTTGCAGTTATTGTGACTGGAGAAAGACTTGGATTTTACACTGCAATTAGGAAACAAAACACCAATCTAACAAATGGAAGCACTCAAGTTCACCATGGCCTACAAAATTTTGAACTGTGAGGGTGGCAGGGAAAGAAATGGCTATGGTGTTGTTTGATTGCAAAGGAATACTCATTGTACAATTTATGCCAAAGAGGTCAACAGTGAATAAGAAAGCGTATGCAGAAGTCCTTCAAACAAACTTCATCATGCATTCATGGAAAATGGCAAGAATTCTGAGGGGGAAAATGGTTTGTGCACTGTGACAACATGAGGCCCCATACTACAGCTCTGATCCAAATGGTTGTCACAAACTTTGGTACTGAGATCTAGAGCACCCCTCTTACTCTCCCAATCTGCTTCCAAAGCTGAAAACTACATTAAAAGGTTGGAAATGATGAGGAGGCTTGAGTGTCCACAATGGTAGTGCTCTGAACATGTTCCTGAAATGACTTGTAGGAAGTATTTGATGCCTGTGTTTGGCGATGGTGTTAGTGCATAGCTTTCAGTGGGGAAAACTTTGAGAAGGAGAACACATCTGCAGACTCCGGCAATTAAGATTAAGGTAAGATATCATCAGTCCATGAATTAAATAACCCACCTTTGTTTGTATAACCACAAATATGGAGGTTCACAAATTGTGTTTGTGCTTAGTAGCAGTCATTTCCCAGTTAGACCATGACTGTGTTTATGACCCCCTGTATATGTGTTTTTGTTTATTTGTTGCATAGACAGTGTGATTTTATGCAGAGTAAATAGGGAAATCAGAAAGGGGTGTTTATGCCTTCTAATGTTCAGCCTGAAAAACTGGAATGAAACCATAGAACAATCTATTTTTATACTGCTCAGCCAAAATAAAGTTGAATTTAGAATGATTTTGCAAAATAACAAATGAACAGATGTAGGTTATATATCAAATTAAACAGTTTAATCAAGATTTTATGAAAAATTGCATTTTCTTGTAGGCCCCAAACATGTTCAATTGGATTCAGATTTGATGAGTTTGGCAGGCATGGGAGGATAGAGAATTCATTGTCTTGTTCCTGAAACCAATTTGCAACTTGCCAGGCCATGTGACATTGCATGCTATTTGTTGATAGATGCTGGAATTGTCTGGATACAATGTCATCATGAAGGAGGTGCACTTGGTCGTCGATGATAGAAAGGTAGCTGTTCCATTGAACTATTGATTCACTAATCAGTAGATCCAGGGCACGCAGTTGAAAACAATTCCCGAACCATAACACCACCACCTCCAGTCTGCCAAACACTGACAGTATATCCTGGTGCCATGACCTCATGTTGCTTTCTCCAAATATGAACAAGCTCATCAGCATAATGGAGTTGGGAAGGGATTCATCTGTCAAGGTGACGATTTCCAGATGTTGCAGGTCTGGTGTTGGTAATGATGTGCTGATGCAAGGTGCAGCTTCTTGTGTTTTGCAGTGAGCATGAAGGCTCTCAATTATCATAACCCATATGAGCTAATGTCCAGCACATTGTTAGGAATTGCAAAGAGGAAGTTGTACTTACTCGACTCCGCTTAGGTCACTTGTTTTTAACACACACTTTTCTTCTCAAGGCGGACGATGAACCTAAGTGCGAGTTTTGTAATACCATTTTAACGATCAAACATATTTTATTTTCATGTCCCGCTTTTAACTTTGAATGTTGACTCTATTTTAACTTTCACGATTTTACGTCTGAGCCACTTACACTCAGACATCTTTTATCTGATCATTGTGTTTTACTGCCAGTTTTTACCTTTTTGAAGCATGGTGGCTGTTTTAATCACTTTGATTTAACCTTGTATTTTTTATGTCTAACCCAGGCTTTACACCTGGGTTGTTTTAGTACTATATACATCTTGTTGTTTTTGTTATATTTAATCTTGTTTTTATGTTATATATCAATACAACTTGTTGGTTTTATCTTTTGCCTTTTACAGCACTTGCTTTTAACTTTGGTTCAGGGGTACTTGACTTTTAGCTTCTATTTATCTTGTTTGGCGCATTATAGCCTCAGTAGCTCATGCGCCAAAAAACCCCAAACAACCAACCAAACCAGCACATTGTCCATGTGGATATTACTCTTGCCATTCCAATGCTGTACTGGGTAGTTAGTTGGACTGCTGTGCTGTGTTATGAGATGAGGCATATGCTACTCACCATGGCTGTCCTATGTGTGACCTTTGGCTTGTTGTTTGACTGCTGTTGAGCCAGTTATGGTAGCCTTGTGACACTACAGAAAAGGAGCAGTTCACCATGGTGGTTGTTGTCAAGATACTGGCACCTGAATGTCATGCCCTGTGATGCCCCATCATTCAGTTTTACTTTACCTTAACCAGTTTTGCTTAATTTACGTTATATTTATCATTTTGGGGATTTTTATTTCCTTTTTGGCATCACAGCGCTCGTTTCCAAGAGTTAGGAGTTGCGCATGCGCAACTCCGATCTTCCAACTATCACCTGCTAAAGTGCATGCACAAGGACACGCCCCCTCTTGCGTCATAGCTTGCGTCCCTCGTCATTTTATGTAAATGTCTTTCCTGGTGTGCAACATGACGTGCGGGCCTCTGTAAGCCTCTTGTTAAAGTCTGATGACATGTTGTCACAGTAGCACATAGTAGCATAGTGAGATAGCACATAGTTGGAAGCATGTAGAGAAGTGAGTGAGCTCAGTTGAGCGCACAGTTAGTGCAATGTGTATCTTCTTCATTGAAGTTTTGGCAAGTGATTTTTTTAAAATAAATTTGTTTATTTAAACCTTTTGAGTCTTTACTAATTTTTTCTCTTGAGCAACGTGAATTAAGTTTTGATTATATTTAATATTTAACTTGACAATCATTTTTGGATTCTTACTCATTAATGCTCGCTGTCATTTTGAACCCAAATTTAACTTCATTTATTTATTTGGCAATTTGTTAATTATTGCCTGGTGCCTGTCTCAGCTATCCAGAGCATAAAACTAATTGGATCAGAAAAAGGGTCCAAACTTAAAAGTATTTTGCATTTCTTTGGAGCATTACAGCCCCAACCATCACACCATGTTTGAAGTCTGAAAGATCATGACTCTGACTCGTTTTTCCTCGAAGTAACATGAAAATTGATTGCCATATTGTAAAGCTCCAAAAGATTTTTAAACTTCTTTACTTTGGACCTTTTGACTAATCCAAATTAAATTAAAACTCTGGATGGCATATCGGGTGCCAGACAATATTAACTTGCCAAATAAAGTTAAATGAGGGTTCATTAAGTATATGGGCATTACTTATTGAGTAAGAAATCTACGGGACCTGAGTTCGAGCCCCAAGTAAGGCATGGATGTGTGTGTTGTTTTTCTGCTGAGGTCCCGCCATCCTCACAGACCTTCTTCTATGGTGTATTACACTGACAGGCTCCTGTTAGACCTCTGTGGCAAGCAGCTGCTTGAGGGGGTATTTATTTTTTTTATTTAAGAAATCAAAAGATTGTCAAATTTTTTAAAAGTTAAATCATAATCAAAATCAATTATCATTGCTCAAGAGAAAAAATAGCAAAGTCAAAATATTCATATAAGAAAGTTTATTTCCAAAAAATTCAAGACTCACCATAATAACTGATGAATACAAAATAGTTTGAGCAAATAAAAGCTCATTTAAACATCTCCAAAACTGACAAACTTCTCAGCTAACATTGTTCTCTATCTCCACTATCATTACTCTAATATCATCACTACTTTCTTACTAACATCACTGACTCCGTGACCTAACATCACTTAGTATACATGCAGCGTACATGTTTTTCCCAGTGTGTGTTCCACATTCTGGGAAAAACATTTGTACAAACTTATGCTCATGCGCTAGTTATGATGCAAGAGGGGCTGTGTCCTTAATGCGAGCATTAGCAGCTGCCAATCAAAAGTCAGAGTTGCGCATGCGTAACTCCTTTAGCAGATAGAAAGAGAGAAATATGATTAAGTCCAACTGAAATAATCCCCAAAATGATAAATATAACATAAATAAAGTAAAACTGGTTAAGGAAGAAAAAGTGAATGGGTGGACCATCACAACATATGCACTTGACAATCATATGTCAGCCATTCCTGACCTTGAGCCATCAGCAGTGTGTGACCTTTGCTTAGTTTCAGCCCATATGTGATCTTTGGCCAGTTGTTTGACTGCTGTTGAGCCTGTTACGGTAGACTTGTGACACAACAGAAAGAGAGCAGTTCACCATGGTGGCTGTTGTCAAGATACTGGCACCTGAATGTCATGCTCAACAATCACACCACATTTATAGTTGGAAAGATCATGACTGACCCAGTTTTCCTCAAAGTAACATGAAAACTAATTGCCACATGTGCATTCTACAATTGTGTGTCAGCCATTCCTCCCTTACAGTGTGGGGCGGGTGTGGCTCAGTCGGTAGCGCGCCAGGCTCGTAATCTGTAGTTCCCAGGTTCGAGTCCCAGCTGGGTCAGTGTTGAGATTTATCTCCGTAAAAATTCCCCGCCCTGCCCACGGTCAGTAGGGGACACTGATGGGCTTGGAAAGGCCGCCGTCCGTCGGATGGGATGTTAAGCCGTGGCTCCGTGTGCGGGAGAGCCATACCCTGTGCACGTTAAAGAACATGCTGGATGGCCTTGACGGGAGGCTACCATCTGTCTCCCAACAGCTGTTCCAGTGGGTCCCCTCCCCCAACCTTCTCTGAGCCTTCGGGGTCCATGTGGCCTGGCCATTTAGCCTATGGTGTGCAAAAAAGTGCCCCTCAGAGGTAAAACAACCAAACCCAACCCTTACAATGTTTAAGCCTGCCCTTAAAATACATTCCTGCCAGCAGTGCCACAGACCATCAATTCCTGTGTAAGAGGGAGTGCTGCTAATGCAAAGCCATCTCAGTGTATATATGCATGTTTCAGTGTAATAGATAATACTTATATGCTGATTACATGCATTAGCAAACAAATGCTAAATATTTAACTGATATAATTTAATTTTTAAAACATTTTCCTCAGTACTGCACTTTAATGGGAAACCTGAGATGGTTTATTTGCAGAAAGTTTTCATAGTTTGGTTCAAAAATAATGGGAGAAAAAAAAATATTTGAAATTTCTCCAGATACCTTTTGTGTCATTAATACCCTTTTGCAAACTTTAGTTTTGGATACCACTGGTTTAGTATAATAAGTTTTGGATTAAGATAACATTAATCATAAATTATGTGTCTATAAGTATTAAAAATAGCATTGCTCTAAAGCTAATAATTTAAAGTTTTGTTTAAATTTTTGCTTAAAACATGATGTTTTACATTTCATTTTTAGATGGCAGATCATAAGGAAGTGTTTCGATCCATTACAAAAAAGCCAAATGTTAACTATCCAGTATTAGTTCCTAATCTTAAAGGTTTAAGTTCTGCTGTAAGTATAGATGGAAATATATTTTTAGGAATATATTTTTGGAATATATTTCTAGTAGTTGATAATAGCATAACCAAGAAAATGGATGGGGTTTGGGAAGTTTTATTTTTAAGCATTAGTTGATCATTAATATGATTTAATAAAATTCTTTAAAAAAATTCCCCTTTGAATAATTCTAGCTATGCCACTGATAGTTGATATAATTTTTAATCATTAAAATACTATATTACATTGTTTTATGGACTAGCAACCATGCCATATCAAAAAATAGGGTATCTTAGGTCCTGCATCTAGCTAATTATGTGCATCATTTCAAGGGAATGATGCATATCTTTCCTTATAGTGCAGGTTCTATAATTTCTTTCTCCAATAATTTCACTTCAATGATGTCTGGATACTCTCAATAAACAAATCAGTTTGACAGTTAAGTTAGTTGACATTTAAAGTGTGTGCAAGAGATTTCTCAAAATATTTTTACAACTATTAATGTGTATAAATTTTTTATAAATTGCAAAGGAAGCATTACTTCCATTTTGCCACTCAGTTTGTATTTCCTCCTAGATTTCTGTAGCAATTTTCATTCAAAAATTTCTTTAATTGCATAACAAAACATACGTATTCCCTATTTGAACTTTCCTTGCTTTATTTACTGTAATAATAGGTGGAAAGTATTTGTATAATAATTTAATATCCTTCATTAATATAGTTTTGGAATATTCAGTATATTGTGCTTTTTGCAAAATTTGCTTATGATCTACAATAGATGCAATTGTTGGTAGCATTAAACCAATAGTTTCCAGCCTTTTCAGGTTTTGACACCATTCTATGTCTGAGACCACTAGAATTCCAATATTTGTTTCTTGTCCTACCTGCCCTCCCCCTTTATTTCCAGATGTTTGATGAATTTGTTTTATTGTAATAGTCTCACCCTTTTTTGTTTAGTTGTATATATTAACTGATCATTGTTAACAAAATTCTGTTTCATTTACAAAGAGTAATTCTTAATCACCTTAGTTTTAGGCTGTAGTTCAGATATTGTGAAACAACATTGGCCTAACTTAAATTATCTTTTGTCATTTCTGTTTATAGAATTTTGGGAAATGTGTAATTGTAATTTAACTATGTTTTATTCACAAAAATCAATGGGAAATTCACCACTCTGTATTGTAGAATTCTATGCAAACTTGAGTATTGCCAAACAACAATATCTGATCATTCTTTTAAGCAATTCTATCATGATTTCATTAGAATCATACCATAATCTAAGGTTGGAAATCATTTCATTAAACATTTATGACACCTTTTTTTCTCTTGATTCATAAATGCAAAATTATAAGAATGCCAGACTTTTCATCCCATCATTAATCTTGATCTAAAAGTTCTGTCATTGAAGATAAGAAACTCTGCAATTATGTGCTACAGATAAAAGTTATTACTCACCACTTTAGGAAAAAAAATTGTATAGTGGTAATAATATTCCAGAGTCTATTCCTCGTATTTTGAGGGAGGGCATAATAAATTGAAATGTTATAATAATTCATGTATTTTTTTAAATGAAATGTTTTGCATAATTGTACAAATTTTACAAATTTATTGATGGATTATTGTTCCAAAGCAGTTTGGCCAATGTGCTGCATCATGCATTATAATTGCAGTTTTTAATATTTTATTTCCTGTGCATGCACAGTTTAACAATCAACATCTTTCAATAGGTTGAAGCAGGTGTTGCTGAAGTGGCAGTATTTGGAGCAGCATCAGAAGCTTTCTGTAGGTAAGACATTTTTGCATAACCCCTGCTGTACTGAGTGCAAATATTTCTTTTGAAGGTTTTTGTCAATATACTTTAAGTGAAGTATATTCAGAAAGGAACTTTCAGATTTGGTGATACAGTATTAGTACACTAGAAGCCTGATTTTATGATAGGTTTGACAAATGTGTTGAGTAGCTAATTTCTATCAAGCCATTCTAAATCATAATTTCTGATGCCAAAAATACCACAGGTCAGCAGAAAGAGGAGTTACAAAATGTATTTTCTAATATTATACATCAAGCTTTTTATTAAGTAGTAAAACAACTTTATTTTTATTACTCACATTCTATGGTAAAGCTATTTAATGAATTTAGCCACCTCTGCTATAGACAATGGAAATTTCATTGTCTTTACCAGAGATGGATAAACTTATTGGTCTGATGAGCCAATTTGATGATCTTTATAAGTTTCAAGTTTTATAGTTTCAAGAGCTGCAAGACACTCACATTCAGCATTTTTTCTTCTTCTTACATATGACTGTATAAACTGTATTCTGATTAAAAATATAAGACTTTATTAAACAAAACTTTTTGCATGATTTTATGTCTGATTTTGGTTTCTTTTAAAACTTGCTTTTAAATAAGGGGCGGGGGTGGCTCAGTCGGTAGCGCGCCAGGCTCGTAATCTGTAGTTCCCAGGTTCGAGTCCCAGTTGGGTCAGCGTTGAGATTTATCTCCGCAAAATTCCCCGCCCTGCCCACGGTCAGTAGGGGACACCGATGGGCTTGGTAAAGGCCGCCGTCCATCGGATGGGACGTTAAGCCGTGGCCCCGTGTGCGGGAGAGCCATACCCTGTGCACTTTAAAGAACACGCTGGATGGCCTTGACGGGAGGCTACCATCTGTCTCCCAACAGCTGTTCCAGTGGGTCCCCTCCCCCAACCTTCTCTGAGCCTTCAGGGTCCATGTGACCTGGCCATTTAGCCCATGGTGTGCAAAAAAGTGCCACTCAGAGGTAAAACAACCCAACCCAACCCAAGCTTTTAAATAATAATAATATTTTTTATTGTATCTTGTGAGATGTCTGCAATATGTAATTAAAACTTTTATTTAGTTAAATCCCATTTCTTAGTTTTGAAGCTTGTATATTAAAATATACTGAACATGTGTACTCTTGATCTAAAATTTACACAACTGAAATGTATACTTAAATTAGTAATCAACCTTTAATGAAACTGAGTGGGACACATTCTCTTATTGTACGTGTGTACTGTTCATATAGCTGTTGTTTATCTATAACCTAGGCATTAGTAAAAATATAATGAGTAGAGTATAAAAAGGATTATGTTGTATGCATAACATATAATTGTTTGAGTCATTTTTAATGATAACAAAGTATGTCAAAGGAAAATTCATGAAATTTCCCTTGTTCACAGTTTTTTTAATGTTAATTTATAAGCTAAAAGCATGAACATATACAAATTAAAATGAAACTTTTTAGCTTTAATTTGTCACCATGATTATTGAAAAAGAAATGTAAAACAAAAAAAATTTCTTCTCTAATCTTTATAAATAATTAAGAAACTGCAAAACCATTTGAGAATCGATGGGTGATTGTTGGATGATGTTGAAAAAAAAATTACCATTGTGTGATTGTAAATAAATAAAAAAATAAATACCCCCTCAAGCAGCTGCTTGCCACAGAGGTCTGACAGGAGCCTGTCAGTTTATATGCCACAGTAGAGATCTGAGAGGATGGCAGGACCTCAGCAGAAAAATGACACACACATCCATGCCTACTCCGGGGCTCGAACCCAGGTCCCTTAGATCAGTAGCCAGGCGTGCTAACCACTCGGCCACGGGACGGCTGTGTGATTGTACATACATATTAATCATGAAATTTCAAGACTGCTGCATTCAAGAAAATATAATGTGTGTTCACACTTTGGAATTTCAGTTTTATATAGATAGCTTGCTTTATACAATCATATTCAAGTTTGTGAAATTATATTTTAATTGAAATTTTAAAATTTGGGAAGGCATTGGCTGAGCTGTGGTATAAAATTATTTATGGTTTTATATAACATAACCTCAATGAACAAGCTTTCAAAATAGTTGTAAGGAAAATGCAAAGACTTCCTCTCTGTTTCAAACTATGTATATTTTGAAAAATTGTAAATTAGTTGAAAATCAGAACTACGATAGCAAATGTACAATCTAGAAATACTTCTCCTATGTTCATAGAATTAAAGATATTAACCAGAGTATCCCTCATTGTTCTCTTTCAACTTAAATATTATATTAGGATTTAAATATATTTGTATTTGATGCTTTGTTTTGCTTGATATATTAAGGCCTTAAATTTAAAGGTGTACGTAAATGTTGCTTCCATTGTATTGAAAGTATGAAAAATGTGAAGAAAGTATGGAAAAAGCAAGACATTTGTTTATCACGAAAAATTTGTTCTTAATTTGCAAAAAAATTGAAAAATTTGTTCACATTGTTCTTAATTGTAACTGCAACAACTTGGAGAGTGAACCTTCAATATTTTATTCTAAATATGTTTCTAAAAATATTATTTGCACATTAGATGTTATAAAACTTGAATGTACATAAAGTGACAGTGTTTCAACTTTTGTGGAACTTGAATCACACTTGATATCTTAATGTCAAGTTGCAACAGTATAATTCTATGATAGGCAATCAACATCTTTCAATAGGTTGAAGCAGATGTTGCTGAAATGGCAGTATTTGGAGCAGCATCATAGTATAGAATCTAAGTATTCTATACAACTAGGATGTAATAATGCCCCTAAATATTATAAAATATGTAAAACAGGGAAAAAAAAGGTATTAAATCCTGCAGAATTTTAACTTAAAATTGAAGTTTTTAAAGGAAAGCAACAAAATATTATGTGCTGCGAAAGGGCTAATAATATTGTCATATAAACTAAAATGACAAGGCATTTCTCAAAGAAATTTAGTCACCAGAAAATCTAATGGTAAAAGAAATTGCAGTTTTAAATGGATTTTGTTTTAGCTTATTGAAAAAGCAAACTTGATTTCACTTTGTCAGCTGTCTGTTTGTTTGTAAACATTAAATTTTTTTGCTTTAATAGAAAGTGAAAAAAATCTTGGGTCAGACAGATATTAATAAGATATGCATTTTCTGAATCTTTCAGTTTTAGAAAGTCCTAAAGTTAGAAAGGACAAAAAATGTTCTCTGAAAAGCCTAATTAACTGAAAAGTTAATTCTGAATTAGGGATAGTTTTATGTTCAGCAGCAGTGCTTAACAGCTAAATGCTGTAGAAAATGCTGCAGTGTATTGACCATTCAAATTGTGTTTTATATCAAGTAAATCTCAATCAGCCCTCCCATGGCCGAGTGGTTAGCACGCTTGGCTACTGATCTAAGGGACCTGGGTTCGAGCCCCGGGTAAGGCATGCTGTTTGTGTCATTTTTCTGCTGAGGGCCTGCCATCCTCTCAGACCTTCTACTATGGCATATAAACTGACAGGCTCCTGTCAGACCTCTGTGGCAAGCAGATGCTTGAGGGGGTATTTATTTTATTATTTTATTTAAATCTCAATCACATAACTTAATGCCTGATGCAGTGTATTTTTTTAATTGTAAGAAAGCAACAAAAATAGAGACAACAGAAGAAAAGTTAGAAACAATACAAGATAAACTTCTAGATAATAATAGAGTTTCATAATATAATTTGATTGGAAAAGCCTGAGGTATATTATTGAATTATTTTATTTATGTACATTAATTCCAGAGTGTAATGTTAAAAAAAAATGAAATAATTCAACTTTTTACTTAGGAAAAATATCAACTGTTCAATCACCGAGAGCCTTCAGAGGTTTGAGGAGGTAGTTACAGCTGCGCAGAAAGCTGGTCTTAAAGTCCGAGGGTATGTATTCGAAAATAGCAAATTGTAATGAAGTTATTTTAGTATATTCTATTAGTTAACTTTTTATTATGTTTATATGAATGTTTCAATGCTGGCACACCCAAATTGGATTTGAATCTAGGAACATCAATTTACAAGGAGGAGTGTAACTACCATAGAGCAAGGTGATGTTGCTTGCCTAGGCCCTGAGCCTCAAGGGGTCAAAGAACCTCTAAACTATATCTATTGTTATATATGTTCTGATTTGATGATTATATTTTACATTTACACATTTGATGATATATTTATATCTATTGTTATACACTATAGTAAATAAAAAATGCAACACTTGCAAGAAGTTATGCAAATGTGACAAAATATTGGGAGGCGGTAGTATATGCAAATGCATGAAAATGATTAGGTTTGCAGGACAATCGAAATGATTGAACAGGTGCGAGCTGACATCACAGGTGTGGAGCAGTTAAAGGCATACCAAAACTCCCTGATTGACAAAACGTTGTGGAAATTGTTCTAAACTTCTAAAGATGCCCTTATGCAAACATTGATAACCGTCCCAACAGTTAACAGACTTTGAGCATGGAAGAATCATCAGCTTTAGAGAAGCTGGTTTATTGCACAGAGATGTGGCCAACCTTGGTTACAATCCCAGCACCATCATACACAATGGCACCAGTGGGTTCAAGAAGGATCCAGAACATGCTGACAAGCATCAGGAAGACGAAGTATGACCACGGAGCGACAGGACTACCATTTGTGATGCATGGCATTGCATGACAGATTTGCAACTACAGCACAACTGCAAAGGGACTGGCAACAGTTAACATATCGAATACCTACCAGCCAGACAGTAAACAACAAGCTTTTACAGTTTTCATTGTGAGCCTATCGTCTGGCACTGCATTTGCCCCTCACATCTGCCCACATGCAAGCATGTCTTCAGTGGTGTCACCTCAGACAGAACTGAAATGAACAAGAGTGGAGTACTGTGGTGTTTAGTGATGAATCTCGTTTTTGTCTTGGTCTGCACGACGATAGACAACGTGTTTGCTATCATCCATGGGAAAGGAACGCCACCCAGTGCGTGCAGCATCGTTACACAGCTGCAACACCAGGTGTCTTGGTGTGGGGTGCCATGAGTTGGACATCTCGATCAGAACTGGTCATCATAAGAGGATCTCTAACTGCCTAATGATATGCTACCAACATTTTGCAGCCAGTGGCTATCCCATTTGTTCAGCAGCATGGAACCTTTTACCAGCAAGATAATGCCTATCCCCACACAGCCTGCATTAGTCTGCAGTATCTACAAGAGCAAAACGTTCAGGTTCTAACATGGCCAGCATGCTCGTGGACCTTTCACCTATTGGACACGTCTGGGACATGATGGGCTGACAGCTCCAACAACACCCAAGAGGTGCGCCAACCACTGTTGCTGAAATGGCACAGCAACTTCACACTATTTGGCATTCTATCCCACAGGAGGACATTATAGAGCTGTATGATAGCCTTTCCTGCCGTGTTCATGAATGCATTGCTGCATGGGGTGGTTGAACATCATACTGATTATACCACTTTACTGGGTAAGTAAAGTGGTAATTTTCCATATTTTTTTTTGATAATGTAATCAATTGCACATCTCAGTGTATGCTAACAGCTACCTGCGTTTCAATAAAATGGCATTAATTCTTCCAGGTGTTGCAATTTTTTCCCCTGTAGTGTATATTCTGATTTGATGATTATATTTTGCATTTACATATGTAACAATATATATATATATCATTTCTTTTACAGTAGAGTTGATGAGTTGGGTGTATATGAGGGGGGGAGCTCTTACTAACCAGCACCCTTACAAATTTTGTGATGCTCCTGGTTACAAGGGGTTGTGGTTTTGACTAATTGCTTATTTAACACCACCACAAGCAGTGGATGATGTAAAGTCATAGGTATACATTTCTCCAATAGATGCATCATTAAACCTGACTTAAATATGTAGTGGAAATTTACAAATAACTTGTAGTGTGCTTAAGGGCTGATCAATAGTAGTACTAGTTAAAGAATCTAAATTTGAGAGTAGAGAAGTTTGATATTGTTCAGGTGGTAGATTCACATGAATGAGGATATTGTGTGGTTCATGTGAAGGAATTTAGCTTGAGAGATTCATGACCAGGAGAATAAGGTCCAAGGTGATCCAGAGTTGCACCTATTAAAAACTGAGCACATACTATGCATACAAGTTTTACAGACAAATTGGTTTACTTGAAATTAAAACTATTCTACTATTAGTGATGTCTTAAGAACAGAACTGTCAAGTGGTCATTAAATAATAAAAAGAAGCTAGTGTTGTTTCTCAACAGTCAATTAAAAATTTCCGTATAATATTTTTATGCCTTTTTTTTTTGTAAATGTAGGTATAAATATGTAACTAATGAGAAATAGCTCTTTGCAGGTATGTGTCATGTGTAGTGGGATGTCCATATGAAGGCCCTATAAAACCAACAATGGTAGCAGAGGTAAGTCATTGCATTTGTTTTTATTAAATTTTTGTTTTGATGGTCCATGATTTTCAATCCACAAATTAATTATTCTCAACTGATAAAACTACATAGTATAGTGAGTTTTATTTTTACACAGAGTACTTATTTAAGAAGTAGCAGAACATTAAATATAGTTCTCCATTGATGTAACATGGGTCAGTTCATATTTTAATTCTTTTCCAGGTCCAGCTATTTTTTTATTTTGATCAGTCAAAGAAAAAAATAACTTTAGAACTTTTTTTGCCAAATAACTAATGAAAGGAATTATGGCATATGTATGCCAAATTAATCAACATTTAATTTTGAATTTTCTGAAAAAATATTTAATGAAAAAGATGACTAGTTTTAATTTATTAGGACACAAATAAAAATTTATTTAAAAATCACTAATAAACAGAAATGATTATAATACATATGAATAGAAAAGGCTATTTATTTCTGAAGAGCAAAAAAAACAACAATTTTCTTGTTTAAAGTAAACATTTCTTCCATTTTGTATTTTTTCCCCCATACCATACTATGAGAAAAGTCCAGCTTGTTGCAGATTCAATAAACAAGTCAACTTTAGAATATTTTTAATAAATAACTAATCAACAGAAATAGGCCATGCTATTTACCAAATTAATGAGAATTTAATTCTGAATTTTACTGCAGTAAAAGATATGAACATTGTATAACATATTAATTGTAATAACACTTTTTACAGTGGTATACCAAAAAAAAAAGGTATATATTTCATAAATTGCTTCCAAAAATCTTCTGTTTATAAAAATAGCAGTTTTTTGTTAATTTTTAGGAGATTTTCGAAAATTTAAGAAAAAATATGATGATAATAGTTCAAACCAAACTTAGCTTAAATCAGGTGATTGCTTCAATATAGAGTAACATTAACAAACAAATCAGCAATTCCGTATAGCACTTTTTAAATATGGCAAACAGATGGTTTATCAAATTGTTTATATTGTAGTTTAATAAAATGTGTATCAAATGAAAAAATTATTTTTCTAGCATGAATTATGTATTTTTAAAAAATATACATAAGAAAATTTTCAAATAGCGTTTAAAAAAAAATTGAAGTTTCATGTGTTGTACAAAAAATGTCTATAGATGTCCTTGACTTGGGAAGAGTTAATTGCATTTAGTGGCAGATACTTTCCATTTTCACTGCTGAAAATGGTCTCTCCATGGCCCTTGAATCCCCCTCCCCATTTTGTGGTTTATGGAAACTGGTGAAGCCAACTGGTGTACTTTTCATTCCAACCTTTTATGGTTCACATACCCCCTGGAAATGTGTATGTAACTGGCGTACCCCTTGTATAGATAGATAAAACTATAGTTATAGTATAACAATGATTATTTTTACTTTGTTACTCGGTCTAATGACTTTTGAGCTCTCATGGCGTACCCCAAAAAATTTTACTGTGTACCCCATGTTGAGAACCCCTACCATAGATGATGGAAATATATAGTAATGCTTCTCATGGTGATGAAAAAATATATGGATGCTTTTCATTCCATGTTGATCTAAAATTCAGTCAAGGACACCTTTTCTTTTTGACAGACTAGACTGCTACCTAGGGTGGCAAATTTTAGGGGACAGCATATTTTTAATAGTGTATAATATTCCAAGACAAGAATTTGTCTTTGATGCATAATAAAACTATTCTGGGGAAAAAAATTGCACTAAAATATAAAATGTAATATTTTATTGTCATGTAAATTTTTTGTTCATTTAATAAAGTAAATATTCCCTCAAATAGTTGCTTGCTACAGAGGTCTTACAAGGGCATATCAGTTTATACACCATAGAGAAAATCTGTGAGGAAGGCAAGACCTCAGCAGAAAGAAAACACAATATTTGATCAGTAGCCAAGTAATCTAACCAAGGTTACTATTAATACTTTTAAGTCTTTAAACATATTTAAGTGCTTGATTTAGTAATTGCACAGTAGTCATGCTTAGAATTATTATGCTCAAACAAAAAGCATGCACAGCTCTGTATTGTCCTAGTAGTTTATGCATTCAGTAATAAGTTTTTATGGGCAATCTAAGCATTAATAATTAAATCATTGACGTGATTGGGAGGGCAGTAAAATATTGCATGTTTAAGGCAGCACTAACTTCTATGTGCTCCTGGGTGCTCCGTCTGTCGGATGGGACATTAAGCCATGTCCCGTGTGTGGGAGAGAGACCCCCACGCACATTAAAGAACATGCTGGATGGTCTTGACGGAAGGCTGACACCCTTTTCCCAACAGCTGTCTAGTGGGTCCCCTCACCCAACCATCCACGACACCACGAGAGCTTCAAACTTGGACATCTGTCCAAATAACTGATATTTAAGTAGCAAATATCATGTTTTAAAATTAAAAGAGCTCGAATTTACCCCTTAATTAATGGTAGACTTTCAGCACAATTCATGTACAGAGTGTCAGTAAAAATTAGACCATAATGCTACCTAACCATATTGGCAATAAATCATCGGCATAGTTCAAAATTCGAAAGTTCCATAATAAGAGATATGAATGAACTGACCAATTTCAATAATATTAAACTAATTTAGACGAAGGTACTCTCCCAGCTGCTCTGCAGCCTTAACGTCACCGTTCTGATAGGCATCAATCAGCACACAAGGCTCAAAATTCAAAAGCTTCAAAATTTCAGAAATCAACAAAACAAAGATTTCGAAATTACTAAAGTATTGCAGATGACAGGTACTCACTCCACTGCTTTGTAGCCTCAATCTCAGTGTTTTGATAGGCCTCAACCAGCACACGAAGGTGACTTGGTGCCATCCATAAGATGTAGTACTGTCCTGTATAGTGGAACATTGGATGGCATCATTCAATCATATTCAAGCTCCTGGTCTGTACTCCTGAAAATGAAACATAGCATTTCATGAGGTGATATCAAAGTTTAAATGAATCATTCGGAAAGTTGATAAGGGAAAATTTAATTGTACTGTTTTGTAAACATAAAAATGAAGTAAAAAAAAACAACAGTGTTTTCAGAAGTTCTACCATCTTCATGAGGTCAATGGTTTGAAATATCGGGATTATTATTCTGATTATATTAATAGCTACTGCATTCTTAGGCTATGTTCTTCCATGAGGTCAAATATCTTTCTTTATGGAAGCACTTAAAATTTTAAAAGTGATGCTATTAAATAAATGCACTTATGCAGTGGAAAAGGAAGATTAGCAGAAAATTTATCTGCAAATGATAGTTGACTGGAACATGTAAAAGAGTAACTTTTCATTCTGTGTTCATTATATCTCCATTCAGCTATCACATGCAAGTAAATTGCTGTTAAGCACTAATGTCATCTAATTAATGTCATCACTTCTTTGACTTTTAGGCATTTAAAAAAATAATATTATTGATTTAAACATAAATGACAATCACAGCATTACCTGTTGACTTTTTAACGTCTATAAATCAATAAATATTTTGTGAAAAAAATTTTGCTGACATATGGGATTTGAACCTGCATCTCTCTAGAAATATGCCAGAGCATTCTACCATTGAACTAATGATTCTGCTGACATTAGTTTAATGGTAGAATACTCTGGCATGTTTCTGAAGAGATGCAGGTTCAAGTCCTGTATGTCGGCAAAATTTTGTGCACAAAATATTTATTGATAATATTACTGTATTTAAGTTGTCATTCTTATGAAGGTGACAGAATAAAACCATCAAAAGCATTGAGTTTTATAATTGTGCTTGTATGTTTATTTAATACATAATAAAATTTTGTATTATCAGCAACTTAGGATAAATATCATCATCATCATCATCCTCAAGCAGCCATGGACTACGGAGGTCCAACCAGACCGTGCAATTTAGTTCTCCAAGCAAGTCTATTCTGAGCTACATCTACTGCATCTGGCCACTGCACACCAATTCTAACAAGGTCCTGTTTGACATTGTCTGCCCACCGCATCCTAGGCCTCCCCTTCTTTCTGAGGCCTTTAGGCACACTGTTCATAACCCTATTCGCCAATCTATAATTATTCATACGGGCAACATGGCCAAACCAACGGAGTCTCTCTCTGCACAATATGCTGCTTAAAGGAGGTTGCAAACTCCTTTGCCTAACCTCATCATTAGTTACAAAGTTGAACCACCTAATGCCCAAGATACTGCGTAAGCATCTGGAATCAAAAGCATCTAGTTTCCTGTTATCTTGTTTACAAAGTGTCCAAGTTTCACTACCATAACTAACCCTAGAAAGAACCAAACTATTATACAGTCTAATTTTACTCTTTAGGTGTATACACCTATTTCTCCACACTCTCCATAGATTCTTAAAAGTCCCAGCAGCAATCCCTATTCGTCTGTTAATCTCATGCCGCGCATCACCATTATCTGTTACATAGCTCCCAAGATAATTAAACTGTGACACCTGCTCAAGACTGCAACCATTCAGATTAACTGAATCACAGCCTGTCTGATCAATTTTCATCACTTTAGTTTTCTCTCTGTTTATAACCAAACCTACTCTACTACCAGTCTCATCAACAGCTCGAATGAAAGAGTTCATCTCATCAACATCATTTGCCAAAAGGGCTAAATCATCAGCATAATCTAAATCAGAAATTTTCGTATCTCCAGCCCATTTAAGGCCAAATCTTTCCCTTGAAGTGAATTTCGCATAACAAAATCAACTACCAAAGAGAAAAGGAGACAAAATGCACCCTTGTCGAACAACAGACGTAATGCTAAACCAATTGCTACAAGCCTTACCAACTCTCACACATGACTCAGTGTTATTATAGAGAGCTTTCATTATGTTAACTAACTTGTCTGGTATACCATATGATTTCACAATCAACCACAAATTATGATGATCAACAGAGTCGAAAGCCTTTTTGAAATCAACAAAGCTAGCAACCAAAGGTTTCTGAAACTCTAAACATTTCTCAAGAATCTGCCTAAGTGAAAATATCTGATCCACACATCCCCTACCACTTCTGAATCCACATTGCTCATCACGCAATTGACTGTCAACCAGATTCTTAATTCTATTAAGCACAATAATGGAAAGAACTTTACCTTTAACAGAGAGTAGGCTAATACCCCTATAGTTATCACAAGAACTGCGATCACCTTTTTTGAAAATAGGGATAACAATAGCTCTGGTAAAATCCTTAGGAACCATGCCTTTATCATAAAAGATATTCAGAATTTCAGTCATCCAAGTGGTAACCGAAACATTTCCAGCTCTAAGCATTTCTGTAGTAATTTCATCTATCCCTGGGGATTTATGAAGTTTAAGTTTAGAAACAGCCAAAATAGCTTCAGATTGTGTTATAGGGCCAACATTAAAGCCACCAATGCATCTATCATCATTGCAAACAATGGGAATAGAACTAACCGCATTGTTTAGAACATCACTGAAATGCTCAGCCCACCTAGCCATGACAGAATCCTCACCTTCTATAACCTTACCATGTTTATCCTTCAATCCCTGTATACCTGTCCATTTTCTACCGCACAAAATACTAACTATCTGGTACAGCTCTCTGCTGTTGTGCTGTCTAACTGCTTCCTCGGCTTTGTCAGCCAAACCATCAAGCCAAAGATTCTTATCAGCAGCTAACTGATCTTTTACACGTTTATTAAGTTCTCTGTAATGCTTTCTATTAGGACTAGTAGGGTATTGATTAAGGACATTCCTGCAGTTCTTTCTTTCCGAAATAAGCTCAAGTGCCTTATCACTCAGATAATTCTGTCTCTTCTGCTCCTTTTTTCCTAAAAGAGTACTGTTAGTATCCAAAAAAGCCTGTTTAAAATGATCCCATTCTTCCTCAACTTCAGTAGTAAGCAAACCATGACTGTCATAATGACTAAGTAACCTGTCATGGTAAGCTTTGGCTATAACTGGATCTTTCAGAGCTTCACTATTAAAAGTAAATTTTTTAACCCTAGCACAACACTTTTTAAGTTTAAGTTGCAACACACTTTTAACAAGGTAATGGTCAGATCCAATTTCAGCTCCCCTATATGCCCTGGTATTCCTAACAGAACTAGCCCATTTGCTGTTAATTAATATGTAATCAATCATATTCTTATGCAGCCCATCAGGTGAAACCCATGTATACTTATGTATGTCGCGGTGTTTGTAATAAGTGTTAGTTATTCTGAATCCATTGAGTTTACTTACCTGTAGGAGACGTTGCCCATTGCCATTGCAGCTACCAATACCAAAAGGGCCTATTACTCCTCCCCAAAGGTCAGAGTCAGTACCAACTTTGGCATTGAAGTCACCAAGAACAAATGTAATATATCCTTTCTTGGCAGAATTCAAAATATCCTGAAGTTGTTCATAAAACCAATCCTTCTCATCCTCATCGGCATCCTCAGTGGGGGCATAACAGCAGATAACATTCAAGTCTTTAACGCTTGTCTGAAATTTTGCTGTAAGAAACCTTTCATTAATGCACTCATATCCTAGAAGAGCATCGCTAGCGTGTCTGCTGAGAAGCAGACCCACGCCTTGGTGATGCTTATTGTCGTCCCTCCCTGAAAAGAGAAATTTAAGATTATTTTTAAGAATCTGACCTTTATCTGTCCATCTGGTCTCTTGCAAGCCGAGAATATCTAAATTATAACGGTGGAATTCTTGTGTGAGGACATCAAGAGAAAAAGCTCTGTGCAGAGTCCTCACATTCCAACTATCTATGGAGAGAAAATGGTTAGTGGGATGTTTAAAGAAACTATGTTTATTGAGAGAGGGAATGCCGACAATATCAAACAGCCCCCTAATCACAGACATGGGGCAAAGACCCGTTCCCCCACCACTAAAGGCTGAAGCCATCTACACTGGAAGACTTCCTCCAATGTAGAATTTGGCGATGCCAATAGAAGCAAAGAGTTCAGGTGCCTGTGATGACCTCTGCTCAGGATTATCCACCAGCTGATAAACATATCCTGTGAATCTATTCACTTGGGGCTGTCAACCCACAAACAAACAGAAAACACAGCGGAAGATTTTCCCTCCACAGAAGCCCAACAGTGCAGCAAAATCAGGATCCATAATCAAGCTCAGAGCCATATATCTGTCCAGTCCAGTGGGTTTATATGGTCAGCACTAGGACCCTGTGTGGTTGACCACTCCTCAGCAGGGTAGAAAAAAAAAGAAAAGTATCCATAGTTGTCCAGATCAGTAGGCCACACTAATCTGGCAGCCCTCCCCTTCCGTTCACTTCCACAAGAGAGTATCTCTTTTGAAAGGTACTAACTGTCTGCACCACGAGAAGGCGGGGTCGGACATTAGGTGCTAGGCCTGGTCGGTTCTATGCATCATCACAGGGGATTGGTGCATAGCTCTCCTTCCAGTGACTACCTAGCTACCATTTACAGACCAAGGTTATATAAATCATCAAAGGTTATATAATCATCAAAGGTTATATAAATATGACTTAAGTTCCTTTAACATTAGATAAGCATATGTGCTGTGGGCACTATGTTAGAGACCAATAGGTAGTCCCTGACATGACTATGGCACGTTACCTTATGGCATGTTACCTGTATTTAAGCAAGTGTGAAATGCCCCTGCCATTGTAGCTGAACTAGTAAAGCAATTTGCATTTAATCAGATTTTGTGTGCAAATATGGGAGATGCTGGCTGAATTTCTCATACTTTTTTTTCTTCCTGATAATTTTTTTTATTGTATGCTCTGTTTCTATGTAGGTGGCATCTAGGTTGTACAATATGGGTTGTTATGAAATTTCTCTTGGAGACACTATAGGAGTTGGAACACCAGGGACTATACATGCTATGTTAGAAGAAGTCTTGCAGCATTTACCAGCTAGTGCAGTAGCAATCCATTGTCATGATACTTATGGTCAGGCTTTGGCTAATATTCTTACAGCTCTTCAAGTGAGTTTAAATGTATATATTTGTATATTTTAATTGCCCCTCTTTGTTATTTAACCCTTACAATGCAAAGATTTTTTTTCTCTCTCTAGAAATACAACTAAGCTTCTAAGCCTTATTATGAAGCAGCTAATGAATGAAATAGTTCACATTACATATTAAGAGGATTTAATTCTCAACAAAAAATTAAAAAAAGGAGTAATTCGTAATAATTTTTGAAAACCAATTAATCAGGTTCTGACACTTAAGTGTTAAGTAGGTAAAATCTTAATCCTTTGTTCTTAATTGAATAACTGCTTAGAAGAACATTATAAGTCACTTTTAGATAAATCTCTTGGTCTGCAATTTTTTATTCATTTGCTGAGTAAAAACATGAGGATATTTTAACTAATGACAGTAATGATATCAGATGATACAAAGTTGTAATGCAGCTATTTGAAAATAAAAATCGCATTATGAGAAAATTACATTATATTAGCTGTTAAACTGCTTTCAGTGAGTCTTGTTTTGCTGTATATGACAGTGATTGATGATATGACTATTGGTATGGCAGATATGAAAGCAATGTTAGCATAATAGTGTTTAAGCATTTATATAGACTGCTGATTAAAAAAAGATGATTTGTGTTTGATTGGCATCTGGTAGGTAACAAAAGTTTTCTCAACGAAAGAGTATTTTCTTATCCAGGAATTCCAGAATTTATGTACTGTTTTAACCTCAATACACTGAATGAGCTGATACATTTTTCATGTGATTAGCACATTCATACCAAATGCAAACACTCCATTTTTTTTTATTGTTGAAAATGGATGTGTAAAACCTGTATGTCAAAATATATAAATGTTTTATAGCTTTTGTGCCACTGTAGCCAACAGAAATAGCTACAGTTAACAACCATAATACAAGAATAAAATGGTCACAAATGTCATCAGTATGTACAATAATCACAGAAAATATTATCAATAAAAATATCAGTATTCATGAATATATATTACATTACACAATTACTAATTAAAAAAAAAAACATTCATTAATTTTGCGAGGGATACTGCAAAGTCCCTTAGTGGTACTATCATTAGTTGGGTTCTTGCTTATGCAACAGGAGGTTCTACTCTGTTAGATATGTTATTTTTATTCAAATTCCAATCAATGAAATTCATCAATGCATAGAATTTCATAAGGAAAAGCATTATTGTCAATGATGGTACTAATGTCATCAGTGCTTAAGGGTTTCAGAAGGGAAAACATTTATTGTCAAAAAAAATTTAAGATTTAATCTTGAAAGACCCAGCTAATCAGCTTCATTGACTGTAACATTTTCTTTTCCTAATAGAACACCTGCAAAGCTTGCTTTTCAAAAATAGTTTTCTTTTGCTGTGTAATTTATCATTTACTGTGTGGTAAGTGTGAGATGCATGATATTTAATATATTAAGCTTTATTTCATTTGAATCTGAATTAAACTTCTGTAGCAGCCAAAAAGACCAAATAATGGTTTCTGAAGTTCAGGTTGTCAGAAAGTTTTCATCTCCTCTTATACCTTAGTCCATTAGCTCTAAAATGGGTATTGGGTTGATTAGCAGGAATATAATTTTGATATTTTCAAGAAGATTTCAAGCCAAGTCTATTTTTAAATTTCAAGCCAAGTCAATTAAAGATACTTAATTTAATGTCAATCAAATTGTCAATTTAGTCAATCAAGAAGATGTCAAGAAGTTTGTGGACTGATAAATTGTAATTATTTTCTGTATAGAAGATAAAGCTAGTTAAATTTTAGATATTACTAATACTTAATAATGTTAGTTATGCTAGTTTGTAGACTTTTGTATCTTCTGTGCTTTTTCATCTGGAATTGAAATTTTAGTACAATGTATAAACAATATATATTAAGGAAGATATCCTTAATTACTTAATTTAATTACTAAATTAAAGATACTTAATTTAATGTCAATCAGTTTTAGAGGAAAAATTGTCTTGAGCCAGATGGTATATGAATCCATGACCTCCTGATAACATGTCAGGTGCTCTGGATCACTGAGCTACTGGCTGCTGATCAAGATCTCCTCTAATTGATGCTATGAACTTTCTACCAACAGTACACAATTCTCTGTGTCTCATGAAGGCATTGTCCCAGCTGCTCTCAGCCTCAAGAAACAATGACAAGCATGTCATGAAGATGGCAAAGTATATTCTGAGTATACAATTGTTTAGATTGAAGAGATTTTTTTCTGACGTATTATTTATTCATATATTAAGGAAGATGTTGAATTTAACATCGATCAATTTTAGAGGAAAAAATTGTCTTGAGCTGGTGGGATACAAATTATTCAGAGTGATGTCTTCCTTAATATATGAATAAATACGTCGAAAAAAAATCCCTTCAATCTAAACAATTGTATGCTCAGAATATACCTGCCATCTTCATGGCATGCTTGTCATTGTTTCTTGAGGCTGAGAGCAGCTGGGACAATACTTTCATGAGATACGGAGAATTATGTACTCTTGGTAGAAAGTTCATAGCATCAATTAGAGGAGATCTTTATTGGTGACCAGTAGCTTAGTGGTCCAGAGCACCTGACATATTATCAGGAAGTCATGGATTAATATCCCACCTGGCTCAAGACAAATTTCCCTCTAAAATTGATCGACATTAAATTCAGAGTGATATCTTCCTTAATATATGAATAAATACATAAAAAAAACTCTTCAATCTGAACAATATATATAAATATGTAAAGTTTTTTTAACTCTAATGTGCTAATTTATTCCTCTAAGATTTATAAAGCTGCTCCAGCTTTAATTTGAGCAAAAATAATTTCGTTTTAGATGGGAATATCTGTGGTTGATTCATCTGTAGCAGGTTTGGGAGGGTGTCCTTATGCAAAGGGAGCAAGTGGCAATGTAGCTACTGAAGATGTAATTTATATGTTGCATGGAATGGGCATTAAGACTGTAAGTACAAAATTTATTTAAACTTGTTGAGTTATAAATTACACTGAGATGCCAGTTTATTAGGTACACCACCCTTTATCACATAAATGGCTCATTACAATATGTAATATGTCATGTGACCATGGTGTGCGGTATAAATCAGGCTGAGCAGCTCTTCGAGCATCAGTTAAGAGTTGTATTGTGCGTCAGAATGGGCAAAATGAGCAACCCGAGCGACTTTGAATGTAGCATGATAATTGGTGCTAGGTGTGCTGTTTCTGGCATCTCCAAAACAGCTATCCTCCTGAGTTTGTCATGCACAAACATTTAAATTATTTACCAAGAATGATGTGAAAAGCAAAAAACTGCCAGTGACTGATAATCCTTTGGACAAAAACAGCTTATCAGAGTGGTCAAAGTATCCTTCTAATACCCTGATCCCTCTGATGATTCAGAGTGGATCAGAGGGATCAAAGGAGACTGGTAAGAATCATGCAAGTGAACAGATGGGCCACAACCAGGGAAATCACAGCAAAATTAAAGATTGGTGTTCAGAAGGTCATCTCTGAATGCACCATGTATCTGACCTTGTTGCAAATGGGCTACAACAGCCACTGATCATGTTGAATGCTGATGCCAGCAAAGAACAAGGAAGCTCGTCTCTAGTGGACACAGAAGCATTGACAATGGACCATTGAGGACTGGAAAAGGTAGCCTGGTTGGACGAATCAAGGTTCCTTTTACATCATGTTGATGGAAAGATCAGAATTTGGCACAAGCAACATAAAGCCATGGAGCTATCTTGTCTGGTCTCAACAGTACAGGCCAGTGATAGCAGTGTGATGGTGTGGGGAATGTTTTCCTGGCACACATTAGGCCCCCTGATACCCATTGAAGGACATCTGAATGTCATGGTGTATTTGAACATCATTGCTGACCAAGTTCAGTTTATCGTTCCTTGGAGGACACGTTCAGCATGATAATGCACCTGCTCAGAAGGCACATATCATCACTGAATGGTTCCAGGAACATGTCGACGAGTTTTCCTTGTTTAATTGGCCTGCACAGTCCTCATATCTAAATCCTATTAAGCATCTTTGGGATGAGTTCATAAGGGCTGTTCATAGTGAAATTGTGCCACCGTCCAATTTGCAGCAACTGTGCAACACAATCATTTCTACATGATACAACATTCCTGTACAATGCATCCAGCATCTTGTAAGTTACATGCCCCAATGGATTTGGGCTGTTCTGAAGGACCAAAGGAGGTGCATTATGCTACTAGGTAGGTGTAACTAATAAATTGGCATCTCAGTGTACATATTGTTAGAATTTTACTTCTGTAAATGGTAGCTAAGTATATACTGATGTAGAGAGAGAGAGCTCTTAACATTACCTTTGATGATGCACCATAGTGGCTAGGCATAGTATGTAAGGTCCAACTGCACATTCTCACAGTGTAGGATTTTAGTACTTTTCAAAGAAGATATTATCTCCTGAAAGGACCTCTCCTAAACAGAAGGGTATGAATGCCATGGTGATAAGTTTGACCTATTGAACTAAATTTCTACAGCCTTTTTTATTTCATTCTGCTGAGGAGTAGTCAACTTGCAAAATCTCTGTACTGATCATTTAAACCATTCAGACTCTTTAATGGCTTTAGGTATCATTACATCTTGGACTTGCTGCATTGTTGCACTTCTGTTGAGAGTGACCCTTCTATTGTATTTTCCATATGTGTATTGCCAGTCCCAGAAACAAATATACAGGCTACCTTGTATCACTGGTGGCTTATCTGATTGGTGGCCATTGCATATATCTAAATTCTTCTGGGAGGATTATTGACCCTAAGTTAGAATTATGGTGTCTCCGACCAGCTTTGCTGATGCTCAAAAGGGTCTACTTAGGTGTCTTACCACCGATGGGCTTGGAAAGGCCGCCGTCCGTCGGATGGGACGTTAAGCCGTGGCCCCGTGTGCGGGAGAGCCATACCCTGTGCACGTTAAAGAACACGCTGGATGGCCTTGACGGGAGGCTACCATCTGTCTCCCAACAGCTGTTCCAGTGGGTCCCCTCCCCCAACCTTCTCTGAGCCTTCGGGGTCCATGTGACCTGGCCATTTAGCCCATGGTGTGCAAAAAAGTGCCGCTCAGAGGTAAAACAACCCAACCCTAGGTGTCTTACATTCCTACCAGAATGGTTGCTTAAAGCAGAAGGCAGAAAAGGCAGAGAATATGTTTATGACAAATATGCTTCATATTGTTGGGGCTATATTTCTCACAATTACTCTAATGTTTTTTACAACCCTACTAACCATTGTTTTCCCTCAGATACATCAAATGTGTGGCTCTAAATAATGATTACTCTCTTGATATATTCATATAATAATTTCAGTGGTATATTTAGACGTTATGGACTTGCAAAAGTCCAGACTATAAAAAATAAACTTAAATTTCTCTTTTGAGGTCCATATGATAGCAAGCAAAAACAAAGTATAAGATTATTGCTTAAAAGGGAGGCCAGTAGATCTCTTTCATGATATAATTAGTTAAAAAGCCTGTTGAAACCAGTCAAATGTAGCATTGTTCAGTTTAATATATTAAGTACACACACATTGTCTTCTCTTAATTACAAAATGGACTTAAGTAAAATCGATTTTTTAAAGATTTTTTGAGGCTTTGCAAGTTGGTTCAACTAGGACCCTGCAAACTATATAGCCATTCCTAGATATAATATACACCACAGGAAATAAAAATGCAACACTTGCAAGAAATTATGCAAATGTGACAAATTTAAGGAGGAGGTAGTATATAGAAATGTATGGAAATGATTAGGTTTGCAGGATGATCGAAATGATTGGACAGGTGCAAGCTGAAGTCTCAGGTGTGGAGCAGTCAAACACATATGAAGACAACCAAAGCTCCCTGGTTGACAAAAAGGTTGTGGAAATTGTTCTAAACTGCTAAAGCTGCCCTTATTCAGACATCGACAGCCCTTCCAACAGTTAACAGACTTTGAGTGTAGAAGAATCATCGACCTTAGAGAAACTGGTGTATCATACAGAGATTGGCCGCAATTCCAGCACCTTCGTACACATATGGTGTCAGGACCACGGAGTGACAGGACCTCTATTTGCGAGACATGACATTGCATGACAGATTTGTGACTGCAGTGCAACTGCAAAGGGACTGGCAACAGGTAACACATCAGATACCTACCAGGTGGATGGTAAACAACAGGCTTTTACAGTTTTCATTGCAAGCCTATCGTCTGACACTGCATTTGCCTCTCACATCTATCTGCCCATATGCAAGCACGTCTTCAGTGGTGTCGCCTCAGACAGAACAGGAATGAACAAGAGTGTAGTATTTTGGTGATGAATCTTGTTTTTGTTTTGGTCAGCACGACAGTAAACAACATGTTTGCTGTCATCCAGGGGAAAGGAATGCCATCCAGCACATGCGACGTCGTCACACAGTTCCAACACCTGATGTCTTGGTATGGGGTGCCATTGGTTGGACATCTCGGTCAGAACTCAACTGCCCAATGATATGCTACCAACATTTTGCAGCCAGTGCCTGTCCCATTTGTTCAGCAGCACAGAACCTTTTACCAGGAAGATAACGCCTGTCCCCAAACAGCCTGCATTAGTCTGCAGTATCTACAGGAGCAAAAAGTTCAGGTACTACCATGGCCAATATGCTCTCTGGATCTTTCACCTATTGAACATGTCTGGGACATGATGGGCCGACAGCTACAACAACACCCAAGAGGTGTACCAATCACTGTCACTGAAATGGAACAACGGCTTTGCTCTATTTGATGTTCTATCCCTCAGTAGGACATTATAGAGCTGTACGATATCCTTCCCCGCCTTGCTCATGAATGCATTGCTGTGCGGGGCAGTACAACATCGTACTAATTATACCATTTTACTGGGTAGGTAAAGTGGTAATTTTCCGTATTTTTTTTTGATAGTGCAATCAATTGCACATCTCGGTGTATGCTGACAGCTGCCTGCGTTTCAATAAAATGACATTAATCCTTCCAGGTGTTGCAATTATTTCCTGTAATGTGTGTTATATATATTACTGTATACTCTCCACTACAGCCCTGCTAATTTTATAGCTTTTATGCCATAAAACTACAAACAAATAAGCTAATTTTGGAGCTTGTAATGTTAACACTAACAGACCCTTGTTATGTGACATATAATTTGCATTTCCAGAATGCATCATTTGTCACCTGACTATTATATATATTTTAAACTTTATAGTGGAGAAAAGCAGGCCAGTTGTGTGATCCAGGTGGATCTAAATTGAAAACTCTTTATGTTATATAGTAAGTCTTTGTAGTTTGTTGCCCCATTTTTCATTGTTTTTTAATTCATTGCTGGTGTAGCTCTGTCTTTTTAACATGTACATATTTATATAATTTACCAGAATTGATTAATAAAAATTTCAAATTTTCAATCTATGCTGATGATTTCACTCTTTGGTCTGAAGCAACAACTCTTCCAAAAGTTGAAAAGAACTTATAAACTGCAATTATAAAGCAATTATATTGCAATAAATGGCATTTAAAAATTAGTATGGAAAAATCTTTATTTATTCCATTTGTCATACCTAAAGTAGTAAACAGTAAACAACGTTATTCCTTGATACAAGAGACATGATGTAGTTCATTCTTTAGCATAATTATCTCTATAACTTGTGATTTGTAAGATTGAGCACTTGGTATGTCAGGATTCAGTTCCTCATGTGTCTGTGTCCTACTATTGGTACAAAAAGAGATAATGATGGATGTGGAAAAGTCTTCATCTGATAGTAATTTAAATTGTAAAACTCTCTGCAGGATACCACACCCTGTACAAGTCAAAAGACAAGATATATTTTTTTGTTAGTAGATTCCCCTCTACTTCAAAACAAATATCCATTGGGAGTGGCAGCTATATTTCCAGGGGAAAGGCTCAACATGCCTATTGCATGTATTTACAGAGAGAGGCACCCATATCAATAGGTATTTTAAATGTTGTTGCTAGTTTCTGAGGGCCGTCCTGTGGCCAAGTGATTAGCGCACTTGACTACTGATCAAAAGGATCTGGGTTCGAGCCCTGGGTAAGGCATAGATGTTTTGTATTGTCTTTCTGCTGAGGTCCCGCCATTTTCATAGACCTTCTACTATGATGTATTAAACTGACAGGCTCCTGTCAGACCTGTGGCAAGCAACTGCTTGAGGAGGTATTTTTTTTTTTAAGTACCTGAGATAAAAAAAAAAGATGACCCATTTTTCATATCATTTCAAGCAATGTTCATTTGATCCTATCTCTAATTGGTTCTAAGCCTTGGCCCTTGTGACTGGTCACCTAACTCAGATACAGAAAAAAATAAGACCATTGGGTATAAAACTATTGTATTGCATCTTGGTATAAGTTGCAGTTGATAAAATGTGTTCATATTGAATAATTATTGTAAAAATGTTGCATTATGTATTTACTGTATTCATATTAAAGTTTATTCTGATACATTTAGCAATAAACCGATTTAATTGTTAGATAATGATTATAGAAATATTTAACAATGAATTAATGTAATTATTCTTTCTATGCATTTATATAGTATTTGCCATTATTAAAATTTATATTTAATTTCTTATAGGGAGTTGATACAAAAAAGCTCTTGGAGACAGGTGATTTCATATGTTCAGTTTTGCAGCGACCAACATCTTCTAAAGTTGCACGAGCACTAAGCAAGATGTAGTTTTATCTTTTTCCATTAATTAAAAGATAGTATGAATTAGGTCTCATATTTAATTAGGTGTTTATGCAATCTTTTGACACAAATGTGTTTAAAACTTGTTTGTTTGAAGCATTTTGAACAAGTATTATACTACATTCTAAATGTTATGCATTTCAAATAGTATAAAGTTATTGGGTATTTTGTAAACTGATAAAAGAGCAACTAATGCTCAATAAAGCAATATAATGTTGTGCAATGTTTACATTCACAAACTATCCAAGTTTTTTTTATCTCGTATAAAAACAAGTATATGATCAGGGAAACAAATCTAAAAATAATTGTTGCCTTGCATATAGTTTTTGAATAGCTTAAAAGATTTAAACAATTACCTGAGATGTACTTCAATATTTTCGTGCAAAGACCATGTGATTAATGTGTGTAAATGTGCTAGTTTACTGTGATAACTCTAGGTAGCAGCTAAGTTAATGCATTTTAAGATGAGAATGTATGAAATATTTATTGAATATAAGTAATTGGGAAATTAAAATAGAATAAATGCAAATTTGTATCACAAAAACACAGCAAGTTGTGTAATCATAATGTACTGATTCAGCCAGTATTATTTTTTCAACAAACATGAGTCAATAAAACTGAAAAAAATATGTAAACTGGTCATCAGCACATAAAAATTTTTTTTATACATAATGTTGGAATTGCTCTACAATTGGGATGCATTTTAAAAAAGGCACAAGTGGGAGCTAAGTGACTAAATTACCACTTTAGAGAAACTTTTAATTAATTGAAGCTGAACTAATAGATTTTAATAGTTATTCTCATAGGTTGCTTGAAATCTATCATGCCAATTGGGATGTTTGCAAAATGTGCTCAAATGTTTATCACAATGAGATATTACTCAAAATCAGAGTTGATACTTATGGATCAAAATTTAAAATGGAGAAAATATGAGAATTTTCTATAAATATCAGTTTAGATTTTTTAAAAAAATTCCAATTTTATCAGTTGAAGTTTGCAAAGCATATGTGTATTCTTGCATAGCTTGGCAACTCTTTTTGTTTCTTTGTGCATAAAGAATTTGTTGTTAAAAGCACAATGCTTGCAGTGATGTCAATGGTGAATTATCATTTGTAAATGAAAAATTTACATTTGTTGAAAGAATGAAATCGATACATTTTGCACAATATTTCATTTGATACCTCAATACTTTATGTTGAACATAATCACTAATCTATTTAAAGTATTTTATTTCTTAGTATAATGTTTTAACATAATCACTACTCTGTTTAAAATATTAATTGAAGAGATTTTATATTCTTAAATAGATAGTCGCTTCTGGTAGCTAATTATTAGAGTCCTGTGTTGATGTGGATATCTGCGGTTTTATCTGGGGATCAGTTCATTGAGATAAAGCCACAAGTTAAAAACATCCCACGTGAAAGAAGCAATCTTTTTTTTGCTGGCAAAGCAGAATGTAAAATAAAAAAAAATTACTAGGGTTACATAGAAAATAGTAATTAAATATCAATCGAATGTATCAGTAATAATATATCAGTCTATAGTTGGGAAGATCACTAAGTTTTAGAAGAGAGTTATTAGGTAATAAAAAGGAGTGTCTTCCCATTATTGCTGATAACAAAAAAAAAATGCTAGAATGATGTATATGAAAATGCTAGAAAGATCTATTTATGCTAGAAATTTGATTTTGGTGGTGGAATGTGAAGGTCACGAAATTAAAAGCAAAAAAAATTCTGCGATTTAAAAAAGCAAAATTAATTCAGAAAAATTTCCAAAATTGGAATTAAGCAAATTTTTGTCTAAATTTAGTACAGCATATTTTTAAGAACAAAAAGTTTTTATTTTTCACATATTTTTTCAGTTATTAATTGGTCATTAATAAACTATTAGACTGATATCTTTTACTCCCAAACATACTTTGGACTTCAAGCATTTGCAAAATTTCAATGGTTAAGTAAGCAATATATGCGGATGCTGATAAAGTTTTGTGGATGAGACCTTGCGGATGTGGTGCAGATAGGACTTTTGCTATCTGCATAGGGCTGCAGTAATTATGTTTAGTTCAGTTGATACATTACGATCTGTGAATGTCACTGGAGTTCATAAGCTACACTGATTTCCATAAGTTAAGGAAAATCCCTATGTTAAGTCAATAGGAAGCTAACATCAAAGCTCTATAACTTCTAAAGTAAGTTTTCTTGTTTTGAAAAATGTCATTGCAGATAAATATCTCAATCAAATAAATCAATATCTCGATTTTCAACAGTCTGCGTTCAGTATTTAATGAGTTATGGAAGTTTGAATATTTAACAACAGCAATGCCAGTTTTAAGAAACACAAAACTGAAGAATAATGAAAGAATTCTTTACACAAAGTTCTAAAATGCAAACTTATTTTAGTAAAAACTTTTATACCATACTTATTACTAAGTTTTAATTAACTTTGGAAGACAATTTTTGTAGCTGGCATTATTATCGTTAAATATTCAAACTTCCATAACTAATTAAATACTGAACGAATATTGTTGAAAATCGAGATATTGATTTATTGAATTGAGATCTTTATCTACAATCACATTTTTCAAAAGAAACAAGCTTATTTTAGAAGTTAGAGCTTTGATGTTAGCTTCCCATTGACTTAACATACGGATTTTCCTTAATATATGGAAACCAGTGTATAAGGCTTGATGGTATATGAACAATTTGTGTGAAAAATGTGTCATCTTCATAACATTTATTATAAATACATTTAGCACATTTAGTAAATATTGTCCATATTCGAAATCCCTAGAATAATATTATTTGGACATAATAATTATATGTACTGTATTTAAAAGATGTTTGTGGAATAGCAGTTTTAATATTATTTTTATATAATAGATATATAAGACTATAATCTTATATAAGATTCAAGAATAGGATCTTGCCAAAAGTGGTAGTTAACAGTCTCAACAAAATATGAATTATAACGAGTACTAAATGTCTCTGTATTTCTGAAAAGCACACTTTTTTGATATATCTTGTGGGAAGGTTGCAATGCTTTCTGCATCATCAATAAAAGTCTTCATCAGCAGTAGATCAAGTCCAATATGCCATTGAACTCTGTCTGTGTAATCATCCAACTAAGTAAATTTTTTGGTGTGTTTGTACTCTCTTGCCTATCCAAAATCTGTTATTTTGTACTCCTAGCTAAAACACAGTTGCATGTCTTTCAAAATACAATTGTGTCGCTAGTGCAATTTAAACTCTAGATTACAGTTGTCAGAATTGGGAAAAATAAATATTTACATGCTAGTATTTTCACATTCTGTGTCATATCATTGAATATCGTTCTTGAAAAATTTTGGTTTCAACCTAATAGAAAATTTACTTTAATAGAATAAATTTTGGATTTTACTGCTCCTAGGCATACAGCTCTATTGATTTTCTGTAGTTTCAAAAGAAAATCTAATTATATGTAGATAAGAGTAATATAGTGGAACAGTAGGTAAACTAATTTCACTACATCATTGATAGATGAAATTACTTGACAAAATATTAAGTTCGGTTATTACAGTATATCTTTTTTGAAGCACTAATAAAAGTTACAGTTGACTGTAGAGAGCTGCAGCAAGATATAATTTTGGATATGGCCACCTAGAAAGTTTTTTATTCAAATTGGAGCCCATAATTTTACAAGAAGTATTTACATTTTGTTTTAATTGAGCACAAAATTAGATTGTATGTTTCATAATATCTATAAATGTGAACAAATAAAAAGTAGAAGAATAGTTTTGATATTCTAAGTATCTTAGGGGAGGAGAATTGAGTCCTTTGATTCCCGAGTTAAATATTTATTCAGCTATATGATATATTTTGTATCATGCTTAGAAATCATGATAGTTTTACTGTACTTCCCAATAAAAATGGTGATGTTTTTATGTCGTGGCACAATATTTAGTTGTTTTTTTTTATCTCGTTTCAATTTCGCTTTGTCAACTGTCCATCTGTCTGTAGACATCAAACATTTTTGTTTACAGAGATGAATTAAAAATTCTTTTTGTGTTGGATAGTTATTGATGAAATATTACAATATGCACTTTCTGAATCTCTTTCAAGCTATAATTACGCTCTCTAGCAAAAGTTGAAAATTCCAAAATTTCAAATGAATATTGCAAACGATTTACTTATGCTAGAAATTTGATTTAGCTGGTGCAATGTGAAGGTCACGAAATTTCCACTGTCAACAATGAGTTGGCACTTTTAGATTCAGGGTGTGGGGTGGGAAAATATCTTTTTTTGTTTTAGTAGATAGTTGTTTGTTTTTAGAGATAAATGAAAAATTCTTTTTTCAGGTTAGATAGGAATTGAAGAAATATGATTTGCACTTTCAGAATCTTTCAAACATAATTGCTCCCTCTCTCCCTCTAACGGTGAAAAAAGTTGAAAATTTCAAACGAATATTGCAATGATATATTGATGATAGAAATTTTAAGTTTTGGTGATGGAATGTGAATGTCATGAAGTTTCCATTGGAAACAATAATGTCAGTCATAAAAATTGACTTCAGAAGTTAATTGAAACTTAGTAATAAGTATTGTATCAAAGTGTTTAATAAAATAAGTTTGTATTTTAGAATTTTGTGTAAAGAATTCTTTTACTATTCTTCAGTTTTGTATAAGTTTCTTTAGACTGGCATTGCTGTTGTTAAATATTCAAACTTCCATAACTCATTAAACACTGAACGAATATTGTTGAAAATCGAGATATTGATTTATTTGATTGAGATCTTTATTTGTAATCACATTTTTCAAAACAAAAAATCTTATTTTAGAAGTTATAGAGCTTTGACGTTAGCTTCCCATTGATTTAACTTAGGGATTTTCCTTAATTTATGAAAACCAGTGTATATATCTTTACAGATCACTAAATGTGGAAACAGCAGAGCTGTTAACGAGTTTTACAAATATTGTGTATATAATACAAATTTGAAATTTTAGTGGTAGCTTTTAAGAGATATCCCACAGACAGCAATAATCTACCCGTTTTTCTGTGAGAAGTGTGGAAAATGCAACTTTTTAAATTTAAGAATTAAAAGACGAATACTTTTATGATGTATAGTTATTAATAATATACTATGAATAGTTTTATGTTGTATAATTACTAATAATATACTATTTGCATTTATTCCATCATCTGCTGGCTCAAAATGAAACTTTTAAGGGATAAAAGAGTAGGTAAAGGAAAAACTTCATTCTCTTTGAAAATGAGATTCTCATATGCGCCAGAGGCGATATGCGTTCTCCTAGTTTTTATTTAGTAACAAGCATTTGCTTGTTTCAGGAGTATTCTATTTATAGACATTATTAATTGTGAGTATAACTTTATACTCAGTTAAAATCAAATGCAACTACTGCTTGTACAATTATGGAATCTAATATGAATTAAAACTTCGTTAGTAATCATCTCTTAGTTATATCTTGCTGCATTTTTCTACATATCAATTGCGGATTTTATCAGTGCTTCAATGAGATATATGGTAACAACTGAATTTTATATTTTGTCAAGCATTTTTCTCTACCAGTGATATAATGAAATTAGTCAACTTACAGTCAGCTACACTGTCATTTTCATCTTTGATTATAATGTGGAACAATGGTTCTCAAATAGTTGTGTATCATGAGCTCTTTTGAGTTAATGTTTTCATCTCTATTCTTGAGGATTTGTGTGTCTAAATTGCATATTTAAATAAGGCAAATATTCATAATTTTCTAAGATGTAGACATTTTTTGCAGTCTTAATATTCTGTATGCTCTGTGAGACAGTGGGAAAAAGTATTGTTAATGTATATTCAGATTAAGTTTTATGTACCATGAAAGTGTTCATCCCATTTTCATATTGTTTTTGACTTTTTCTAAGAAACTACTCTTACTCAGTGACAAAAAAACATTGAAACTGGCTTTCAGAAAAATGGTTTAGTACTGTAATATTAGCCCTATCTGGGTAGTATCTGGATATGTCAACAACCCAGTTTGTAATCTCCAAGCAATGTATGAATATATTTGAAAGTTAATGAACATTAAAACATGTTGAAAAATATTATACAGTGGACTCCCACATAATGAAGCCATCAAATAATGAATATTTGCTTAACGAATTGCCTCCTGTATACTTTCATTGACTCACTTAAAAAAATTTTCATCACAACGAATTACTTACGAAGTCACATGGTCACCAGTTTTTGCCAATCTTAACACTTCTAAGTAGACTCAAAAGCCCTCAGTGCCTATTTATGAGCGTTTGGAGCACAATTGCCTTTGTTTACATTGTTTGCTATATTTTTGGTTGTGGATAGAGCTCTCTTGATGACTTCGTACTTTTATTAAAAAAATTTTTTTTTTAAAGTGAGTTAATAGTCATTACAATGGTCTCTGAAGATTATTCACTAAAGGATAAGAAGAGTAGAAAAAACATAACTCTTGAGAAAAAGCAATATACCATTGAGAAGTCTAAAAAAAGAGTCAAAACAAGTGTGTTTGCTAGTTTGTATAGCTTTTCTTAACCATTTCCACCATTCTGCTAAATAAGGACACAATGAAAGATACCAAATTGAGTGATACTGTTGCTGTAATGTTTTTATGTTATATTCATAGTAAAAGAATTAGTGTTTATATTAATTTTAATCTTTATCATGTTCTTATAGCATCCACATAATTTTTTTATCAATAATAAAAAATGTAAAAATAAATACTCAAGCAGCTACTTGCCTCAGAGGTCTGAGAGGAGCCTGTCAGTTTATATGCCATAATCGAAAGTCTGTGAGAATAATTTCTATATTGCTGTGTGAATAGTCTCTGAGAATAGTGGGACCTCAACAGAAAGACAACACAAACATCCATGCTTTACTCGGGGCTTGAACCCAAGTCGTTTAGATCAGTAGCCAAGCACGCTAACCACTTGGCCACAGGACTTTGTGTTTAAACTTTATAAGCCATGTTTTTAAGGTCAAAAATTTTAACTTGCAATGGTCTCGGAACTAATTATGCCTTTAATGTGTATTTCCCATGTTCACACAATGAAAGTTTTTGTAGAATGAATTAAATTTGTTATTCTGGGGACCATTGTATTCAAAAGCAGTTTGTATTCAATATTAATTCATCAATTGAAAAAATTTGCTGAAAAAAATTTTGTTTTGTCCTAAGTGGAATTTGAACCCAGGTGTCATAACTGTTAGACCATCAGAGACTAACCATTTTCTTCAGAAATGTAACATACCAGCATTCCCACATATTTATTGATTTGCCACTGGTGCCATCTATGTCGGGAAATGGGCAACCAAGCTGCGTCATGTGGAAGTAATATTGGTCACTCATGCTCACAGTGTTATATAAATAATTCAGTAATAAAGTATCACAGGAAATGTCATGCTAACAAGAAACACTTCGAATTTATAACACTACAACTCATTTATCGATGTCTGCTACTTACACTTATCTCTGCCATGTTATTCAGTTTTCCTACTTTTTCACTTTTCAACAGTCCATTGACCTCTGGGTACTTTATTGAAAAGCCTCCAAGTTGCAGTGCACAATTGAAGAATTGATTCAGTAGGGAAATTAATGCAAAAATTAGTGTTTTCCAGAAGTGATTCTGAATGTATTATGTCTTTGGGTCAAGAAAGAAATCCAAATGTTCGATATATCCTGTGGGGTTATGAAGGTTATTCCCAGGGGATTCTGGCACCCTGATTAATAGCTTGGTGCTCTACCACTTAGAAACGTTTAAGTAACAATTGTTATCTGCAGTTATTGAAAAATTTTGTAAAATTCACAGTACACAAATTATACTGTAATATATCACTTTTTAAAGCTTAAAAAATTATTCTCATTTTTAATCACTATTTTGATGAGGTTAGAAGAAGGAGTGATCAACCTCCTTTGAGCAACATATTGTGCAGAGGGAGACTGCGTTGGTTTGGCCATGTTGCCTGTATGTGTAGCTGCAGATTAGCAAACAGGATTATATACAATGTACCTAAGGGTTTCAGAAAAAGGGGAGACCTAGAAAGCGATGGTCAGACAATGTCAAACAGGACCTTGCTAGAATTGGCCTAGAGTGGCCAAATGCAGCAACATTAGCTCAGAACAGACACGTCTGGGGAGGAAAATTAGTCTGGTTGAACATCCGTAGCTCATGGCTCTGTGCGTACGTGCGTGCATGCATGCATGTACAGAGATATATGATATATATATAGATCTAGATGTATGTATGTATTCATTCATTCATTCAAATGCAAGATGGGGATGTTTTCACATTGTATATTGTTTTTTAGGTTCAGTAAGAAAAATTTGCTTGTTTCAAGAAGTATTTTATTGACTGACATGATTATCAGTGGCTTCCAATGGAATGTAAAGTAAAATGCGATTTTTTTTATGAAGGTAAAGGAGTATATAAAATGATAAATGCAATAGCATTTAAAATTTTTAGGGTGAAAGCACTTTTTAAAAATTTAATAACTCTCTAAGTAACAGATTAATAGTGCAGAGTGACAATGTGATAAGAAATAATCTGTATCTTTTTATAACAAATTACACCTATCCAAGTAACTATGCATTTTTTGCATTAACTGTTAATTAGATTTGTATGGCTTAAAAATAACATAAAGTATAAAAACATATTCTCGAAGACGGGCATTCAAACTTTTACACTGGTAGCCATTGTTCAATAGTGGAAGCAGCACGAGAGCCAGAAAATTAATGTATTATTATAGATTAAACAATATACAAATAGTAGTGCAATATAATTTTTTGATAAATATATTTTTTATGATAATTTTTAGATTAAAAATTATCATAAACTATGAGCCAGCCACTTGTGTCTTTAACATGCTGATTGAATTCGTAGTTTTTATGTACGATAAGTATAAACTACTTTAAATTGAATACCAGTTCCCAAACACATAAAAATATTAAAGCCTCTGTACATTCATTTGGAGGTTGGAATTAAGCATTTTCACGAAATTAAGCTTATGTGTACACCAAAGTCCAAATGCAAGAAGTAACCATTGAAAGTGTTGGTGTTCATATTAATGCTTTTTGTGTACTATATATCAATACGTTTCAACCAGTGTATCATAACCTCGAGCTTTAGTGTATTGTGAAAATCGTTGTGTGAATTTACTTCTGTTTATATATGACATTTTTATAGATAAATGAGGTTGCTGAACATAGTTATTTAATGTTAATCTCTTTTGTTATGTATAAATTTGTTAAAGCAGGCGGCATTCCACTCTATTCTCCCAATCTGGTAGTTTAATTTGGCGAGTTATACAGGGTTGGGTTGGGTTGTTTTACCTCTGAGCGGCACTTTTTTGCACACCATGGGCTAAATGGCCAGGTCACATGGACCCCGAAGGCTCAGAGAAGGTTGGGGGACGGGACCCACTGGAACAGCTGTTGGGAGACAGATAGTAGTCTCCCGTCAAGGCCATCCAGCGTGTTCTTTAACGTGCAAGGGTATGGCTCTCCCGCACACGGGGCCACGGCTTAACGTCCCATCCGACGGACGACGGCCTTTCCAAGCCCATCGGTGTCCCCTACTGACCGTGGGCAGGGTGGGGAATTTTGCGGAGATAAATCTCAACGCTGACCCAGCTGGGACTCGAACCTGGGAACTACAGATTACGAGCCTGGCGCGCTACCGACTGAGCCACTCCCGCCCCCGCGAGTTATACAGGACATCTGAAAAAGGAAAATAGAACTTTACACCATTTAACGATGAGAAACATAGCTCGAGACCTCAGGTTATTAAGGAACATTTAATTTTTTTTTTAAACTGCCAATCAACAGTAAATTTCTGTGTTCATAACATTTGTTCCATAGACAACATCTAGTTGAATTCAGTAGTAGAGAGCATAGGAAATGTCCTGTAACCATGGAACACATGAAAAGTTAGTTGAAAAAATTGAGTTTAGCTGCGACTGGGGATATTGAACAGATCAGGTGTTCTGACTGCTGAGCTATCGCAAACGTAATCAGCTCTTCCAATTAATGTGTATTTCATGTCAAGAATATGAAATGTAGGTAAATGTGGAGATCGTTATGGGCTTTACAAGCTATTTCCTTCCTTCCTGTAAAGGAGAAATTTATAAATGATTATATCTCCCTAGCCTAGAAGCTGTTGTAGCCAGTTTGAATATACACTGGTTTCCATCAATTAATGAAAATCCCTATGTTAAGTCAATGGAAAGCTAACATCAAGCTCTGTAACTTCTAAAGTATTTTCTTGTTTTGAAAACTGTAATTGCAGAAATTGGTATATTTGATTGAGATCTTTATCAGCTATAACAGTTCCAAAAAAAAACATTCCATAAATTATTACAACAAGCAAACTTTTTTTTAGAAGTTACAGAGCTTCGACGTTAGCTTCCCATTTACATAACATGGGGTTGTAACTTTTGTCCGCTAGTGTATAGATCAAATGAAAGTTTATGATGTGGAGAGTGAGCTGTGTCTAATTTTATATGTCTAGTTTTATTTTTAGTGATTTTTTGAAGGGCTTGAAACATATTACCATGAATGCCTATTTGTTGTAGTTTGAAGAGAAAGCCATCTTGCCAGACTGCATCAAATGTCCTCTTTATATCAAAAAGGTGACAGCAATAGGCCTATCATACTGTAGTGCTTTTTCAAGATCTAGTATAAGATCTATGAGGTTGTCATGTGTGATGTACACATGACAACCTCATGATCTGAATTCTGTTGAGTGCTCACTTAAAATGTTTGTCTCAATGTACCTGTTGAGTCTAGATTTCATCAACTTTTCGAATGTTCAGAAGGCATGAACTCTGTGTGATGATTTCTCTGGTGGAGATTTTATTTGATTTTCTAATGGGTATAGTGTGCGCCAAGTTCCAATCCTTGGGAAATGGTTTCCCCTCTCAAAATTGGTTGAATCCGTTTAGAAACTTTTTTTTGACGATGTTTGGTAGGTTTTTAATTGCTTTATAGGCATTTCCACTAGGACCTGGAGAAGTTTTTTTCAGGCTAAAGCATATTTCACTTCTGAGAATGTAAACGTTGCATTGAGTTCATATTGTTCTGATATTGTTTCCATTTCATGAGTGTTCTGATATTGTTTCCATTAGGTGTATTCTCTTCTAAGGCTTGTATAATTTCTTTATCTTGTGTTGAGGAGTAATTGTTATGGTTTTCTGGACGAAGATGGTCTGCAAACTTATTGACAAATTCTTCAAGAGTAAGGTTTTGGGCCATGCAGATATTTTGCCATTCATGTGAAGGTAGTATCTCTTTGGTAAGTAGGGGGGACACCGATGGGCTTGAAAAGGCCGCCGTCCGTCGGATGGGACGTTAAGCCGTGGCCCCGTGTGTGGGAGAGCCATACCCTGTGCACGTTAAAGAACACGCTGGATGGCCTTGACGGGAGGCTACCATCTGTCTCCCAACAGCTGTTCCAGTGGGTCGCCTCCCCCAACCTTCTCTGAGCCTTCGGGGTCCTTGTGGCCTGGCCATTTAGCCCATGGTGTGCAAAAAAGTGCCGCTCAGAGGTAAAACAATCCAAACAATCCAATCTTTGGTAAGTGAATTAAAATTTTTCCAAATTTGGAGTCTGGGATGTGGAAGATGTTCCTGTACCTCCTTTCCTTTCCTTCTAAGAATTTCAATAAGTTTTTTGTTTCCCAAGGGTTGTTCACTTGGTATATTTTAATGTTCAAGGAGGTGGAAATGTTCTCATATTTTTTTTTCATGTTCTCTCTTATCTGATTATAATCTAGGAAATGTGTTTCTTCTTGAGCTCCCAACTTTTCTATGTGTATTTTCTAGTTTGTGATTTTCATTCTTCTGGAGTTTAGCTCAAACGTGTAGGAATTGGGTTGAGTGACCACAATAGATACGTGGTCACTCCCCATTGTGTCCGGCAGGGTTTTCCAGGTCACAGATTTGAATGGTCTATGGCAGATTCCTGTTTTCCAAATCTATGGAAGATGGGGAAGCAGTCATTGAGTTTGGAGAAATTATTGTTGTCAATGAGTTGTTCCATGACTTCCTCTCTGCTCTTCCCAGGTTCGAGTCCCAGCTGGGTCAGCGTTGAGATTTATCTCCGCAAAAATTCCCCGCCCTGCCCACGGTCAGTAGGGGACACCGATGGGCTTGGAAAGGTCGCCGTCCGTCGGATGGGACGTTAAGCCGTGGCCCCGTGTGTGGGATAGCCATACCCTGTGCACGTTAAAGAACACGCTGGATGGCCTTGACGGGAGGCTACCATCTGTCTCCCAACAGCTGTTCCAGTGGGTCCCCTCCCCCAACCTTCTCTGAGCCTTCGGGGTCCATGTGACCTGGCCATTTAGCCCATGGTGTGCAAAAAAGTGCCGCTCAGAGGTAAAACAACCCAACCCTTTGTGATGTGGGCATTCTTTCTTAGCCTGGAGGCCCTCGGCAGATATATCCCCCACTGAACATGCGTGGGGCATGATGGAACTGACTCATAGGCGAAGCCTCCGGGGGGGCAATTGCCTCCGTGTCATTTTATAATTTAAAAAGAAAAAATATATTTCATCCTGTGCCGTGAAAAACAAAATCCAAATTGGCACGCGTACAATAGTGAACTGTGAAAGACTGGTTTTTACATCAAGATACGATTTTTCTTTTAGTTGAGGTTGTCAATGCTGAACAGAGGTAGAAGGTGCATCTGTGCTGTACAATGTCAGAGATCTGCTTGACTGGTTCCCGTGTGTTCAATTAGTGCAGTACAGGTGCTAGGTAAATGCAGGTATTTCTGAAACAGAAACAGTTAGAAAAGCTGACACATTTATTATGTTGAAAATTATAAGTAGCATTTTAAAACATTTTGAAGGGGGAATGTTTGCATGTATTTGAAGTCGTGTATGAACATTATGTTATATCTGTAAAGGATGGAATCGTAGTCATGAATTCTCGTATGAAACCGGGGTAGCTCAGTCGGTAGCGCGTCAGGCTCGTAATCTGTAGTTCCCAGGTTCGAGTCCCAGCTGGGTCAGCGTTGAGATTTATCTCCGCAAAATTCCCCGCCTTGTCCGCGGTCAGTAGGGGACACCGATGGGCTTGGAAAAGCCGCCGTCAGTCGGATAGGACGTTAAGCCGTGGATCAGTGTGCGGGAGAAGCCATACCCTGTGCACGTTAAAGAACACGCTGGATGGCCTTGACGGGAGGCTACCATCTGTCTCCCAACAGCTGCTCCAGTGGGGTCTCCTCCCCCAACCTTCTCTGAGCCTTCGGGGTCCATGTGACCTGGCCATTTAGCCCATGGTATGCAAAAAAGTGCCGCTCAGAGGTAAAACAACCCAACCCTTATGAAACCTTCGACTGCGTTATGAAATATATAATCCGTTGTCAAAAGGATCTGTCATTTTTCTTGAAAAGTCATATTCGGATATAACAATATAATAAGTGATGCAATCGAGCCGGAAAAAAGTAAAAAAAAAACAAAAAAAACGGGGGGGGGGGGCACAAGAGATTGTATTTGCATTGTAGTATAATATTTATACTACAATGGAATGCCCCTTCATTTTAGGGGCTTTAAGTTGTTTAAAGTTGTCAAAACTCTGTAAACAAAGATCTGAAAATTTTAATCAGTTAATGTCTCAAACATCTCATGTTAATATACTGAAGAGTAGTTGACTTTAAAATATATTGCAAATCGGTTTCTGAAAACTTTTCTATTACTAGGGTAATCAGACGTCGCCGTTTTTTGGATGAAAATCTCCGTCCCCGTCAATAAATGTTACCGAATTTATTTTTTAATTTAAATTAACTATACAGTATGAGCAGTTTTTTTACTAATGGAATAATAGTGGCAACACTGTTATAAAAACTAAAAACCAGATGTTCTTGAAGAACGTCTGGCCACCCTAGTCGACAGCTCGTAACTGAATTCAGACTGAATTTTCAAAAGTACCCGAATCATCTGTAAATCTGGTCATCCTATGTATCAAACAATAATAGTATGAAGAAATGACCTTTATAATTAAATTCAAATTTTTATTTTTGAAGCAAATAACTGACAAATGCAGTAATCTAATTATTTCTAATTTATATTGCTTGTTAATAAGTTTTTAGGTTCCAGCGTGTTGTAAAATTGTTAAAGGAAAAACATTTTCCAATTTCCTGAAATGGCTTTTACCTTATACGAGTTAAGGTTTTTCGGCAATGAATCAGCGAAAGTTGAGATTGAGGCCTTCATATATATGCAGAATATGTTAAGTATTTAAAACTGAAAGATGTATATGAATGATCGTAATGAGATTATAAAGGAAATATGTTCAAAGTTGTCAAACTGTAAACAGATCTGAAAATTTTAATCAGTTAAATATTTCTGAAACATCTCATTTTAATTATTGAAGAGTAGTTGACTGTAAAATATATTGTAAATATTTGTATTTATGTATGTATGTAAATTAAAATTCTTCAGCGTTGGAAATAAATATATATATTGTATTATAAACATGCCAGTTTTGTCAGTGGGGGAAAATATTTTTTGATTTTGTAGTTAAAATGTACATTACAGAAAAATTGCCGTACTCTGAAAGAATGGATCATTTCGTTCGAAAGGTACTATTGATGTACGTCACGATGATATATGCAAAAGATCAAACTATCGATAAAATCGGCAAGTGTCTATAGGCTGTTCTCTTCCGAAGCACTGCTCATGCGCAGAAATTACACAAAAATAGTTAATCCATGGAATCGTTCTGTCTGCGTAACGCTAAACATGGAATGGTTCAATGAGTGCGAAAGTTATGTAGCGAATCTTTCTGTCTGCCAAAATTATGTAACTGGACAATTGGTACACAAAAAATTTGAATATTTAAAAAAATATATAGAATTTTGAGCTTTTATATTTTTGTTTAAAATTAGACATTTAAAAAAAAATACCCCCTCAAGCAGCTGCTTGCCACAGAACTCTTACAGTAGCCTGCTAGTTTATATGCCATAGTAGAAGGTCTTTGAGGATGGCAGGACCACAGAAAGACGTTTTAGAGCTCCTAAGTAATGCTAATCGTTCAACTTATTCCTCAACTTGCTACGTCAGAAGTAATGTTTACGATCTTTCAAACTGCCACTGCAAGTACAAATCATTGACTTTCCTGTGACTCGTAATCTGTTTTTACCCAACAATCTCGGTCATGCTGTAACGAGATTGTGAGCTTTTTTTTATTTATTTTGTACTTCACCGATTCATTCAGTAATAAAGTATCACAGGAAAATGTGTCTTGTAGACAAGAAACTCTTTATTCGTTCTGTGATCTTTTATTTTTTGGTTGTCTTATAAAATTTTAATATAAACTTGTCATAAATCCATTAATCTAGTACTTGCTTCCGCTGTTATTGATGGTGGCCATTTTTATCGATAGTTAATTTTCCAACTATGCTGATATGGAATATTCACCGTTGGTTCAACGATGCGATGTGGTAAATGTGGAATCGTGATCATGAATTCTTATTTCTTATGAATCCGTTGACTGCGTTATAAAATATATAATCCTCTGATGGAATATCTTTTTTCGACGTGAATGAAGCTAAATAATCGAATTAATTTGCTTGTGTGATTAGCAACGCCAGTTACTAGTGTCATTTATTTTTAGTATGACAGAAGAGAATAAAAGTCTGCTGCAAGCACAACTGTTACCACAACAAAATGTCCCTTTTTTTGGTATTAGGCAGAAATTCCCGCCATACGCCCAATTGATCTCTTTTGTTGCGATCTTATGCAACCACGGCAATTCCCGGTTCCGTCTCACGACACTACCTGGTTATGAAAAGCCGTGCTTATCTAGAGCCGGGGGCAAGGAATACGCCCTATAGGCGCACCTCAACCCCAGCCTCACATGGCAGCAGCCAGCTGGGTCAGCGTTGAGATTTATCTCCGCAAAATACCCCGCTCTGCCCACGGTCAGTAGGGGACACCGATGGGCTTGGAAAGGCCGCCGCCGTCCGTCGGATGGGACGTTAACCCGTGGCCCCGTTAGTGGGAGAGCCATACCCTGTGCACGTTAAAGAACACTGATGGCCTTGACAGGAGGCTACCATCTATCTCCCAACAGCTGTTCTAGTGGGTCCCCTCCCCCAACCTTCTCTGAGCCTTCAGGGTCCATGTGACCTGGCCATTTAGCCCATGGTGTGCAAAAAAGGCGTTCAGAGGTAAAACAACCCAATCCGCTATACGCATGCGCATTGCTTCGGAAGGGAGCATCCATCAGATGCTTCTATAAAGTCCTGCAGGTCGAAGGTGTAACTAGAGTGAGCACAGTCGGTGCTCGTTTCTTGAATGCTGAAAACGATTTCATCGATAGCTAGTAAACCAGCAATGAAACTTTTACAATAGGGTTTTTCAACCCTTATGTTTGGTGAATGCCCGTAAAACGTTTATAATATCTTGAATATACACTTTCATAACTAATTATGGGGAAAAAATAGCCGACGGCGCGGGATTCGAACTCACGACTAGATGCGTGCCAGAGTGCTCTACGCTAAACCATATATAAGTATGAAATATATATATAAATAATTTTTTCCACAGTTATTTATTGAGCTCTATTCTACAGGCAATCTGTGTATTTACTACGGATTGATACAGTTTCATGTTCCTACACATAATGAAGTGCACTCAACACGTTCTAGCCTTGATTCTTGTGCCTGTTGAATTGGGTCGTTAATGGAAGCCTATCTCTTCACCCATTCTTTTTTTTTAAAAGGGAAGAAAATTCTCTGCTATATAAAGGACAGAGATAACTCGGAAGACGGTTTAACGAAACGTGGTTCGCGTGTTTCATGCATATGGCCCACAGCGAATTACAACTATATAAAAAAAAAAATGTGTACCGCTTACCAACAAAATATAATATTGAAAATGACTCTTCAAGAAAAAAGTTTGGGAAACCTATCCTAGAAGCTCTGTCAGGTTTGCCCTGGTTTTTCGCACCATAACAACCATGTCATCCCGGGACTCAGATCATTGCAGCTGCAGTGTCACTACGAACCAACGCGCTACAGCCGGTCATGGTTGCAATACTAAATTCGCAATAAAGTAAAAATACGCCACAAGACAAGCGTTGCGAACTGGGACTTGTCAACAGAAATAGGTAGAGGAAGGGAATTAGAGCGAACAGTTTCCAATTCTTTGTTAGTGCACCTTCAATTTTACTCAGGCTTTTACAAGTGGTATAGTGTCAATATATTGTAATTTAATTCACTTTTTATATACGCTAAAACGTTCTTGGTTGAAAAACGCGGGGGAGATTAGTGTAAGGGATCAGTATCATCAGCTGAATGAATTTGGATGAGGTCGGATTGTAGGACTTTACAGTTGGCTGGTGAACTCACGATATTGCCAATTGGTCGAGATGGATCAATTGATTAGGCTCTCGCAATCTTAGTTGCAAGGACATATACATTGAAGTGCCATTGAACTAGGGATAGGAGACGTTATCCAAATTCAGTATCGCAAGTCCCGCATTTGTGCGCATACGTGGCTGAAACTCTAGTCATATATAGTTGTCGGCTTTGGCTTCCCTAAGCATTTGTCATGAGATACGTAATACTAAAGGTGCGGGATTTAGATACATTTGGCACAGGACATCGTAGGTGCCCCCGATAGATGGGACACTGTATCTCCGAAATTGTCAACGAACTTGGATTTTCTCGTATGACAGTTTCAAGAGTGTTCCGGGAATATGAAAATTCCGTCAAAAAGCAAGCACCCAGACAAAATGCAAAGGACAACCAGCCTTGAATGATCGTGGGCTTCACCGTCTGACCCGCATCGTACAGACCGATAGAGGCCGGACATTATCTGAAATCACCTCCCATCTGAATGCGGGTCCAGCTGGGAAGTCAGTGCATGGACTGTGCGACACTCACTCATCGTCTCTGCTTTGGGAGCCACTGACCAACGAGAGCCACTTCTAGCAGCATGACACCAGGCTCAACGCCTTGCATAGGCTAAAGAACATAGAAACTGGACCATCGAAAATTGGCAGCGAATAGCCTGGAGTGATGAATCCTGATTTAAACCACGCCAATGGGAGACTGAGGGTATGGCGCCAACCCCATGAGGCCATGGATCCTGCATGTCAAGTTGGAACAGTACAAGCTGGTGGTGGCTCAGTGATGGCCTGGGGTGTCTTCAGCTGGACGTGTGTGGGACCTTTGATACGTGTACCGGCGACTCTGAATGCATCCCGGTAAGAAGAACTCATGACTGACCATTTTACACCCATTTATGGCCATCATGCATCCCAATGGAGATGGCGTCTAACAGCAAGACAACTGTTCATCTCACAGGTCCAGGTTGGCTATTGCATGGTTGCAGGACCATTCAGCTGACTTCGAAATAATGAATTGGCCACCTAGAAGCCCAGATTTAAATCCCATCGAAAATCTTTGGGATACCGTCGAGCAGAGTGTTCGTCCCTTTGTCCCATCAGCGACCACCTTGAGAGAATTGTGGGCAGCTCTGGAGGATGCATGGGTCGCCATACCTGTGGAACATTTACGCAAGCTTGTGGAGTCCTTGCCTTGTCGTGTGGCGGTCGTTATCAGGGCCAGAGGGGGTCCAACACATTACTAGGTTGCTATCCCTAATTGAATGGCACTTCAGTGTAGAAATCATAATTTATTCAGATTTTGCTTAATTATTCACATATTTTCATAATTCTAATTTTTTAAGAGCCATTTTGATATTAAAACATTTTCGTGTGAGTGTAAAAAATATTTACTTTGATTTTTTTTTGCATTCATTATTTTCATATTTCAACTTTTGTCAAGTGTATTTTTTCAGTTTCCTTATAATTGTGAACTGGGTATATAATTGACGTGGAGAAATACAGAGTGTACCATTTAGATTCGACCCAAAGAGCAGAGATGTTTAAATAATGAACAAGAAAATTGCGACAGAACTGAAATAAGAAGCTGCTCCTCACTGTAATGGACTCTTCCAACTGCCCATACTGCAAATACAACAATGATTTTCTTGTAGGACTTCTTCGGTGAGTGGAATCATTGTCAGGAGTGACCTTTGCTCACCACGATCCCCAGATCTCACACCATCTGACTTTTTTTTCCTGTGGGGGATATCTTAGCGAAAGAGTCTGTCGCAATAACCCACGAAGCCTGGAGGAATTTAAACATAACGTTAAACAGACTGTTGCCAGCATTGGCCACAAGCTCTTCGAAAAGTTGCAAGAAACATTAAAAGGGGTGGATGCTTGTCTTCAAGGAGGTGGTGGACATTTTCAGCATCTACTGTAATTGTACTGAAACTTATTATTTATATCCCTTGTAACTTTGAAAATATATTGTACACAGTAGTGGATTGCTTTTAAATGGTATATCTTGTATTTTTCTTAATAATGATGTATATGCAAGAAATTGTTATATATATATATGTGTATTCAGGGTTGACATTTTTTTTGCCAAAATGGAAGACATACCTTTCCACACTTCCAAAAAAATTACGTTTGTGTTCCTGTTTATATGGTTTTCAATGTTTTTCGTTAAGTCTGGTTGTTAAATTACCATTTTTTTTAATTTCAAGAAGAATAAAAGAAATAAAAATGAGAGAATTATCTTTACAATTTTTTTATTAGTATGTTTTTATTCTCTGTCTTCTAAAAATCTAAGATGAATGAATCTGAACTGTAAAAAACCGTTTTACTGATATTGATATTTACAAGTGCGTGAAAGCAACGAAAAGATAGCATTACAGGAATTCGGTTCATTTACAATAATGTTCTTGCTTTTTCTTTTTTCAGTTTTCCGAAATTATCTCCGAATGGGGAGGAGCCCAGTACATATATTTTTTTAATCAAAAGGAAAAAGCAGTTTGGCCTATCCACGCGGTACATACTGATTTGCATAAAGTTCCGGTTTGATGATCTAGGGCAGAAGGACTTTGGGAAGACCATTCAACTGGTCACTTGACACCAAATAAGTCTCGACGATCGGCCAGGCTCTGTCGATTTCGGCTGGAAGACGTGGCCGAAAGTCAGGATACCTTATTGAAACATTCACGGTTGAGTTCAGGAGTTTATTTGAAGGCGAAATAATCTCCAGTGGGATCCTCCAACCACGGGTAGTTCTGGGGACATTCAATGCATGTGTGTAGGCGGATCGTTTCTCCTGGAAGCTCTCGAGTTGTAAGGGGACAAGCGTTGGGTAGTGAACAGTAAGCCTGACCTTTAACCTCACACTTCTCCTTCCAGGGTGCGAAATCGCGGATGTGGGTGAGTTCAGTAGGGGATTGCATCCACTGCAGGACCTGGGTCATTGTGACGAAGTAGATATCATTTTTATCGAGCATCTCGTCAACCCATTGAATGAGAGCATCAAGGAATTCCTGGTTCAACTTCAGCCAGCCGGCGTGGAAGAAAAGGCCAAGTGGTGCTCTGTTGGTTCGGTAGTGCCTCTCGAGGTTGTGATTGAGGAAGTTGTAGAACTGCTCCCCTGTAAGCAAATTGCTGCAACTGTCTACCATGGCGCAACCAGCCAGCTCTTCATCGAAGTTGGGGTCATCTCTCCTGTCTAACTCGTTCATCACCATTTCCCAAACGGCGTGTGATCTGGTGGGACAGTTTTGGCCGTTGCCGTGACATTTGTGGGGCATGCGGAAATAGAGGGTGTACGGCCAGAGAGGGGGATTGCTGAGGGGAGCGGTGATGGTGGAGTCGTAGAGGAATGCCTGCTCCTCCATCATGAAGAACTGGTTGTTGCCTCCCACTCGAAGGTAAGGAGCTCGGATACCGACCACGGAGTTGTCAGTGATGTTGGAGAAACGTTCGATGATGAGACGAACACCTGCCATCTCTTTGGCCCACCCTTCAACATTGGCCTCGCTCCAATATTTTTCATTATTTCTATGCCTGGAAGGGACAGAAGTGATGCATGTCACAAACAAGACGCATAAAAGGAAACATATTCATAACTGATACAAACAACAACATGAAAAACATTGTAACTTAGAATAATACTTAGGGATTATATTGTATTTCAGTTGTATACATCACTACATTACCAAAAGTGTTTCTGCATTGCTACGTTATTTGAATGTCCATATTCTAGGCTCGCTAACTATGAAAATAAGCTCTTTATACTGCCACTGGAAATATATTGAAGATCTCATTCATATCCGGGGCGGGGGTGACTCGGTCGGTAGCGCGCCAGTCTCGTAATCTGTAGTTCCCAGGTTCGAGTCCCAGCTGGGTCAGCGTTGAGATTTATCTCCGCAAAATTCTCCGTCCTGCCCACGGTCAGTAGGGGACACCGATGGGCTTGGAAAGGTCGCCCTCCGTCGGATGGGACGTTAATCCGTGGCTCCGTGTGCGGGAGAGCCATACCCTGTGCACGTTAAAGAACACGCTGGATGGCCTTGACGGGAGGCTACCATCTGTCTCCCAACAGCTGTTCCAGTGGGTCCCCCCCCCAACCTTCTCTGAGCCTTCGGGGTCCATGTGACCTGGCCATTTAGCCCATGGTGTGCAAAAAAGTGCCGCTCAGAGGTAAAACAACCCAACCCAACTCATTCATATTCCGCTAAATTCCGATTTTCAACTGATCCTGGCAGTTTATCTAAATCGTTGAAACGAATAACAATTCATAGACCAACTCGCTTACTAAATAAAAGTCTTAGAAGTTTGTGGAATGATTCAGTTTTCGTTAATTTTGAAGAAAAATGTTTGGAAGCAATGTAACAGCAGTGTCTGATATTAAGGGAGACCCGGAAAGTAATATTCGAAAGAAAAAAAAATGTTTTAATTTTTTCCAAAATATTCAAACAACTCTGTTTATAAATGATACCAAATTAATTTTTCTTGGAGAATTGGAAGGTTGTTTAATATTCTTTGGAAGTTAACTCACTTTTGAGAGTACCCTTCTACTTTGAGACTTAGAGGACTCACTTTTGAGAGTCGTCTAAATGCATGCTTATGTAGTGAGTCGGATCCTTTGCATCATTTGTTGAGCCTTTAGATTGAAACGATTGAGCTTATATCTTTATTTTAAGGATTGGAAAAAGTTTTTATTATCTTCTGAAAAGAAGTAAAAGACTGCCTGCCTGGTTCAGTCGAAATTTTATGGTGAGGGAGAGATTTATAAGATGGAATGTATAGGCCATGTCCAGAAGCGGATGTGGTTAAGTATTAGGAAGTTGAAGCAAGAAATGGGAGGGCAAAACAATCTTCTGATTGGTGGTGAGAATAAGCTAATAGATGAAGTAATAGATCAGCTTCAGTCTTAGTATGGCCTAGTTATTAGAAGAAATATTCATAATATGAAAGCAATGAAACTCGTAAATTATCAACAAATGAGAAACCTGCTCGTGGCCTATGTCCCACTGGGGCAGAATCATGGTGCAAATATAATAAAATATATAATATATATTGACACTTATGAGCAAAAACTATTTCAGAAGCCATCATGTAGGTTTTCAAGCCAATATTTAGGGACCTTGCTGATGACCATCTCCTCAGGAAGTGTATAGACGGAAAAACAAAATGAAAGTGAATAGCGTCATTTGGACAAGGATCGCCAAAAATACTTTTGTTGCATTTTTAATATTAAAATTATAATATATTTTTAATATATAAAAGTTAAATACGGGTGATTTAAATCTTAAATTGCGCTTTACACTATTGCACTGTAATTGCATTTAAATACTGTTGTCTTACATTACATTAAAAATTTTGAAATGCATATTTTTTCATAAATTGAGGTTTCTACTTTTAGACCAGATTCGGCAAAAAGAACAATTATAACCCTGGCCTGAATCCTTTAAACCGGTTTTTCTATTTTCTGAGTTGGCAACCCTAAGTACAATAGATGGAAATGTGGTATGTAAAAGAAAATGCATCATGACAGAAAATTTTCCTTAAAACACATCTGTGTAATTATTCCCAGATATTATTATCTGATTACCATCCTAAATTGTTACTCTTTTTCTTATAATTGATATCGAAAGTCGAAAGAGAACAAACATTATGTCTACTACTTAAGCGAAACTAGATTCCGTTAGCAAACATTTTCATTCTATATTATAGGAAAATAATAACCTTTGTTTACACTGAAGCAGAGTAACTTCAATGCCCACGATTAGTACTAATCCTGACCTTTGGGCTGGAGTGACTGACCATTCAACCTTAGTATCCCTAATTTGTTTTTGCAGCAAATAAATCAATTTTTGCATTCTTAATTAACTAGGAACAGGGGAGCATTTATAGGTATGCGCAGAAGTAGTGTCCCGTGTGGCTTAGGGCCCCTATATCTTAATTTTTTGACGGTTACGAAGTCTTCATTTAGGTAACGAATTTGGACCCCCCCCCCAAAAAAAAAAGGCCTCTGCAGGGCTTCGGTGACCATAAATCCCTCTGATTAGGAAAAGGAAGTAAGCCAGCAAAAGTTTAAACAACTGTATTGGACACAGCAGCTATAATTTCTAGGGTGTGTGTTGTTATTTTATATTTCAGAGAGGCAAACACGTGAATGGAGGTATTTCAGCTCATTTCTAAAAAATGAAGTACATTGTTTTCAGTAATAAAGTATCGCAGGAGATGTTCTGTAGACATGGGACTTATGAAAAAAATTAAAAAAAAAATTGGTTTTGCGATGAGTGGGATTCGAACCTAGGTCTCTCAGTAACATGTCAGGCGTGATAACCACTACGCCGTCATCGCTTGGAATGTTACTGGGAGACATGCATTCGAATCTAACTCACGGCAAAACCAATTTTTTTCAGCAAACTATTTCATGAGTTCCACATTTGTTTTCCCTCTTTTCATCTCTCTATTTAAAGACATTAATTTCCTTATGTTGTATATAGATACTAATGAAATAGTATCATTTGCATTTTCCATTGGTTTGAACTCCTACCGCTGGAGGGTGATAGATTTGGGAAACTTTTGTTATTCGCTAGAAGCGATTCGACTTTCTAGTTAATGTCACAAGTTTTCAGGGTGTAGAGAAATGAGGATTATCCTCCTTCGTCTCTACTATCATTGGACCGAAAGGGGAGTTGGGTTGGGTTGTTTTACCTCTGAGCGGCACTTTTTTGCACACCATGGGCTGAATGGCCAGGTCACATGGACCCCGAAGGCTCAGAGAAGGTTTGGGGAGGGGACCCACTGGAACAGCTGTTAGGAGACAGGATGGTACCCTCCCGTGAAGGCTATCCAGCGTTTTCTTTAACGTGCACAGGGTATGGCTCTCCCGCACACGGGTCCACGGCTTAACGTCCCATCCGACGGACGGCGGCCTTTCCAAGCCCATCGGTGTCCCCTACTGAACGTGGACAGGGCGGGGAATTTTGCGGAGATAAATCTCAACGCTGACCCAGCTGGGACTTGAACCTGGGAATTACAGATTACGAGCTTGGCGATCTACCGACTGAGCCACCCCAGCCCCCCGAAAGGGGAGAGACGAAGAAGGATAATCCTGATTTCTCTACACCCTGAAAACTTGTGACAACATTAACTAGAAAGTCAAATCGCTTCTAACGATTATCAAAAGTTTCCCAAATCTATCACCCTCTAGCGGTGGGAGTTCAAATTAATGGAAAATGCGAATGATACTATTTCATTAGTATCTATACAACCTAAGGAAATTAATGTCTAAGGAACAACCTAAGGAAATTAATGTCTCTAATTAATGTTAAATAAAATTTGAACTTTAGGAATAGATGTAAAAGAATGGAATTTCTAGTGGGGGCAGGAATTGTGTCAGCCGGTAGCGAGCCAGACTCGTAATCTGCAGTTCTCAGGTTCGGACCTCAACTGTACCAGGGTCGAGATTTATTTCCGCTAACCCCCACCCTTCAGAGAGAAAAGGAAAATCGATGAGATTGGAAAGACGCCCCCGTCCCGTGGGATGGGACGTTAAACCGGGACCCACGTAAAGCTGTTCACGTTAAAAAACATGCTGAGTGGCTTTATTTCGTCTTCTAACAATTGTTCAATGGGGTCCTCTTTTCCCAAACCTTCTCTGAGCCCTTGGATTCTTTTTTGATGCTCATTGTGTGCACAAAAGTACGCCCAGACGTAAAACAACCCGATCGTTTTGTGATGACAACATCGAATTACAGATGTGAAAAACCAAGTGCTACATACATTGCAAAATAATCGAGACAATTTGTGTCAGGGGAAGGGTTGGGTTGTTTTACCTCTGAGCGACATTTTTTTTGCACACCATTTGCTAAATGACCAGGTCACAAGGACCCCGAAGGCTCAGAGAAGGTTGGAGGAGGGGACCCACTGGAACAGCTTTTGGGAGACAGATGGTAGCCTCCCGTCAAGGCCATCCAGCGTGTTCTTTAACGTGCATAGGTTGGGTTGTTTTACCTCTGCTCGGCACCCGACTGAGCCACCTCCGCCCTTTTCAGGGAAGGGAAACCAGGTCAAATTGCTAGGTCATCAATTGTTTTACCTCTGCGCGGCACTTTTTTTGCACACCATGGGCTAAATGACTAGGTCACAAGGACCTCGAAAGCTCAGAGAAGGTTGGAGGAGGGGACCCACTGGAACAGCTGTTGGGAGACAGATGGTAGCTTCCCGTCAAGGCCATCCAGCGTGTTCTTGGCCTCCCGCACACGGGGCCACGGCTTAACGTCCCATCCGACGGACTGTGTCCTTTCCAAGCCCATCGGTGTCCCTTACTGACCGTGGGCAGGGCGGGAAATTTTTCGGAGATAAATCTCAACGCTGACCCAGCTGGGACTCGATCCTGGAAACTACAGATTACGAGCCTGGCGCGCTACCGACTGAGCCACCCCCGCCCCTTTCAGGGAAGGGAAACCAGGTCAAATTGCTAGGTCATCAATGACTTTCACCTCTTATTAACTGTCTTGAAGACACGTCTAAATTCCTAATCTACTTGCCTCGAAAGCTTCAGAACTTACGTGATTGAGTGAGCAGCTATTTCGTGTCCTTTCCTGTGGAGCTCTTGCACAGCTGAGTAATTGGTGTATTTATGCGAGACAAAGAAAGTGCCCTTAATGGTGCATCCGTTGGGGTTACTGCGGCCTTCTCGGAAGATCCTTTCGTAGATGTCGATGTTGTTGTTGTTGACGGCATCGTCAAAGGTGATGGTGATCATCTGTGGCACGGTGTTTGGTTCCAACTTGCCGGGGACTTGAGTGCCATCGGGGGAACAGAAGCAATCTGGCAACACGCACTGGGCTTGGTCACAAGGTGGAGCTCGGTTAGGATCTTTATCTACGGCTGAGGAAAAAATAAGCAAGATAATGCATATTAAAGAATAAGAAAAAAACATTTACAAAGAAAAATATATCCAATCCCCGACTAACACGATAGATGAGATTTTTAAAATATTCATGTAAGGTGAAATCGTGTTAGTCGGATAAGATTTTCTCGTAAGAAATAATGTAAATTTGGAAGAATGCTTTCCAGAATTCTAACCTGATTGGCATATTTTTATTAATCTTTTCTTATTATTATGACTATAGTTAATGTATTGTTTTTTGTCTAAGTATATTTCATGCTAGAAATCAATTGGTGCCTTTGACACCTCTTGATTTGAAGACCATCACTCCGACCCCTATTTAACCTTGAATGCAACCCCCCGGATGTAAATTCCTCTCATTTCTGAGTTCTACCGTCTGATATATCCTATTCGCCAATATTTAGTTCTCCAGCGACATTTAACTTTTGATCTCTAATACCCATCGGATTCAAAATTTGGCATAACTTTTCAGATCTATGACTCAAAATACTCCCAGGCATCATTTTTTAGCCCTCTGTCACCGGTGGGCTTATATTTGAACTTTGACCTCGAAGAACTCATCGCATCAAAATTTCCAAAGTTTTCCGAGATCTGTGACCCAAAATACCGCCAGGAACCAATTTTAGCTCTCTAAGTGGCCGAGTGGTTAGCACGCTTGGCTACTGATCTAAGGGACCTGGGTTCGAGCCCCGGCATGAGGCATGGATGTGTGTGTGTCGTTTTTCTGCTGAGGTCCTGCCATCCTCTCAGATCTCCTACTGTGGCATATAAACTGACAGGCTCCTGTCAGACTTCTGTGGCAAGCAGCTGCTTGAGGGGGTATTTATTTATTTTATAACACCGGTAAATCTAAATTTGACCTCGAAGGATCTCCAGGATCCGAAATTGCGTAACGTTTTTGACATCCACAACCCAAAACACCCCTTGACACCAATTTTAATTTTTCCAGCACTTGTAAATCAAGGTTTGACCTCTAATTTTCCCTTAAAGTACACTTCGGAGGTCAAATTTCGGATTTTTTCCCCGAATTCTACGATCCAGATTAGCCCTGGGTGCGAATTTTCACAGTTATTTTCACGTCAGACCTCTGTGGCAAGCAGCTGCTTGAGGGGGTATTTGTTTTTTTTTAAATTATTTTCGCTGTCTGACTGTTTCCGCAAGCTTGGGAGAATTATGTAATGAACCTGATGCATAATTTGCACATCTTTTAGCTTCAATAGATAAACGAAGTATCTTTTGAGCAGCAGTTTTCAAGAGATAACCTCCGTCTCCCAGCGGATATCCCACAAAAATTCCGTGCAATTTACACTTCATTTGAAAAGTGGAACAATCACAAAATAATTTTTCTTAAACTTCCGTGCGAAATAGTAAAATAAAATATTTATGGTGTGCTGGTAATATACAATTCATAATCGATGACAAATAATGATACTGAGTCCTATAATTTGTGTTTTAAATCTTTGTCTGATAATGTTAGGCGAAAATATGCAGTAGGAAAAATGGGGGATAATGGCGCCATGCTCAGTGAGAAGAAAATTATGATAAATTTATTTCTTATGAATACATAAATTATCTCTCAAGCAGCTGCTTGCCACAGAGGTCTGACAGGAACGTGTCAGTTCAATACGCAATACAGCAGATCTGTGAGGAACGCGAGTCGAAAAGACAAAACAGAAAAGAAATATATCAGTTGGGTTGTGTTGGGTTGTTTTACCTTTGAGCGGCACTTTTTTGCACAACATGGGCTAAATGGCCAGGTCACATGGACCCCGAAGGCTCAGAGAAGGTTGGGGGAGGGGACTCACTGGAACAGCTGTTGGGAGACAGATGGTAGCCTCCCGTCAAGGCCATCCAGCGTGTTCTTTAACGTTGGGTTGTTTTACCTCTGAGCGGCATTTTTTGCACACCATGGGCTAAATGGCCAGGTCACATGGACCCCGAAGGCTCAGAGAAGGTTGGGGGAGGGGACCCACTGGAACAGCTGTTGGGAGACAGATGATAGCCTCCCGTCAAGGCCATCCAGCGTGTTCTTTAACGTGCACAGGGTATGGCTCTCCCGCACACGGGGCCATGGCTTAACGTCCCATCCGACGGACGGCGGCCTTTCCAAGCCCATCGGTGTCCCCTAATGACCGTGGGCAGGGCGGGGAATTTTGCGGAGATAAATCTCAACGCTGACCCAGCTGGGACTCGAACCTGGTAACTAGAGATTACAATTAAGGAGATGAACGAAAGCAAAGAAATAGGCAAAACAACTTACTGCAAGCGTTTTCATCTGATCCATCTGGGCAGTCTGGGGCACCGTTGCAGAAGAGTTCTTTCTGAATGCACTCGCCATTCCCACAAGCGAGCTTACCCTTTTCGCAAATGGGTTCATCTGTTGCAAGGAGAGGGGTTGCTAGGCGGGGTTCTAGCGAAAAAAAAAAGAATATTCTGTTAGCCATCTTATTCATTGCATTAATGTAGTTATGCATTTTATTTCACCTTACTTTTAATTATCATTTGCAATTATTATTCCATAAATTCAACAAGAATTTAGAAGAAATGTTTTGGGCCTCGTATATTCAGAAGAGAAAACTTATTTCATACTTTACGAAGAATTGGAAACAACGAGAATTATTTTAAGGGAGCTTTATTAAAACTTGGAGCACAGAATTATTTGATATCCAATCAGGCGCTTTCTTTCATTTTGAAGGTTGCCATTTCTTAACTAGATGATACGCACTGCGAGGTCTTATTTTCTTGTTTCCATAGTTCATATGTGCACTAAGACCATGTTGCTAGAGGGCCGTTAAATCCCGAACAAAAAAAGCATATTTTCAGTGGCGAAAGGTCCATGATATCTAGAGAAACCCTCAGAGGTATAAGGGAAGCAATGCTTCCATTTTGGTACAGAAGATTTCTTTTAAATCCTGATGATTCATTAAGAGTGTTAAGTGTACTCCTAGTGGCGTAAAATACAAACCTATTGACATAATAGTTAAGGAATTTTCATAACTAATAAATATTGGAACGGCGTTCCGGTGCCACCCCCCAACTCATTCGATGAGATACGCGAAGCCACTTTTTACTTCCCACTTCTATTCATGACATACATCTTAGGCAACACTTCCATCTTTTGCTGAGGCCTCCTTTCGTATTACTCCTTTTAAGCGAATTATTCCTTTTTCCTTATGGCCGAGATATGATACAAACTCTTAACCAAGAATATTATCTATTTTTTCTTACACTTCGAACAATATGTCTTACTTCTTCTGTCGACGACTTAACTCCTACTTCTTCTGGTAAGGTCCTTCGCCGTTTTCTGAGGCCCTATCTTTTTGCTGAGGAATAGTACATATTTCTGTTGAACCCGTAATCCTTTTTGCTGAGGTACTTACCTCTCAAAAAGGCCTTACCTTTTTGTTGAAGGTATGGGTCCTACTTCTTCTGCTGAGGAAAAGGTCTTACTACTTCTGCTGAGGAAAAGGTCCTACTACTTCTGCTACTCTTATTGAGGAAAAGGTGCTACTACTTCTGTTGAGGAAAATATCACACTACTTCTGTTGAGGAAAAGATCCTACTACTTCTGCTGAGGAAAAGATCCTACTACTTCTGTTGAAGAAAAGATCCCACTACTTCTGTTGAGGAAAAGGTCCTACTACTTCTGCTGAGTAAAAGATTCTACTACTTCTGTTGAGGAAAAGATCCTACTACTTCTGTTGAGGAAAAGGTCCTACTACTTCTGCTTAGGAAAAGGTCCTACTACTTCTGCTTAGGAAAAGGTCCTATTACTTCTGTTGAGGAAAAGGTCCTATTACTTCTGTTGAAGAAAAGGTCCTACTACTTCTGCTGAAGTTATACTTCGTATTATATAATGACTGAGAAATTCCAACGTTGGCCTCATGTTTTTTTATTATTCACCAATTCATTACAATATAGTATGAAATTTACACTGAAGTGCCATTGAATTAGAGATAAGAGACGTTATCCAAATTCATTACCGCAAGTCCCGCATTTGCGCGCATGCGTGGCTGAAACTCTGGTCATATATAGTTGCCAGCTTCGGTTTCCCCAAGCATTCGTTCGTGAGAATCATAGTGGAAAGGCGCGGGATTTAGATGCATTTGACAGAGGGCAGATCGTAGGTGCCCGACAGATGAGACATTCGATCTCCGAAATTGTCAACGAACTTGGATTTTATCGTACGATAGTTTCAAGAGTGTTTCGAGAATATGAAAATTCTGGCAAAAAACAAGTACACGGACAAACTGCAAAGGACAACCAGCCTTGAATGATCGCGGACTTGCCGTCTGACCCGCATCGTACGGACCAATAGGGACCAGACATCTGAAATCACCTCCTATCTGAATGCAGGTTCCAGTCGGGAAGTCCACAGACCGTGCAACGCTCACTTCGTCTCGATAACCCCACTTCTAACGTCACAACACCAGGCCGCCTTGCCTGGGCTATCGAACATCGAAACTGGACCATCGAAAATTGGCAATGGATAACCTGGAGTGATGAATCAAGATTTAAACATCATCACACCGATGGGAGACTGAGGGTATGGCGCCAACCCCATGAAGCCATGGATCCTGCATGTCAAGTTGGAACAGTACAAGCTGGTGGTAGCTCAGTGATGGCTTGGGGTGTCTTCAGTTGAACATCTGTGGGACCTTTGATACGTGTACCGACGACTCTGAATGCATCCTGGTACGTAGAACTCGTGGCTGACCATTTACACCCATTTATGGCCATCATGCCTCCCAATGGAGATGGCGTCTACCAGCAAGAGAACTATTCATCTAACAGTTCAGGTTGGCTACTGCATGGTTGCAGGAGCATTCTGCTGACTTTGAAATAATGAATTGGTCACCTAGAAGCCCAGATTTAAATTCCATCGAAAATCTTTGGGATACCGTCGAGCAGAGAGTGTTCGGGCCCGTGTCCCATCAGCCTTGGCAGAGTGTTCGTCCCTTTGTCCCATCAGCCTTGGCAGAGTGTTCGTCCCTTTGTTCCATCAGCGACCACCTTGAGAGAATTGTGGGTAGCTCTGGAGGATGCATGGGTCGCCATACCTGTGGAACATTTACGCAAGCTTGTGGAGTCCTTGCCTCGTCGTGTGGCGGCCGTTATCAGGGCCAGAGGGGATCAAACACGTTACTAGGTTGCTGCTATCATTAATTCAATGGCACTTCAGTGTATTAAAGCATAACGTTTCGTGTTACATTTTTTTTGTCTCTTGTGATACCTGTTACTTGAGACAGCAAAATAATGCTGTATTTAAAATTCATAACTCTTTTGAATAAAAAATGCGATATTTCAAAACCATTACGGCTTTCTATTTCTAATAATTCGCGCTATTAACAACTGTTTGACTTACTCTCTAGTTGCTGGCAGTTCTTTACGTTTGCTTTCCAGTTGCATGTCTGACTCTCTATGTCGAAGGCCAGCCCCGATGGACATCGGAGAGCCAGCAGACCTTGCACCGAACACCTGACTACATCTCGGCAATCTTCGTCGGCTGTCAATCGGAAGTACTCGCTAGGAGATCGGCCTTTGCACAATTCGGCATCGTTCTGTGTATCTGCTGCGACTTGCCTCTTGACGATGGAAATTGCCAAACCTGTCGAGAAAGAAATAACGACATTGTTTTAATTTTGATAATGATGATGGAGCAAACAGAGATATACTTCAGATAAGAAAACAAAAATCACAGGTTACAAATGAATATCACGATTACGTTTCACAGGTACCAAAACACACTAGTTTACGAGTTACGATATATTACAAAATCACTTCTTCGTAAGTTGGGTTGTTTTACTTCTGAGCGGCACTTTTTTGCACACCATGGGTAAATGACCAGGTCACATGGACCCCGAGGGCTCAGTGGTTGGGGGAGGGGACCCAATGGAACAGCTGTTGGGAGACAGATGGTCGCCTCCCGTCAAGGCCATCCAGCGTGTTCTTTAACGTGCACAGGGTATGGCTCTCTCCCACACACGGGGCCACGGCTTAACGTCCCATCCGACGGACGGTGGCCTTTTCAAGCCCATCGGTGTCCCCTACTGACCGTGGGCAGGGCGGGAAATTTGCGGAGATAAATCTCAACGCTGACCCAGCTGGGACTCGAACCTGGGAACTACAGATTATGAGCCTGGCGCGCTACCGACTGAGCCTTCCCCGCCCCATTCTCTGTCAAAGAAAATGATGCAATTAATCTAGTTGCGCTTGCCTTACCATGCATTCTCTGAAGTGTTTTTTTTGGTACTATTTAGTTTGCTTTGTTTTAATGTGAAAGAGACAGCTGGAAATAATTTGTCCTTAAAATTAGTTTTGTACATTACATTTAAGTTGTTAAAAAAATAGATTGTATCTTTTATTTGGCATCAATATCAAATAGCCTTCGCGTAGTCAAATCTACTCTGAATTGAGAACTTGAATTTGGCCCAGAACAGGAACAATCGTTATTTGGGGACATAGAGCTTGACAATTTCTGAACTGGAACAGAGTTTTTCCGAACAACAGGAAGGAAACGGAATTCAATTGATCGTTTGACTTCTTTTGTTTTTTTCAAACTTTACAATTTTTTTAAGCATCGTTAAAGAATTTTTTTTTGTTTTTAATGAGATATGCGATGCATTTTTTTTTGGTTTATTTACATCAGTGAATTGAGATTAAATTTAGCCTGCGAAATGAGAGCTAACCTTGGATAAATATAACAATAAATAATAAATAATAGGGTAAATATTTGTCTTATATATTTAAAAGTTAATTTTAAAACAATATTTACTCATCGTAAATGCAGTGTAAGCGAATTCTTAGGAAAACCGAGTTTTTATGTGCAGAAAAATTCTTAATAGTTTCAATATTGATTGAGAAGTTCAATGAAGGGTATCTAAATGGTAAACATGTAGGCTCGAAGATGATTAGCGTTCTATTGAAGGGCTTATGTTGATTAAATTTCATTATTAAACACTTATTCTTTTGTTCTATTAAACCAGGGGCGGGGGTGGCTCAGTCGGTAGCGCGCCAGACTCGTAATCTGTAGTTCTCAGGTTCGAGTCCCAGCTGGGTCAGCGTTGAGATTTATCTCCGCAAAATTCCCCGCCCTGCCCACTGTCAGTAGGGGATACCGATGGGCTTGGAAAGGCCGCCGTCCGTCGGATGGGACGTTAAGCCGTGGCTCCGTGTGCGGGAGAGCCATACCCTGTGCATGTTAAAGAACACACTGGATGGCCTTGACGGGAGGCTACCATCTGTCTCCCAACAGCTGTTCCAGTGGGTCCCCTCCTCCAACCTTCTCTGAGCCTTCGGGGTCCTTGTGACCTGGCCATTTAGCCCATGGTGTGCAAAAAAGTGCCGCTCAGAGGTAAAACAACCCAACCCAAATCTATTAAACCAGGGCTGTTGAATTATATTTTCAATCAGGATAGATTGCAGTTATATTTATAATATAAAACCACCACCTGAGAAAAGTAGGAAATGGAATAAATCACTCTCTATGTTCAAGTGTGTGTGTGTGTGTGGGTACGTATGTATATGTTAAATGGCTAGGTCATAACGACCCCAAAAGACTGAAAGTTGGATAAGGATCCGCTGGACAGCAGATGAGAGATAGAAGCCTTTCATGAAAACCACCCGACGTGTTTTTTAACGTGCACAGGGTGTGGCTCTGCTGCACATGGGATCCCAGTTTTAACGTTCTCATCTGACGAACGGCGGCCTTTAGGAAAGCACGCCGGCATCCTCCCCATTTTGGCCGAGAGAAAGGTGGGGATTAGCGGAGATAAATATGAATATCCTCGATACTGGAGATTACAGTTCCCAGGTTCGAGTCCCAGCTGGGCGAGCGTTGATATTTATCTCCGCAAGCCTCTGTTGGGACACCGATTGGAGCCTCGATACTGGGTTGGGTTGTTTTACCTCTGAGCGGCACTTTTTTGCACACCATGGGCTAAATGGCCAGGTCACATGGACCCCAAGGCTCAGAGAAGGTTGGGGGAGGGGACCGACTGGAACAGCTGTTGGGAGACAGATGGTAGCCTCTCGTCAAGGCCATCCAGCGTGTTCTTTAACGTGCACAGGGTATGGCTCTCCCGCACACGGGGCCACGGCTTAACGTCCCATCCGACGGACGGCGGCCTTTTCAAGCCCATCGGTGTCCCCTACTGACCGTGGGCAGGGCGGGGAATTTTGCGGAGATAAATCTCAGCGCTGACCCAGCTGGGACTCGAACCTGGGAACAACAGATTACGAGCCGGCGCGCTACCGACTGAGCCACCCCCGCCCCGACCCAGCTGTTAGAAAATGTTAAAAAAATGTTAGAAAAGTTAGAAAATGCAAAAACTTTAAAGGAATATTTCAAACGAACAATTTATGCGAGAAATTTTGGTGGTGAAGTTTGATGGTGAAGAGGTTTAAATTGGCAGCAATAAATTGTCCCTTATTCCTCGGGGGGACGACGACGCACTCTTTGCGTTTTAAGCGATAAATTAAAAACGTTTGTGTTGTGTAGGCATTAATAAAATGTTACACTTTCCATCTTCCATTAGTTTAAATTTCTACTAATAGAGGGTGTTAAAGGCAGAAAATGGAAAACTTCCTTCTCTTCGGAAACGAGCATCGGTATATTTGCCAGAGGGCGAGATATTATTCTTCTAAGTGTGTTATGACTTCATTTTTGCATTTTTGCACATTCTATATTGGCTACCATTTCAATGTCTTGCATTAGATCAGAGTTGCTATTATTTTTTTTCAATCGACCCACCCTTAAGATTCAGAATGAGACTCCATTTACCACTTATCAATTTGTATTTAAGTTTTTATTTATCTCAAACTACATTTAATATTATTATTAATTCTAATTGATTAGACTACACAATAATAGAAAAAGATTTATTTGATGAATTTCACAAAATATATACTAAATACGCATAAAAAGTATGATCATAAGCAACTGAAATTTTAAAACCAATACAGATGAAATATTTAAAGCACTATATATTATAGATTGGTAATTAAAATTGGACATTGGTACTCATCAAATTGAAAAGCAAAATTAAATGTTTCCTATTTCTTGGGTGGAACTGCCACGTGTATAAACGTAGAAAAGCCGATACAAAAAACTCAAATGCAACTTTGAATAGACAACTCTCTTCAAAGACTTCAAGGGGGCGGGGGTGGCTCAGTCGGTGGCGCGCCAGGCTCGTAATCTGTAGTTCCCAGGTTCGAGTCCCAGCTGGGTCAGTTGCGTTTGGTTATACTGAATTGTCACGGGTGAATTTTTTTATCAATTCCTATTCATTCAAATTTAAGAACACCTACAGTGTGAAGTTCTACACATGCTCCAAAAATAAGCCCCAAGTCCCTGTAGCGGCATATTATGTATTTACCACCTATCACCATATCATCTTTGCTAAGATGATAAATTGATAATATGCAAGATGATATGGGTTGGGTTGTTTTACCTCTGAGCAGCACTTTTTGCACACCATTTGCTAAATGGCCAGGTCACATGGACCCCGAAGGCTCAGAGAAGGTTGGGGGAGGGGAACCACTGGAACGGCTGTTAGGAGACAGACGGTAGCCTCCCGTCAAGACCATCCAGCGTGTTCTTTAACGTGCACAGGGTATGGCTATCCCGCACACGAGGCCACAGCTTAACGTCCCATCCGACGGACGGCGGCCTTTCCAAGCCCATCGGTGTCCCCTACTGACCGTGGTCAGGGCGAGGAATTTTGCGGAGATAAATATCAACGCTGACCCAGCTGGGACTCGAACCTGGGAACTACAGATTACGAGCCTGACGCGCTACCGACTGAGCCTCCCCCCCCCCCCCCCAAAAAAAAAGAAAAAAACATTACCAAAAAAAGAGTGATTTCATAGGAAAATTGTAGCATAATTAAGGCCTTATGCTTCAGTTGACTGTAAACCATTACCGTTGTTGACAGTTGTTTGAAGACGCCAGAAAGCCTTCAAATGCTAATAACTGTAAACCGCTTTCTGTGAGGCCATATTATTAAATGCAGATGAGCGAAATCCTGTTCCCCGAGCTTTCAATGAAATTATCCAGGTTCGGCAACATTTCACATTTCCGTTTCCTAATATCCGACACCAATCGGGGAAAAGCAGTGTTAGCTTCGTGAACAAAAGCATCGTGGCGCAGAGTCTTTCTGCTTTAAACGCCTCCAGTTTCTGTGAAAAGTTCTCAGCAAAAAAGCAACGGCAACAACAGCAGCAGCCAGTTCACCATCGCAATGTGGGTCATCATTACTTTTACTGCGATGGCGCCACTTTAAAGCTACAGGTGGTGTTGCCAAAATTAACTATCATAAAAACTGCAAAGATTTATTTTTTTTATGACGTGGTCCCAAGTGTTGCGTGCATGCAAAGGAGACAACGGACAGTTGGAGGGACGGAATGTGCAACAACCTGTCTTTCTTGTTGCCACGAGAAGAAAACAAACCTGAACCAGACCTAGAGTAGGTTGATGGAGCAACGTCATTAGCCTCGTTTTCGCTTCTAAGAAAGTGGGTTCAGACTTTCGCTTATCTAAAATGGCATAAAAATAATAATAAAATGCCGGATGAAGTTGCCACAGCTCTGTGGATCCGGTCAGAACCAGTAGAATCCGACCAACTGGAAAGCATGGTTATGGTATCTCGGTGATATCCATACTCACACAGACATTATATTACCGAAAGTATTTGTGAGACTTCTACTAAAGTTATTTCTTGGAAATGAGCTTTTTTACAGAAACGTGTCAGTGTCGATAAATTGAAAATATCAATCAAATATAATCAGCCTCAACTGGCAATAGCGGTTAAGGTTCTAGCTACTGTTCCAGCAGGGTAAAATTTGTTGTGTTAGCTCAAAGTGACGCAGTGGTCAGCTTTGGGTTGGGTTATTTTACCTCTGAGCGGCACTTTTTTACACACCATGGGCTAAATGGTCAGGTCACAAGGATCCCGAAGGCTCAGAGAAGATTGGGGGAGGAGACCCACTGGAACAGCTGTTGGGAGACAGACGGTAGCGTCCCGTCAAGGCCATCCAGCGTGTTCTTTAACGTGCATAGGTTGGGTTGTTTTACCTCTGAGCGGCACTTTTTGCACACCATGGGCTAAATGACCAGGTCACAAGGATCCCGAAGGCTCAGAGAAGGTTGGGGGAGGGGACCCACTGGAACAGCTGTTGGGAGACAGACGGTAGCCTCCCGTCAAGGCCATCCAGCGTGTTCTTTAACGTGCATAGGTTGGGTTGTTTTACCTCTGAGCGGCACTTTTTTGCACACCATGGGCTAAATGGCCAGGTCACAAGGATCCCGAAGGCTCAGAGAAGGTTGGGGGAGGGGACCCACTGGAACAGCTGTTAGGAGACAGACGGTAGCCTCCCGTTAAGGCCATCCAGCGTGTTCTTTAACGTGCATAGGTTGGGTTGTTTTACCTCTGCGCGGCACTTTTTTTGCACATCATGGGCTAAATGGCCAGGTCACAAGGACCCCGAAGGCTCAGAGAAGGTTGGGGAAGGGGAACCACTGGAACGGCTGTTAGGAGACAGACGGTAGCCTCCCGTCAATACCATCCAGCTTGTTCTTTAACGTGCACAGGGTATGGCTCTCCCGCACACGGGGCCACGGCTTAACGTCCCATCCGACGGACGGCGGCCTTTCCAAGCTCATCGGTGTCCCCTACTGACCGTGGGCAGGGCAGTATATATATATACTGCCCTGCCCACGGTCAGTTGAGGCCACGGTCAGATGGAGTTTATAATGTAATACAGTACATAATAAATTAATGTTGGGTTGTTTTACCTCTGAGCGGCACTTTTTTTGCACACAATGGGCTAAATGGTAAGTCACAAGAACACTGAGGTTTCAGAGAAGGCTGGGGGAGGGGACCCACTGGAATAGCTGTTGGGAGACAGATGGTAGCCTCCCGTCAACGCCATCCAGCGTGTTCTTTAACGCGCACAGGGTATGGCTCTCCGCACACGAGCTTAACGTTCAATCCGATGGACGGCGTCCTTTCCAAGCCCATCGGTGTCCCCTGCTGACCGAGGGCAAGGCGGGGAAGTGTGTGCGGGGAGGGTGGGGGGGGGGGGAGTGATAATTGTCAATAATTGCTAAGATGTGACAATGATTTAATACAAAACTGGGTGATTGAGAATTGAAGCGTGGAAATATATCACAACTTAAAATACAGAGTGTCTGAGAAATAATGTTGAGGTTTCGAAACTCAATATATCGGAAAGTAATATACCTATTGAACAAGGTAATATTTTAATTGAAAGCCTATCTCAAATAGTTTTGAATATAATAAGCACTATTCGTGACCCTGCATATATGCAATCATATTCCCTTTCTTGTCATACACGCTGCAAGCAAATCATTTTTTACTTGGTCAGTTGCGTCTCTTCTTCTGGCTTTCAAATGATTCCGGGTCAAGAAATTGTTCCATGTAAATGTAATTCTTTACATATCCTCACAAGAAAAAAAATCAAGGAGTGTCAAATTAGGGCTCCTTGGTGACTGCAGAATTCGCTGGGTTGTTTTACCTCTGAGGTTGTCTTATCTCCGCAAAACTCCCCGCCCTGCCCACGGTCAGTAGGGGACACCGATGGGCTTGGAAAGCTCCCGTCCATCGGATGGGACGTTAAGTCGTGGCCCAGTGTGCGGGAGAGCCATACCCTGTGTACGTTAAAGAACATACTGGATGGCCTTCACGGGAGGTTACCATCTGTCTCCCAAAAGCTGTTCCAGTGGGTCCCCTCCCCCAACCTTCTATGAGCTTTCGGGGTCCATGTGACCTGGCCATTTAGCCCATGGTGTGCAAAAAAGTGCCGCTCAGAGGTAAAACAACCCAACGTTAAAGAACCCTCTGGATGGCCTTGACGGGAGGCTACCATCTGTCTCCCAACAGCTGTTCCAGTGGGTCCCCTCCCCCAACCTTCTATGAGCTTTCGGGGTCCAAGTGACTTGGCCATTTAGCCCATGATGTGCAAAAAAGTGCCGCTCAGAGGTAAAACAACCCAACGTTAAAGAACCCTCTGGATGGCCATGACGGGAGGCTACCATCTGTCTCCCAACAGCTGTTCCAGTGGGTCCCCTCCCCCAACCTTCTATGTTTCGGGGTCTATGTGACCTGGCCATTTAGCCCATGGTGTGCAAAAAAGTGCCGCTCAAGGATAAAACAACCCAACCCATCATTGGTTGGCTCTCATTTGGCACCGAAAAACAAGTTATTTGCTGTTTGCAGAAGGTTCCTTTTAGTCAATTATTGAAAAGGAAGAAAGTCTCGCTGAGGATTAAAATAGTCCAAACCGTCAGTTGTTTAGCATCGAAGAGAAAGTTTTATCTCCTCGTCGTTGCCTGACATATTTTCTACTTCTAAATTTAACCTTTCGAAATAGTCTGTTTTGGCGATTCTTTTTTTAACCTGTTGTTCTTAAAAGAACAGCCAATTCTTGTATATATGTAAAGAAAAGCCAATTTTCCTGCTTCGAATGAAAGCAGACGCCAATTAGAGGTAAGATCGATTCCGATGCTCTTTCATTGCAATCGGCCCAGTTCCAAGGGAAACGAGATGGGAACGTATATAATATAAATAATATAAATACCCCCCTCAAGCAGCTGCTTGCCACAGAGGTCTGACAGGAGCCTGTCAGTTTATATGCCACAGTAGAAGATCTGAGAGGATGGCAGGACCTCAGAAGAAAACAACACGAACATCCATGCCTTACCCGGGGCTCGAACCCAGGTCAAGTAGATCAGTAGCCAAGCGCGCTAACCACTCGGCCACGGGACGGCTTCGGGAACGTATGCTGCTTGCGAAAAGATCGACTAATTCGAGACGCCATTTTAGTTCTTTGTTCTGGTTGTATTGCTCTTTGGTTGAGAGGCCATAAAGAAGGCGAGGGGTTGGACAAAAGCGGTTGCTATGGTTACTGCATCACAGATTGTTCCCAAGTAGGTCAGAGAGGATGTCTGGCGTCCTCATTTGACCTGACATTCGTAAATCTAACTGAAATATCTCTTCACGTCCATTTCAAAATCGAATGCATTGCAAAATCTATTTCGGATACTTATCAGTGATTTACGGATGGATCAAATTGCAAAATATTATTAGATCATAGAACCGGTCAGGCCTGGCACCTAATGTCCGTCCCTTTTGAAATTTTTTGTCCTTTTGAATTTGAACCCCATTAGGTGCCTAAACACCTAATGTCCGCCTTCTCGTGGTGCAGACCATTAGTACCTTTCAAAAGAGATACTCTCTTGTGGAAGTGAACGGAAGGGGAGGGCTGCCAGATTAGTGGGGCCTACTGATCTGGACAACTATGGCTACTTTTCTTTTTTTTTCTACCCTGCTGAAGAGTGGTCAACCACACAGGGTCCTGGTGCTGACCATATAAACCCACTGGACTGGACAGATATATGGCTCTGAGCTTGATTATGGATCCTGATTTTGCTGCACTGGTGGGCTTCTGTGCAGGGAAAATCTTCTGCTGTGTTTTCTGTTTGTTTGTGGGTTGACAGCCCCAAGTGAATAGATTCACAGGATATGTTTATCAGCTGGTGGATAATCCTGAGCAGAAGTCATCGCAGGCACCTGAACTCTTTGCTTCTATTGGCATCGTCAAATTCTACATTGGAGGAAGTCTTCCAGTGTAGATGGCTTCAGCCTTTAGTAGTGGGGGAACGGGTCTTTGCCCCATGTCTGCGATTAGGGGGCTGTTTGATATTGTCGGCATTCCCTCTCTCAATAAACATAGTTTCTTTAAACATCCCACTAACCATTTTCTCTCCATAGGTAGTTGGAATGTGAGGACTCTGCACAGAGTTTTTTCTCTTGATGTCCTGACACAAGAATTCCACCATTAAAATTTAGATATTCTCGGCTTGCAAGAGACCAGATGGACAGATAAAGGTCAGATTCTTAAAAATAATCTTAAATTTCTCTTTTCAGGGAGGGACGACAATAAGCATCACCAAGGCGTGGGTCTGCTTCTCAGCAGACACGCTAGTGATGCTCTTCTAGGATATGAGTGCATTAATGAAAGGTTTCTTACAGCAAAATTTCAAACAAGCGTTAAAGACCTGAATGTTATCTGCTGTTATGCCCCCACTGAGGATGCCGATGAGGATGAGAAGGATAGGTTTTATGAACAACTTCAGGATATTTTGAATTCTGTCAAGAAAGGAGATATTACCCTTGTTCTTGGTGACTTCAATGCCAAAGTTGGTACTGACTCTGACCTTTGGGGAGGAGTAATAGGCCCTTTTGGTATTTGGTAGCTGCAATGGCAATGGGCAACGTCTCCTGCAGGTAAGTAAACTCAATGGATTCAGAATAACTAACACTTATTACAAACACCGCGACATACATAAGTACACATGGGTTTCACCCGATGGGCTGCATAAGA